>WIDE01000079.1:64384-107867 GCA_015039315.1 Clavulina sp. PMI_390
ATTCAGACACCATTCCGTGAGGTTTTTATCCTGAGAGATACAGGTTCTGAGGTTGGAACTGAGGAGGAAGGCGTCAGATTTGTCTGGATGGAGCTACTGGGATGCGATGTTAAAGGAGTAGCTCGTTGCTGAAGGAAAGTAGTGAGCTAGCGGTCCCGGTCTTACTGCTTCTAGAATACAGCGATTCCGGTTCATCCCATGTACACTCTAGTGACATGAGGAATCACATGCTGCCTCCTCCTCGGCTATAGGAATGGAAGCGCACCAGCAGTCCTGGGCACGGTTTGGGCGTCGTGGGAACATTCTAAGCGACCCCTCTCAATGCGGAGAGAGCCAAGGATTATGCCTGATGTTAATCGATAGACAATTAAGCCTTCGGGAGCTTGGGGGTGTGCACAACTAAAGAGAACAACGGCTACCTAACAAGAATAGTTCAGTCGATCTATCTCTGAACCTCATTGACTCAAAACGATCTCTCTTAGCCCTCAAAATTTTCGAATAAATTGTATTGGCATATATTTTTGATCACTCAAAGCTCTTATGATTATCAGAGATGGAATCCGGTCGTGACAGTGTTGGGCACATGCAAAGTAACAAAGTTAAGGAACTGAGACAGCCTTGACGGATACGACGGGCCTAGAGGGGAGATTTTGAGCACGAGACAGCAGGTGAATATACAGGTACCTGAGTCCCTGGCCCGAATTTGGTATTGGCCTCAAGTGCGTGAGAGTCGGGGACTTGGCGCTTGCCGCCGCTACCGATGGTTGTCAAAGTGTTCAGCAGGTCTTGAGACAACACGAAAAGGACCCAGGTAAGCCATCTCTCTTCATGAGGAAGAGGATAGCTTCTTCATCGTGTCCAGAGTAGGAGCGAAGTGATTCCCCGCCACGTTTGTGAGCAGCTCATATGCTCCGCGTCTGTCAGGAAGTTATATAAGCTGCCCATGACTTACTTTTCTTGAAGCGCCACCCGCGCCATGCGCCATGAGCGCATGAGACGCCGAAATTTGGTCATACTGGCGCCCAAATGAGGTCCTTGGTTGCCCAATATCATGACACAGCCAGGTATGATGTTACAGTTCCAGGAGGGGATGACGAGGACCTGAACCTCCCGTTGTTCCATTCAATGGTCCAATTAGCAGCTCTATTGCAATCACAAATCGCTAGTTGAAATATTTCTCGACCAAGGGTCCCTTCCTCCGACCAGATATTGAGCTGACTGATCATCACTCGGCTCGTTTACTGTATCCCCTGTTCACTTCTGCTTCTGAGAGTCCCCCTTTCTTGCCGGTGCGATTAAATGGACATATAGCTTAACTGGGACACTTGAGCCTTTGTTCCTCTGAATACCTGAAAAAGAGCTCAGTCATAGGGTTCCTAGATACTGTGCCGTGTGCTCGCGGCCGTGGGGTTGAGTTCCCCCCTCTACACTCTTTCTGTGCTCGGTGTAGTGTTTGTTTCTCGACTAATGGGAATAGTCACAAGCTGCTGCTGCTCTTCAGAGGGCGATGGGACTGGAATGAAAAGTACTGATCAGGTGAGGCATGAAAGTGAAACGTAGAGGTCGACTGGCAGACGCTGACCAGGTTTATTGCCTCTTCAGTCTGTGACACGCAGCAAAGCAGACTTTATATCTGATCAAGCTGCATCGCGAATCAATGGACCCCCAGAACCAACCCAAGGACAGACGTGCGACCCCCCATCTGAGTAAGCGCCCTCACTCCTTTGTTTTCGACTTTGACTAACAAGATGAGATACAGGACCAAGCCGAACGAGAAAGTTTCCGAGCGTTCCCCCGCGGCCAGGACTGCAGCCGCAGGCTTGAAGCTTGCATTGATATTGGCCGAGAAAGCGTTAGACGGCCTGCCTATCCCCGGCGCCAAAGCAGCGATTGGGGGTGTGTTAATACTGATAGATCAGGCCGAGGTGGGTAACGTATTCGCTACGGATCGCAGCCCTACTGAGCCCAGGACTGAGCAGAAGGCTAGCTCCAATCCGGAAACGTTACGAAAACTGCAGTCCCAAGTCGAGTTTCTTACAACTAACGCACTACAGCCTCTGCAGACCCTTTCTGAAGACGAATTGCCTATTGGCATGAAAGAAGATGTGAATCGTTTCGTTGAGTATGTCTAATCTATTCTTTCCGGAATGCTATCCACCTTATCTCAGCTTGGGTGTAGAACATTAAAGAGTCTGGGCGCCTCTTGGGAAGTAAGGGCTAAACGGGGTGCAGCCCGTCGCTGGGTGGAGGCGACTGTTGACGAGGAAGATTTAAAGGCATTCGCAGATGATGTCAAACAAGCGGTTGAACAGTTCCAAGTGTGTTCCTAGCCTGCTTGACATGCCCACAACTGCGCTCGCTAATTACGATTTAGTTCTCTAACGCTATTCAAGGCCGCCTAGCTGACAAGCGAATAGAATTAAAGCTAGATCTTGTGCAAAAAAATCAAATGGTACATGTTATTGGGTAGCTTCTACGTGGTTCATTCTCAACATCTGAGTTTTCAGGCTTTTCATGAGGATGATGTTTTCCGCGGTAAGTTAGTAGGATTACGCTCATGACGCCCATTGACAACCGACTCTTCAAGATCGTGCGCGCCTGGTGGATGACCTTCCACACGCTGAAAATGCTCGCTACGATACTGGAAAACTTGGCGGACATTCGACTTGCTTCGCTGGGACTCGCGTTGAGATTATGCGTACGATCATGAATTGGCTGGACGCACCAGAAGGTGCCTCCAGCGCTCGGCTGATGTGGCTCAATGGCCTCGCTGGTATTGGCAAGTCGACCATCGCTAAGACCATTGCTGGTCGCGTGGACGCGCAAGGTCTTCTTGCAGGCTCGTTCTTCTTCTCGCGTGGTGACGAGAAGCTGACAGACCCCACTCTGGTATTTCCGACCCTCGCATTCCAGCTAGCCAAGCTGAATAACTTCTTCAAATCCTCCATCGGCGAGGCGCTGGAATCTGACCATGACATTCCCTTTGCCGGGATGCAGATTCAGCTCCAAGAGCTTATCGTCAAACCTTTGAGGTCAAACATCTCTTCTATGAGCCGAAAACGCGTCATCTTCGTCCTGGACGCCCTGGACGAATGTCGCGATCACCAGCAGACGGCAGAAATCGTTCGCACTCTGATCTTATGTCTCAGGCTCATCCCTTTTGCTAGAGTCCTTCTGACGAGTCGACCAGAACCTCATATCGAGGAAGCCTTCAAGAGTGCTGCTGAGCACAACGAAGTCATTTTGCATGAAATTGAGCAAGCAGTTGTTCAAGCTGACATCCGCCTATATCTTCGTGAGAATCTAAGGGAGCTATCCAAAAACCTCAATCCGCCTTCAAAATTGGATGAAAAAAAGTTGGGGTGGCCGCAAGAGGAGGATCTTGAGACCCTAGTTCAGATGTCTGGCACATTATTTGTGTACGCTGCCACCGCTCTCCGTTTCATCGGCACGCGCAACAATCCCGTACGCCAGATGCAAATTATCCTGGGGGTACATAAAGTGAGTGGGGCAAAGGCGTATGCGCGCCTTGATGGACTGTATATCCAGCTTCTCAATGAAGGTTTCCCTCTCGACGGTGAGGATGGCATCGATGAAGAGGAATTGGCAAGATTCCAATGGGTCATTGGCACCCTCGTTCTTCTCCGCGATCCAATGACAGGGCAGACACTTTCTGATTTCACAGGGGAGCGGCTGGACGACGTCAAGTCTACGCTTTCCTACATGCAATCCGTTATTATGTCAACCGCTCCGGATCAGCCAATTCAAATCTATCACCCCTCGTTCCGTGACTTCTTGACCAAGTCAGAGCGTTGCTCCGAGCCTCAATACTTGATCAACACGAAGCACATGGAGAAGCGTCTCACTCTTCGCTGCCTGAGCCTCTTGATGAATGGTCACTTGCGGCGTAACATCTTGAGTCTCGGGGAGAGCCCGTCCGCACTTGTGAACGACCGAATCGACGACCTTGCAGGGCTTCTAGAAACCAAGTTACCTCCAGAAGCCCAGTACGCGTGTTTATACTGGTCCGAGCACCTGAGAGAAGTCGAAGACACCGACCAGGAGTTGGAGTCCATGCTGTACAAATATGCGTCGCAATATCTACTGTTTTGGATCGAAGCCATGAGTTTCATGAAACAGACTATGAGAGCCATTGCGGCTATGCGACAGGCTAGCTCATGGGCGGTAAGCGCGTATCTCACCGTTTGGGAATCATATTCTGAAAAATTCATTAAAGCAAAGGACCTCCAACGAAGACCTGAAGACTCTCCTCCACGATGGATACCGCTTTATTCTATCTCACCAAGCCACTATTCAACAAGGGGCCATGCAGGTGTATCACTCGGCTCTCCCCTTCACACCGCATGATACTCTACTTTACAAGACATATGAGCACGAAGAGGTTCATTCAATGCATGTACTACATGGAGTCCCTGCGCGCTGGTCTCCCTGCCTCGCGTCGTTGGGAGGAAGCCATGGCGGTATAATGGCCACGGCATACTCACATGATGGATCTCTATTTGCACTAGGATTCTCAGATCCTTATGTAACCGTGCGCACGGCGTCATCAGGAGAACTATTCGCTTCATTTAAGTATTCTACGCCTCAAGAGGTGCGATCCCTGGTCTTTCTCCCGGGTGACAAGCATATTGTTACGGGAACAACCATTGGAACGATCTCGCAATGGAGCATACTCACAGGTTCCTTGCATCAATCCTACGACGGAGTCTTCAGCTCCGTCACTTGCCTAGCAGTATGTCCCGAGACCCCAAGCATCATGGCATCAGCATCCAAGGATGCTACGATCCGTCTTTGGAACGTTACAAGTGGTGAATGTGTGTGTGCTCTTGACGGTCATGGCAGCTCCGTCAATGTGGTGGCATTTACAGCCAGTGGAAACAGTTTACTCTCCGGGTCAGAAGACGGGGTCATTCGGGTATGGGATGTTTCTACACCACAGTCGAGTCAGGAAGTCCGTTCCATATCTGCTCATAGCTCTGCTATAAACGCTCTTGCAATTTCTCCGGATGGTCTCACATACTCCACCGGGGCCGACGATCACCTTGTGAAGATTTTTGCGATGGACGCAAACCTGCCAACATTTACGCTGACTGACCATTCGCAAGCAGTCATATGGCTTGCGTACACGACCAATGGGGCAACCTTGCTGTCTTCTGGGAGTAATGAGCGCCACTGTCGCCTCTGGAATACTTCTGATGGTATTCTCAAAGGCTTGACCCGTGGGTATGTTACGCAAGCAGCCTTTTCGCCCAATGGAGAGCGGCTAGTAACTGGTAAGTTAATTGAGCTATGTCAAGTTGATGTGGGAAGGATCCTCATAATCAAACAGCATCTACCGATGGAATATGTCGTATTTGGGCGGGGCGGGATCCTTCTCCAACTATTGATCCCGCCGATCACTCGGACTGGGTTGTCTCAGTTGCCTTTTCGCCGAGTGGCGAGCTACTAGCAACTGGCGGTAATGAGAACGACAGGAATGTGAAAATATGGAACGCACTAGCAGGAACTCATACTCGTACCTTGAGTGGGCACAGTTGGGCAGTATATTGTTTGGCATTTTCGGCCAATGAGTCCATGCTGGCGTCGGGGAGTGGTGACACGAGTGTCTGTGTCTGGGATGTGACCTCTGGGGATCTTATCCTGAAGTTAGATGGTCACAACAATTGGATCATGGGCGTCGAATTTGTAGAAAACGACTCTCACTTGATTGCGCGGACACTCAAGACCACTTACACTTGGGGCATTGCGATGCAAGATGACTTGCGAGAGCAGGATCTCAGTCCTAACTTGCTCAGCAAGCAATGGGAGGAAAACAAGCAAAATCCAGGCTACATGTCAGGTAGCAGTCAAGGATACCGGTTCTCTATGGGAGAGTCACACATGGTCTTCATGGGAAAAGATAGTTGGAGAAGTATGGGCGTAGTGGGGGCTGTGCAAGAAGAGTATAGAATTACAGGATTCGCATTCCACGGAGACCGCGTTGTATTTGCCTGCACTGACGGCTCTGTTCTCATTCTTGACGTGTCTCGGATAAAACCAAACCTAGGAAACGGCGTCTAGTTATATTAGAAACTGCATTTTCTTGTACTGGCCGCCCTAACCACGGTTTGTCACTTTACTGGAATGAGCAGTGCTTGCAGATTGATCATGCCCTTGTGAAAATAACACCTAGTGATATTTGATAGAAATTGGTGATGTGAATTGTTAGACCATGTAAAGCCGCCTGGCTGGTGTTACTGAAAGCGAAAGCCAAAGATTCCGGTAATGAGGCGTGAAGCGACCGGTAGCAGGGAAGAAAGATGAGCCTCAGCGCAATTGTAACTGTGCTTCAACAACATCTGAAAAGATGTCCAGATGCATCCCTGAAGCATTGTAAATAACTATAAGGCGGCTCCCGTATGGCGGTTCCAGCTGACGGACACCCTGAGAAGGGTGTAGACACTGCTCGAGGCGCGCCAGATATTCTCCAATATATCTCGTTCGTAGAAGTGCTCAAAGGGCTCCCAGACGTCACCAAAAATATATTGATCGTTCACCTCCATCAGAAAGAGATTAGCCTCGTCATGTTGCTCAAAGTAGGAGTGAAGTGGTTGTCTACTACATCCCGCAAGGAGCTCATATGGTGACTATAGAGGCTTTCATATGGAGTTCGGGAACTTCGACCGAGAGAGGACCTCTTGTTTGCTGAGAGGGACGAGGAGACGAGGGTTTGTGAACTTAACCGGTTGAGGCTCTGGAAAACTAACGCTTCGCGCCAGCGTCCTATCCCACATAGGGAAGTCCCAAACTGGGGGAGGCCCCCGGTCTACTACCCGAGCGGTAATGATTATAAATGGCAGGTGAAGAAAGGAGACGATGCCTTAAAGAGGTTTGCAGGCGAGCAAGGGAGAGAAGATCGTAGGTGCCGTCAATCTCAAGGGCGATGGCGTCCAAAAGTTCGGATGGCTGGCGAAAGATAATAAGAGGACTGGTACCAGCGTCTGGACAAAACCTCCTCCAACTACCTTTGAAACATCCTCTCACAACAAGGGGTGAGGGTTGTCAGTCGAAAACCAGGAATCCAGCCTCAATGATCTCACGCCTTTCCCAGCATGTGTTCATGGAATCGACGATCGCCTCCCCTAGTCTTGTTATCTAAAGCATATCTGCACGCTGGAGTCGAGATATCCATGATATTTTCGCTTCTAACAAGACGAGATCAAGTGCTGGCTCATCAAGACAACCGCATATTTCCTTCCAAGAAGTTGCTCCTGACGACAAAAATGTGATGCGGTCATCCAGATGGTCCATCGTCGCTATGAATATACCATTATCCAGCAGTACATGGAGAATTCCCAAGCAGCTTGTGCAGGCGGGCGAGCTATCCATCTCACACCATCACAGGTCCCTCAGAGACAAAGCACCAAAGATGCCGATTTCGTCATCATCTGCGAGATCGCCTTCAAGTCTTCTTAGAGAAGATCTTCTAATAACAAGGCGAGAGGTTAGATGGACATTATGATTCATGAATACGTGGTTAACTCACAGGGCTTCCAGGTCGCCAGAAAATGCAATGCCGTTTACGGACTTCAAGCCAGGAAGCGCCTCCACCAGGAGCTCAAACTTGTAATAGGCTCGAATCTGATCGATATTGACATGCACAATAGATGGATGAAGTCTAAGAGCATCGGCCATATCCGCCATGGAAAAAATCTCGTGAAACCAACGCTGGCCATTTGCGACAGTGATGGTATTGAGTAAAGGGGACGATATAAGCCGAACAAGGTCAGCAAGAGGGTTGGGGTATGTGGAGAGTGCACGCAGGTTCGGCAGGAAAGGGCCGGTAAAGTCAGGTGGCGGTAGGTTCAGAAGCCAGAATACCAGCTCCTCAAGAGTAGTGTGCCGCTTAAGGAAGTGGTAGAGAATACCATCAGGGTCGGGGATCCACCCAGCAAATTCGATGCGACGCAGAAAGGGCCAATAAACGTCCTTCAGGGTATTGTGCCATTTGGGGGTTCCAAACCAACATGGGAAGTGGATGGAAAGCCTCTGGAATTACATTGACAAGGATTAAATAGCAACACAAGAGAGTATTCAAAAGATATGATTGCACCTCGAGATTAGGGAAATAAATTCCTTCCATGATACGCCAAGACACTTCGTCATTGTGAGGTTCTGATGACTCCCATGTCAGTTCCGTCAACCCGTCGAGCTGTATGTTCTGTGACAAGAACTAAGACACTCTGGGATTTCAAGTAGTTGGAAAGAAAGAGCACACCTTGAAGAAACCGTCCCCCAGATGCCGTTTTTGGATGATGGATACACGGCGGAGCGTACGGGCGTGATTCAGAGCATGCCAGATTTGTTGTAATACATCCCGACCATCAAAACTTTGTGAACCTTTTGAGCCTTTCACAAAAATATATGGATGATGGACCTCCTTCCATGAGAAATTGAGGAGCCTTGACATGTTGCTCAGAGCAGGAGCGAAATGATTCTCCACCACGTCTGCCAGTAACTCATATGGGGGCCGCTTTGGGGTCTTTTTGGACTTAGAGACTGTTGGAAGAGCCAGCACCTCTTCCTTGGCGAGAGGAATGAGGAACCGAGGGTCCGTGTGAGCAAGTGGCTGAAGATCTAGGACACGAACACTGCGCGCAAGCGTCTTATCGCGCGCCAGCAGATCCCAGACCGGCAGAAGCTTCCGGTCTTCTAGACGAGCGCTAATGACTCTGAAACGCAGATGACGGGCATAAACGAGAGCGTGAAGAGCCTTGCAGCTAAGAGCAAGTGATAGCAAATCCTTGGCGGTGTCAATTTCGAGCGCGATTGCGTCCAGAGATTCGACTGGTTGTTGAAGGATAGCGGGGAGGCGTGTCTCCGTACGAGATGTCATCTCTACGTCTAGGGCGTCGAGTCGTCACGTTCTAGCACAAAACGAGGGTTGTCGGAGTCAAAGTGGCACCGGTACCGAACCTCGAGGATTCATGCCTGGCCAGCAACACGTGTTCATCAAGCCAATATTAGCATGAGAGCCTTATATACATCTATCCTTCAGCAGAGTGGATTGGTAATAGGGTCTCTGCTACCAGGACTCGCTGGGAATCGGGGCATCGAGAAAGTCCCATTCTCCATCTTCGTTAGCGCTATCCTCACCGTCATCCCAGCTATCTGTATATTCATCAGCAATACCATCATCCTCGCCGTTGCCATCGTCTTCGGACCACCTCAAAGAAGATTTCCTGGTGGAATAGCTCAGGATTAGTCACGGATCTTCGTCAGCAAAGGCATCGTACTAGCTTGACTCACAGAGCACCTACATTGCCAGTGAACGGGACGCCGTTCACAGACTGCAAGCCAGGAAGCTCTTCTGCAAGGAGCTCAAACATACCATGAAATGGGCGGTACTTGAAGTTCACATGTACGATCGATGGGCGGAGTCTGAGGGCATTGACTATTCTCTCGGGCGTATAGTCGCTTGTGATGGTGACTGTATGAAGCGAGTTTGAGGATATAAGAGGGATCGTGTGGGGGAGAAGGCTCGCAAAGATAGATAATACCCGTAGGTTGGGCAAAAATGGTTTGCCCCTACAGCTATCAGGTGGGAGATATGGGAGCGAGATCGCCAGTTCTTCGATTGCAGGGTGGCGCTTGAGGAATGGATGTATGGTATCCTCGCGGTCGGGGATGCATCCAATAAACTCAAGACATCGCAATCGAGGCCAACAGACATCATTGAGGGCGAGATGCCATTTGGAGTTGTTTGACCAGGGGGGGAACTCAAAGCAAAGTCTCTGAATTTGCTTCAGTAATGATCCAACGAAGGGGTTCAAAAATATAATCAAACCTCAATATTTGGAATCTCGAATTCCTCAAAAATACGCCACGATCCCTCGTAGTCATAATGTTCTATTGACTTCCATGTAAAGTCCGTTAAACTTTCCAGTCGAACAGTCTATGCCGACAGTTTAGTATATTCGAATGTTAGATAATTTATCAGGACATGCCTTGAAGAAAGTGTCCCCAAGGTACTGGTCTTGGATAGACAAATGTCGCAGAGTATTAGCATAGTTAAGAGCATGCCAGATTTTCGTCAATATGTCTCCGCTATCGAACGGCATAGCGGGGTCCGACTGATCCCTGAGTACGTTTTCACGGTTGACCTTTTTCCACGAGAAGGAGATCAGCCTGGTCATGTTGGTCAAGGCAGGAGCGAAGTGATTTTCCACCACATGCGCAAGCATGTTATATCTTGAAGCCCTAGAGATTTTCCTGGATTTTGAGATTCTTCGGCTCGCCGAGATGAGCCCCTTGTCGAACGGAATGAGGAAGCGAGGGTTTGTTGAAGCGGTTGGCTGGATGTCCAGAACACGAACGTTTCGTGCGAGCGTCTTATCTCGCGCGAGCAGGTCCCAGACAGGGAGGAGCCTCCGGTCTTCCAGGCGAGCCCTGATTACTCTAAAGCGGATGTGACGCGGGGAAACGAGGGCATAAAAAGCTTTGCAAGTGAGACCAAGCGAGAGTAGATCGCTGGCTTTGTCGATTTCAAGCGCGATAGCGTCTAGAGTTTCAACAGACTGCTGAAGGATAGTAGCGTGTAGTGCCATTGGATGACGTGACATGCACTTCCTGGATGCTTTGGAACGTTTCCTCTTGAAGAGAATAGAGGAGGATGTAGCTCGGCCAGTCCTAGTTGCCGATGACGAAACAATCGCATACATCCGCACTAAGCATCGAACATCCGTTCGCGCACCCAACACGCACACATCTTTCTTACGCCAGTGGGATGTGTATGACACTCCCAATTCCATGCCTGCAATTGGCCGAACGTCTAACCCCAGATGGCGGCGCTGCTCTTCGTATTATTTTTATATTATGAACCGCCATCCCTCGCCCGGACGCCCCGCTCAATAACACCACGTCGGCCTGCGGACGCCGGGGCACAGTTGGCGATGTGAATTTCACAGCACGCTGTTTGCCACCTCTGCAACCACACGCTTGTGACTTGCTATAGTTCACCACCCCTACCATCATGTCTTTCACGAACGAGTCCACGATGAAGCAGCTCGACGACGCCATCGCGTTGATGGGCAAGACTGGTTCCGGCCCCAAACCTGCAGACCCGTTTGTCGCACAGGCTTGGATCATGAGCAACATTCATGCAATCATCCTTGGTGCTCTTCGACACATTTATCTCGTTAGTAGCCCACGTTACCCTACTGAATGATGGATAGATGGCTGAAGTGTCATACCTCACAGACAGGGCCTACGATTCAACAGCAGGACCACGTTGACTTTGTTGGTTATGCTCTATACTGGGTCGAGGTTCGTGCTCTCGTTCCTATCCCTGCATTCTTTGACGCGTGCTGAACTTAACCTGAACGGGTAGCTGCTCGACTTCCATCACCACCTTGAGGAGACTTGGACATTCCCTCATCTCAAAGCCGCACTTCCCATCGACGTCATTGAGGCTGAGCATGCCGCAGTGCATCCACCTCTCGAGGCCATGAAAGACTATCTCCTCAACTGCCTCCCTGCCGGGGCCACGTGGGGCGCATTCAAGAAGCCTATCCCTGCGGACTCCAAAAACCACCCGTTCGACGCTGCGAAACTGAACTCACTTATTGATGCCGTCGTCCCTGCATTTGTTCCCCATGTGAGTCCTTATCTTCTGATCGCTCGCAACATAGGATGGTGTATATTTACGTGTTCCTGCCGGTTTGAACAGTTCTGTAATGAAATTGGCTATCTTGACGCCACCAAGCTGCGTGCAAGTGTCACACACGATGACCTGAAAGCCATGTTCAACACGCTCTTCCCGGAGCTCATGAAGCTGGTACGCCAAGTCGTCTTGCTGTCGCCTGATTTCGAGTATTCATCATTGTGCTTGTCTTCATAGCCGAAAGGTTTCTTCGTGTACGAGTACCTGCACACTCGCTCGTACGACTACCCGATGGCGCCGTGGTTCGTCAGCAAATTCTTGATCCCTTGGGTGTTCTACTGGCAGGATCGCAGGTTCTGGAGGTTCGCTCCCCAGCGGGTATTCTGGGATAATTAAGACTCCTCAGCACTTGGAGAGCTGCACCATGGTTCCTTTCACAGCTTTGTAACAGTTACGATCCAAATTTTCGTTCTCCAATTCACGCCCCGGCAAAACTTTGCATTTCATTCTGTGCACGACTGGGTCTCGATGAGATCTGTATCTAAGTCTTTCAACATAAATGTGTACCTCGGACCTTGATGAGCTGTTCCGGCTAGGTGCGGAGAGATCTTCACCGACTCCGATAGCGAGCCGTACCTGATCCGATCCCGAGTGCCAAGAAGAGCTTGATGTCATGTGAGGACGGCAAAACCAGCAGCACGCAGTTTGTCCCAAATGGTCAACCCACGAGTGGCTCGAGACTGGTCAAAGAGGTAGGTCCCAACACACCTTTAGTTGCAAGACTATTCTCAAAATGGACGCACTCGGAACTTATATGCTATAATTGACTCATATGGCTGGATACCGTCACGGCGCACTCCAATGGGAGTTGCTCCAATCACAATTGGGCGGCTAGGTCGGGTTCGTGTGGCCGAAGGTGGGGAATTTCTGTCAATGATCGAGAGGGGGATCAATTCATTCGCAAGAGTGAATCTGGCGGCTTGAGCCCGCATCGCGAACTTATATTGCAGATGAAGACGAAACATGGTGAGCGAGCCACTTCCTGTTAACGACACCCTCTCTTTCTACAATGTACGAAGAAATTCTCTCGAAGGAGACCGTCCCCGAGCAGCTCGATGCTGTCATGGATTTCTTGTCAAAAACGGGACGCGGTCCTGCGCCCACGAAGAGCGCCGAAGCGCATAGTTGGGGCATGTCATGCGTACATGGATCCCTCATGAACATGCTTAAGAATATCTACGTGGTAAGCTATCACCTATAATGTCCTCTCCTACGACAAAAACGAATTATTCGCGTGTTCTTCCAGCTCGGGCCAACAATTATGCCAAAGGATCGTGATGACTTCGTTCAGTACGGCCTCATGTGGTGTTCCGTATGTCATCACTCCAATCGTATTCTCCCTAATCACTCACAGATGCACGGATTGAACTCCTTCTATCTACATAGGTGCTTCACACTCATCATCACGAAGAAGAAACCTGGTACTTCCCGGCCCTCAACAAAGCCATCAACGTCGAGACCATCGAGAAGGAACACGAGAAGTTCCAAAAGCCGCTCCAGGAGATGGAAGAGTACCTGGTTAGCTGCCTTCCAGCAGGCGCGGTCTGGGGTATCCACAACACCAAAATCCCAATTGGATCACCAAACGGGGTGTTCGACGCCGCGAAACTCAACGCTATCATTGATACCCTCCTTCCCAACTTCATTCCTCATGTACGTCTTCCCATGCTACCGCTAGGACATTTCAAGGGATCTGATGGAATTTTGAGACAGTTTTGTGACGAAATTTCATACCTCGACCCCGCAAAGCTGGACGCTTTCGTGTCAGAAGCGGAATTCAAGGCCGTAGAGAAAATAGCAGAGAAAGAAATTGGAGCACTGGTACGATCACTAATCCTACAGTACCCTCTCCAGCGCTGATATTTTGTATAATAGCCTACTGCCTATGTAGTGGCACTGTACCTCCACATCCTCAATCCCGCTTTCCCCCCTGCGCCTTGGTTTGTGACTAGTATCCTTATCCCTTGGGTATTCTACTGGAAGCATCGTAACATCTGGCGATTTGTCACCAACACTCCTTACTGGAAGTAGGGTCGTAAGACTTGACTATATACCTGCCAGAGCGCTTCATATCTCCATCCACATTATATCTATTTTCCCACCAGACCGAGCATTTTAGATCCAATAACTCATTTGCTGATCATTACACTGCTTCGCGTCCCTCGATCCCCCGAGTGACACCCTGCGAAACTCCGCGGCTCGTCCAGTAATTCCAGCGTAGCTTCACATAATACATTCATCTGCGAGCATTGAAGCTGTGCCCTCATCACTTGTTGCACGCTCTTTGCGACCAAGGAAGAATGCAATTGCAGCAGGAAATCTTCTCCCGTTTCATGCTTCATTTGAGCCGCTCGCGGCGATGCAAATCCGACGTTTAGTATGAGTCACGGTGGTGTGATGCTTCGAGATCTTCTGCCCTGTCTGCGTTGCTGCTCGATCATGCTGCCGCGCAGGGTAAGGAAATGAGTCGATTGACTGAGCCCTAAATCATGACACACCACTCTAGCATCTCAACACGTTCTCCATCATAGGTGTCTATGTGAATTAGCATACAAGAGGTTCAGGAGGACATGGGTGTGGCGTGGGAACTTGAGTGGGTATTCAATGGACCGTGGCTCGGGAGATGGGCTTTTCGAGACCGATGCCATGAAGTACGGCTCGACAACGTCCTCGCTACTTGGACGATACTGATTCATCACAAAGATGCTCCTGAGGGACGGAAAGCGCCCAGACCTTGTGATAGGTTAAAAGGGAGACATGAGGAATTCGCTACACCATTCACCCCCTTCTCATCCTATCTTTCCCCTCCGGTTCAGAGTACCGATGTCGTCCACGATTCTAGCAAAAGATACCACAGTGGAAAGGCTTGACGCGGCTATGGAGCTCCTATCGACGACGGGCCGTGGGCGAATGCCCAAAGACCTTGCTGAGCAGCATGGCTGGGGGATGGCGAATGTACACGCCTTTATCGTTAATTTCCTGAAACAGATTTATATCGTACGGCAACCTATTCTACTTCATTGACATTCGACTGATGCTTTCTCTATGACAGCTCGGGCCTAGTGTCAAAGTATCAGATCACCCCGATTTCGTGAGGTACGGCTTGGTCTGGTGTTCGGTACGTTGATCTCATAGACATATTCATCATTGTGTTCTCATTTCATTCTGCTTTAAATGTATCAAGATTATCAACGCCCACCACCGTGAAGAGGAAGAATGGTACTTTGGGATGCTCAGCAAAGCGATATCCGTGGAGATGATCGAGAAAGAGCATGCCCAGTTCCACCAGCCCCTCGAGGATATGCAGAACTACCTCATCAGCTGTCTTCCCCCCAAGGCGGAGTGGGGAGTATTCCGTACAAAGGCTCCGAGCGACTCTCCGCATCTTGCATTCGACGCGGAGAGGCTGAACAAGATTATCGACACCTTGGTTGTTAGCTTCGTCCCTCACGTACGGCTTCTCATTTGCTATCTCTTCCATTTCTCACCCGAGAGTTCGCTCCATAACGTAGTTCTGTGACGAGATCTCGTATCTCGAGGCTACCAAATTGCGCGCCTTCATTTCTGAGGAGGAATTCAAGGTGATGCTGAAGCGAGTGTGGAAGGAAGTTATGGCTCGAGTAAGACCATTGATTTCTTCCGAATGTTGGCTAGCCTTGGGTCAAGACTACTCACAAACTGGTCTCTTTAGCCACTTGCTTTTAACATCGCTCTCGCTCTACATGTCCGCAATCGATATTTCCCCCCTGCCCCTTGGATTGTCACAAATTTCTTGATACCCTGGGTGCTATATTGGCCTGGCCGCCGCATGTGGCGCTTCGCCCCTAAAAAGGCGTATTGGGTTTAGGCGGTAGCTTGTTGCCAATGATAATTGATGTTGCAATCCCATACTGACATGAGCGTAGCTTGGGCACACGCGTGTGGAACCACCGCCTCAAGGCCATTGTCGTTCCCGTCCCCGCTATTGGCTGTCTGTGAAGATTAATTCGTTTTGACGGGCTCATTGTATTGTGCAACCCCGTCCCCAAAAAAGCTTCCGGGTCCTCCGGTAACAGCTGCTTGTGTATTGGCTGGTTGTGATTGTTTCGAGAGCGTGGGAACGTTCCGATTTTCTGGCAATGCACTGTCGTAATGGCCTGAGCGCTTGAGGGCATCAACATTCTATTCGCCCATATCGTTGCTACTCCGAATGACACCGAGGATTCAATGAACGACTGTACAACCTTGCAGGCACTCGCCATGTAATAAAAGGGCTTGCCTTGCTTGACCTTACCACCACCTACCCCCCCCTCATACTCACAACCAACACCATGTCTGCCTCATCTATCTTGGCGAAAGAGACTACGGTCGAGAAGCTGGATGCTGCCATGGATTTCATGCACACAAGAGCGCAAGGCCCTGCACCAAAAGACCTTGCAGTACTCCAGGGCTGGATCATGGCGAATGTCCACACTCTCTTCATGAACATGCTGAAACAAATTTATGTGGTTCGTACCTGGTGACTTTCTACCTCGCAAATAAGTCTAAGTAGCTTAAATAACCCCATAGCTCGGCCCGACAATCAAGCCAGCAGACTATGACGACTTCACTCAGTACGCGCTCATGTGGTGTTCGGTACGTGATAGTCACCAGTTTCAAGACCCTCACAATCTGACACTATTCCTTTATCACCAACTTCTCCTGGCCCTTATTTGCACCTATAGACCCTCCACGCCCATCACCATGAAGAGGAAGAATGGTATTTCGGCATGCTGAACAAGGCTGTCCAGCTGGAGACGATCGAGAAGGAGCACGCTTTGTTCAGCCAGCCCGTGCAGGCTATGGAGGACTATCTTATCAGCTGCCTTCCTACTGGGTCCGAGTGGGGGCTGGCACGCACCAAGGTCTCGCGTGACTCACCCAAAGTGACCTTCAATGCTGCTAAGCTCAACGGACTCATTGATGCTTTGGTCCCAACTTTCCTACCTCATGTATGTTCCCCCATCCAAACCTTCCCTTTGCGGATTGGGAATCTGACTAAAACCGTGTGTAGTTCTGTGACGAGATCTCATATCTTGATCCCGCGAAACTGCGAGCATTTATCTCTGAGGCAGAGTTCGAGGCTATCATGAAGAAAGCGGAGGGATCAATCGGTGGCCAGGTATGAGCTCTTTGGCTTCATATATGAACTTCCAGCATCTAATAATGGGTCATGGTTATGTTTCAGCCCGCTGCTTTCCACGTTCTTGGTGTCTACCATTCACGGAACCGAGCCTTCCCACCAGCCCCTTGGCTTGTAGTGAATGTCTTAATACCCTGGGTATTCTACTGGCCATATCGTAGGCTGTGGCGCTTTGCTCCTACCGCATCTTACTGGGATTAGATTCGGAACTTGTTCCTAGGCCGTATACACCTCTCAGAGCAGTGTCATATGATGAACTCATAATCATAATATATCGCCATCCTCCTAGTGTACGTATCTACTTGTTTAGAGTATTCGTCTAGGAGAATTACGCAGGATCTTGCATTACATCGAGCTTTGGCTACTGGCTCCTTCAGTGATCTCACTTGGGAACACTACTGTCAAGGCGGCCCATGTCTAGTCAGTCCTCGTCGAGAGGTACGGACATGAGGAGATCGTCATCTTCCGAGTCGTCATTCAGTCCAGCCTTTGCGCGAAGCCCGTTCACCCTATGAACAGGAACAAGTAAGGTAAATGCCATGGAGAGTCCCTCGCCTTATGGCGTCTGGTACGAAGCTATTGAAAAGAAAGGAAGCTTACAGTAAAGCAACATCGCCGATATAAGGCACCTCATTTACTGATTTCAGGTTGGGAAGTTCAGCTACCACTGGGTCGTAGTTCCCACCAATCGCGACTATAGGGTCGAAACACAGGTGAGCAATCGATTGGGACCGGTAGTCTCTGAGTGCAGAGGCAACCGTAGGCATCGTGGAAGATTCCACTTCCCCCCAATGATGATGCTCAATTTCAAGTGTGTCAAGCACAGTTGATGAAACTTTTGGGAGCAAGTCTCCGATATAATGGACGGAGGTTCGTAGAACACGAAGTCTGGGCAGGAAGAGTTGCCCTTGGACTCCATCACCGAAAGTCTCCAAATCAAGATCATATGTCAACTCCTCAATATTAGGATGCCGAATAAAGAAGTTTTCGACATGTTCGCGCGTCCCCCCGCTTCGGGATCTAAGCTTGACCACCCGAAGCTGAGGCCAATTGCAGTGTTCGAGCGCACTCGGCCACGCAAGAGGATCAAACGAGGTATTTATTATTCGGATTTCTAATTTCTAACCACGCCCGGAAGCGAGCTCAGCATCTCTTGTGTAAAGATTTCACAAAATGTGAGATCGCACTCACTTTGAGATTTGGAAGTCCACGGCAGAGAAATTCTCGGAAGCTTGGCAGTTCCTGGAGTCCTTCAACTTTCCATGAGAACTCCGTAACGTGCTCCATGTGAACCATCTACACTAATTTCGTCAGAGGTTTTGCCGGTCAGAAGAGAACATTGTGCAACATACCCGAAAGAATGAGTTATCTAAACGTGGCCCCAGACAGATTGAGAGTTGATCCAAATTGGAGCAGCCATTGACACCTTCCCAAAGTTTTGGTAACATAGAGAGGGGGTCTAATGCACCGCGAACGATAAACATGCCACCAGGCCCATCCTCTCTCCATGAGAACGAGAGAAGGCGCGTCATATTCGCGAGTGCAGGCACCAAGTGGTGAACGACATCGGAAATGATCTCATACGGAGAGCGCTTCACCAACGCTGCCCGTTCCTTCTTGGAAAGTTTGAATTCCCGCCGCTTTACTCGATTAGCATCAAGTGGTATAATAAAGCGAGGGTCGGTGTATGCCAGTGGGTGAAGGTCGAGGACTCGAACACTTCTCCCAAGGGTTTTGTCACGAGCAATCAGGTCCCAAACATCCACGAGCCGCCAGTCGCCGAGTCGTCCACTGATAACACGGAATCGCAAGTGCCGGAAATACACCAACGCATGAAGAGATCTGCAGGTCAAAGCAAGATTGAGCAAGTCGCGCGCGTTGTCAATCTCCAGTGCGATAGCGTCAAGAGCCTCCACAGGCTGCTCTTCAATCGGGGACGGAGACGAGGTGGGCATTACTTGGACGCAATGGGAATTTGGGTAGAAGGAGGGAAGGGGGATTGGCTCACAGTGGAGCGTACCCCACGAGCGAGCCAGCCTAAATATTCAGAGCACAGCCCTATTCGGCCCCGAATTATTGGATATTAATCACCTCCCTCGGCTTCGCACTGTCGAATTGACTCACAGGCACCGAGGTAAGTCATTCAGCTCCCATGCAACGGTTCACCACAACGCGCTCGGAGCATTGAGGTAGCCTCAGCTGTTTGGCCATTGAATGTTTCGATTAGATCTAGAAACCTGAATAGATGCATTCTTGAAGGTCTGCGCAAGTCGAACTCTACATCTACGTTCTCCTTGTAGCATCACGTCTTCAAGAGAATATCCCTGTCTCGTTGTCATCTAGGCCATAATTGATTTCGGTCTTCGCACGAAGCTCATTTACCCTGTTGACGCAAATAAAAAGGTGACTACTCAGTTCTCTCTCTGGTGAAGTGGGTGGCATAAGGCTAAATGAAAGCTTACATTGACATGACCTCACCCTTGTACGACACCCCATTCACTGACTTTAGGTTAGGAAGTACCTCCACAAGGGCGTCATAGTCCCCGGCCGCGGTCAGGGGATCGAAGCTGAGGTAGGAGATAGAGCGGGACGGATGGCCTTTCAGTGCCGAAGTGGTCATAGAGACAGCGGTGGCTCCCCTCGCCCAATACTGGCCTTCAAGTTCGAGGGTCTCGATCACAGCTGATGAGATCCTCGGCAAGATATCCTCGATGAAGAGGGCATCTGTTCGAAGAATGCGAAGATTGGGTAGGAATTGCGGCGTTTCAACCCCATGACCAGTGGAAGCGTAATAGTACATGAGCTCCTCGATCTGCGGATGCCGAACAAGAAAGTTCACAATGGATTCAAAATTTCCTCCGGTTTGCGAAGCCAGTTTGAGGACTCGAAGGTTAGGCCAATTGCAATTGTCAAGTGCGCCTGACCAACCAGCTGCAGAACCAAAAGGTGAATACATCACCTGGATCTCGAGATTCTGCCCATATTGACAAGTAAGCCGACGCATATTGGTTGAGTGAAGCCGGTGAGATAATACTAACTCTGAGACTCGGCAATCCACGGTTAAGAAACTCCCGAAAGATTGGGATCTCAATGGGCCCCTCGGCCCTCCATGAAAACTCCGTGACGTGCTCCATGCGTACCATCTATCTCGTCGTAGTCAGAAGCTCTGAGTAGTAAGATGAGCGCATTGGGAAGCATACCTTAAAGAAGGAGTTGTCTACATGTGGTCCCGAGCGAATTGATAGTCGCTCCAGGTTGGAACAGCCATTTACACCTTCCCAAAGTTTGCGTAACATGGAGAGAGGGTCCAAGGTACGGCCAACGACGAACATCTCTCTAGGTCCATCCTCCCTCCATGAGAAGGATATAAGGCGTGTCATATTCGCAAGTGCGGGTACAAAGTGCTCCACTACATCCGCAATGATCTCGTATGGAGTTCGTTTCACCAGTGCCGCCCTTTCCTTCTTGGAGAGTTTCAATTGCTGCCGCTTTACTCGATTTGTATCGAGTGGGATGATGAACCGTGGGTCGGTGTACGCAAGTGGATGGAGGTCAAGCACGCGAACGCTTCGCCCAAGTGTTTTGTCGCGCGCAATCAGGTCCCAAACTTCTACGAGACGCCAATCGCCAAGGCGTCCACTGATAACGCGGAATCGGAGATGTCGAAAATAGACAAGAGCATGAAGAGATTTGCAGGTCAAAGCAAGATTGAGCAAGTCGCGCGCGTTGTCAATCTCAAGGGCGATAGCATCGAGTGCTTCAATAGGTTGTTCTTCAATTGGGGATGGAGAGGAAGTGGACATTAGCGGGGTGAAGTATGGTTCAAGAATGGGGCTAGGGGAGGCGGGGCATGAGACGGAATGTACCTGAGCCTGAACATAAAATGTCGAGGGAATTGCGGACAGCACAGCCAACCTTCGGCCCCGAATCATTTGATATGAATGAGAGTCAGCGAGCTCCCCACCTTCCCACCATTAGTGGTGACTCGCGCCTAACTTGGTGAATAACTTGAGTCACTATACAAATATCCAGAGCCCCTTGTCCAGACTGCTGGCTGTGGTTTCCAGGCGAGGAGCTGTGTATCCAACGGGCCGTAATCAGGGTTGCCCATATGGAGAATTCCTTCTGTTCAAACCAAAGCCAGGGTTCAGCCAGCCACTTCAAGCTGGGCTGCTTTGTCTCACTAGTCCAGCATGCGATGCTATCACACACGATTCTATCCACAATGGTTGCGAACTACCAGACAGATATACAGACTTACTCCCACTGAAAACGTACAAGGCTTTTTGACTACTTCTAAACCCGAAAGGTTCTATCTGATAACCTCTGTCGATATGTAATGGAACGTCCATGGGGCTGTGATTTACACCTAGCCTTTCGGCATCACGTGCCCTCGATAAACATCCCTTCCTCGTCGCTGTCCGAAGCTTCGATTGGGGCTATGGTGCGAAGTTGGCTCATCCTATGAATGGTGACGAAACATCAAACTCATTAGTTCCCATTGGCAGAGCCGATATAGGATGTTGTTTGAAACGGAAACGTACATCAATGTAACATCACCCTCAAACGGCACCCCGTTGATCGATTTCAGACCTGGGAGTTCAGCAACAAGAGCATCATAATCCCCGATTGTGACAAGAGGTTCGAGGATGAGGTGAACAATGGATTGGAACGGGTGACCTTTAAGCACCGAAGTAAGATGAGTGATCAGTCCTTGTCCCCACCACCTCACGTCGATTTCAATCGTATCAAGCACTGTTGAGGAGATTCTCGGCAACAACAATACTTGAAGGATGGAAAGTTTGGTTCGCAAAACACGGAGATTGGGGAGAAAAGGCTGCGTCGAGGCGGAATAACCATTCGTATCCAAATAGTATGAAAGCTCCTCAATGTGGGGATGCCGGACGAAAAACTTTTCCACCGGCCCGAAAGATCCTCCGCTTCGAGAGACAAGTTTGACACTGCGGAGATGGGGCCAGTGACATGATTCAAGCGCCCTTGGCCACATAGGTACGATATGAAACGGATGGTTTCTTGTCTCAATCTCCAGTTTCTGTGCATGCCATGAACTACGTCAGGTCATCCTCGTGTAAGGGTATCAGATTAAAAAAAAAAAAACCCCACCTTGAGATTGGGTAGTCCGCGGCAGAGGAACTCCTCGAAGCTTGCGACCTCTATACTTCCGTTAGCCTTCCACGAGAATTCTGTGACGTGCTCCATGCGTATCATCTATAATATTCCGGTCAGCAACCTTGCTGCTGGGACGAGAGCATGACCAACGCACCTGAAAGAATGTGTTGTTTAGACTTGGCCCTGAATGGATCGCTAGCCGATCTAAACTCGAACATCCATTTACACCCTCCCATAGGTTTGGCAACATGGACAAGGGGTCGAAGGTGCCGTTTATCGTAAACATATCTGATGGTCCATCTTCTCTCCACGAGAGAGACAAAAGGCGTGTCATATTTGCGAGTGCGGGGACGAAGTGTTGAATAACATCCGCAATCGTCTCATACGGAGAGCGTTTTCCCCGTGTTCGTTGTTCTTTCTTGGACGATTTTACTGAGCGCCGCCTTACTCGATTTGCATCAAGTGGGATGATAAAGCGAGGGTCGGTGTATGCGAGGGGATGGAGGTCGAGGACGCGAACACTTCGCCCAAGTGTTTTGTCACGCGCAATCAGGTCCCAAACATCTACGAGCCGCCAGTCCCCGAGTCGCCCACTAATAACACGGAATCGAAGGTGTCGGAAGTACACCAAGGCATGAAGAGATTTACAGGTCAAAGCAAGATTGAGCAAGTCGCGCGCGTTGTCAATCTCAAGTGCGATGGCATCGAGGGCCTCAACAGGCTGTTCTTCAATAGGGGATGGAGACATCAATGTGGGCGTTGGTTGGACGAAACCCACTATGGGAGCGAGGGGAATGGTTAAACAGAGCGTACCTGAGAGCAAGCATAAAATGTAAGGGGGGTTCCAACAGCACAGCCAATGTTCGGTCCCGAGCCGCTTGATATTGCTGGCCCCCTCTCATTATCGCCATGACTCGCAAGCAGCCTAGGGATTGAAACTGACCGTAAAACTACACCGAAACGATCCAAAGCTCCCTGCCCTGGCTGCTACCTGGGCTTTGTATCTCTCAAACTACGAGCCAATGTAACGTAACTCGAGATGGACAAAACAGAATTAGCTACGCGGAAGGTTCCCTGTCGCTATGGGACTCAGCCTGAAGCGGACATTGGCATTTCATTGCAAGGCTGTCTGGGCTGCCTCGGTGGTTCAATATAATATATTCTTTGGGCTGGCCGTGACTTTCCCTGACAACTTTACCCTGCCAGATACAGTAAGTCTGGCCAGGTGGTACTACGATTCAAAATCCCCAAACTTTAGGCTGCTGGCTTGGTTCGTTTACATCTAATAACTTTGGTACATATAATATAGAAGATACGTGGGACCGTGATTAGTGCGTCGCGTACCGGCATCACATGTCCCCGATAAACATCCCTTCGTCGTCGTTATCTGAATCCTCATCGACTGTAACCTTGGTGCAGAGCTCGCTCACCCTAATAGCAAAAAAAATGATTTGATCCATTGAGTCCGCGATGAAGCTGTCATGGAACATCGATTACAGCAGAAACTTACAGCAATTCAACATCACCCTCATATGACACGCCGTTAATGGACTTCAGGCCCGGGAGTTCGGCTACTAGGGAATTATAATCGCCGTTTGTGACAAGAGGTTCGAAGACCAGGTGAGCGATTGATTGGGCAGGGTGGCCATTGAGTGCCGAGGTAACATGGGTGATGCCTTCCCAATACATGTGATTGATTTCGATCGTATCAAGCGCTGTTGATAAGATCTTTGGCAACAATGCTCGGAAATGGTAGAGTGTTGTTCGCAGAACACGAAGATTGGGGAGGAATTGTTGCGTGAAGGCGGAATGATTATCCGTATTGAGATAGTATGAAAGCTCTTCAAGGTGAGGATGTTGGGCGAGAAACTTTTCAACCGACTCGAAGGACCGTCCGCTCGGAGAAACAAGCCTGACACTGCGAAGATGGGGCCAATTGCAGGATTCAAGCGCCCTTGGCCATGGAGGCATGGCATGATATGAATGATACTTGATCTCAATGTCTAATTTCTGTGAATGCCATGAACTATGTTAGCTTGTAATTGTTTACTTGTATCAAATAGAACAACAAACCTTGAGATTTGGCAGTCCACGGCAGAGGAACTCCTCTAAGATCGCCACTTCCATAGCTCCGTCACCCTTCCATGAGAATTCTGTGAGTTGCTCCATGCATATCATCTATAAAATCCGATCAGCAGCCTTGCCACAAAGACGGGAGAATGCATGATCCACCTGAAAGAATGTACTATTTAGATTTGGCCCTGAACAAATCGCCAGTCGAACCAAACTCAAACATCCATTTACACCCTCCCATAGTTTTGGTAACATAGATAGGGGATCAAAGGAGCCGTTTATTCTAAACATATCAAAAGGTCCATCTTCTCTCCATGAAAGGGACAGAAGGCGCGTCATATTGGCGAGGGCGGGGACGAAATGCTGAACCACATCTGCAATCGTCTCATATGGAGACCGTTTTCCCCGTACTGGCCGTTCTTTCTTGGGGAATTTTGATGAGCGCCGCTTGACACGATTAGTATCCAGCGGTATGATAAAGCGAGTGTCGGTGTATGCGAGGGGGTGAAGGTCGAGCACCCGAACACTTCGCCCAAGGGTTTTGTCACGAGCAATCAGTTCCCAAACATCCACAAGCCGCCAGTCGCCAAGTCGTCCGCTAATGACACGGAACCGCAGATGCCGAAAATAGACAAGAGCATAAAGGGATTTGCAGGTCAAAGCAAGATTGAGCAAGTCGCGGGCGTTGTCAATCTCGAGCGCGATGGCGTCGAGTGCTTCGACAGGCTGCTCTTCGATAGGAGATGAAGATGGTGCAGGAGAGACGGACATCCGTCAGATACGATGGAATTCGGGGGTTGGACAAAAACAGGACACCCGTACCTAGGAGTGAGCTTAAATATCAAGGGACTGACTGCACAGCCAAGATCCGGTCCCGAACTACTCAATATCAGTGAACTTTCGTCAACTCACATTGCCGAATTGACTCACTGGTATCGTGGATTATGATTATTGTCACTATGCAACTACCGTTTGAGGTGGATCGAAGGGTTCTGAGAATTCAGGGGCGCTCATGAAGGCCAGGGCTATAATATTGGACCAGACCCCTCCACCCTAGTTTACCAGCGCGGGGCGCTCTACGTAGATATAGAAAAGCCGTTATCCAGAATAGCGTAAGCTGCTGTTAATCAGCCATTTAGGCTACAGCAAGCTCGATATGGTGGCAGTACCACAAGCTAACAATATTTCGGTTGGAGGCTGACATACAACAATAAGACATACAGTGCTGTATGTTACCGAGCTTGAAGGCCGAGTCGAGAGCATTGATATTTAATGACGATTGTAATAGTTTTGCCAGATGCTCTTCGAACTCAAGGGGTGGGTACGAAGGGGAAGTGATCATGAAATATCTTTACGTGTTCTACTCTTACTCAAAGAAGTCATCTAGCTCTGCTTCAGGCATTTCCCCAAATCTAAGGCAGATTTCTTTCTCGCTACACATGATGTGATGGTCAGGATGACTTTATCTGCACCAGAACACCTCAAGAGCAGAGGAAACTTACAATGCATCATAATCTTGCTCGTACTGCACGCCATTGACAGACTTCAGCCCCGGAAGTACCTCCACAAGGGCACGGTAGTCCCCTATGGGGATCGGCGGCTTCACACCAAGATAAGCGACGGACTGATGGTCCTTTAGTGCCTTCGTGATCCTGGCCAGAGTCGTGGACTTCTCGGATCGGTCCCATCGGCGATCTCGTACCTCCACAGTTTCTAGCACTGTTGATGTTACTCCTGAGAGTACATCAACAAGATAAAAGACATGGACATGGAGAGCGCGCAACTTAGGGAGAAATTTTAGGTCGTTGGGCTCATTGAGGGCTGTAGTGAGGTTGTATGTGAGCTGCTCGATGAGGGGATGCCGAATCAGGAATTGAGCAATCGGATCGAAGGTCTCTGCAGTCTGCCCTCCAATCTCGAATAACTGCAAATGAGGCCAGTGGCATCTATGCAACACGGAGGTCCAAGAGCTCATGCTGTTCAAAGGATTCATGATCGCTATTGCGAGCTTCTGTGTTAAGGATCATTACTCACGTAAGCGGGTGTATAGAGTCAGGAGGCGAGTTATCTTACCTGTAGACGAGGTAATCCACGGCTAAGGAACCCCTCAAAGGCAAGGTAATCAGCAAGCCCGTCGCTTCTCCACGTAAATTCAGTTAGGTTCTCATTCCGAACTGTCTGTGATCACGGCGTCAGAATACCGAGCGATTGGCATGCTCAAGATAGCAACGTACTTCAAAGAATGAGTGGTCCGGCTGTCGGGATATATCTACTAGCAGTCGGTTCAGGCTGGAACATGACTGCACTGCTTCCCACATTTGGGGCAACAGCGCCTTTGAGTCAATCTGAAGCGTGCCCCAGTATTCATCTCCTGTAGAGAACATCAAGGCACTACTTTCCTCTAGCGAAAAAGAACGCAATCGTGACATATTCCGTAATGCTGGAATGAAATGATCCACGATTATTTCTGCAAGAGCATCGTAGGGGTTAAGTTTGGGTGCTCGTTGCTTCTTCGGACCCTTATCAGGGCGCTTCTTGTTCTTGTTCTCATCAAGAGGGATAATGAAGCGTGCGTCGGAGAAGGCGAGAGGATGAATATCCAGGACACGAACGCTTCTGCCGAGCGTTTTGTCGCGGGCGATCATATCCCACACATCGGTAAGGCGCCAGTCTTCCAGTCTCCCGCTGATGACGCGAAACCGTAGGTGGCGAAAGTAGACAAGTGTGTAAAGTGCTTGGCATGTGAGGGCGAGACTCAGCAAATCGTGAGCCCTATCAATCTCCAGCGCGATTGCATCGAGAGACTCAACGGGTTGCTCAAGGATTGGGGCCATAGAGGTAGTGATAGGCGAGTAAAGGTAGAAAAGGGCTTGGTATGAAGTGGAGATGGTTGTTCAGAGTGAACAGCAGCCGGACCCAACAATATGGTATGGTCCTGGTGTTATGTTACCATAATGAAGGACTGGTTTGCTTGACGACCAGATGCGATCGAGATGTGCTGGGCCGATAATCGAGCCTAATATATTGAGATTGTGGTGCAAAATAGCGCAGTGTGAAGTGCCAGTGTCCACTTCGGTGCTGAAGACCCCCTCCTTACTTTGAATGAAATTAACACTGATGTGCTCCGCCGTCCATTAAGGCCACATAGTTGTCATCCAGAACGTGAAGTCCAACCCGATGTTTCCAAGATATAGATAAGTATAAGTCACACTATGACCCCAAGACGATTCCAGAACAACCCAGGTTTGCCATCAAACTACCGATCACATTCACCACCGGGATGAGGCATTCTGCACAGCAGTCCACATCCGTTCGGCTCTGATGAGCTCGTTCTCGGCTTTACGCCGCTCATAAAACCACGAACAGTCGTATGATTCGCAGGCGATATCGCTGAGGGACTGGGAGCTTGTGCAGGCTACGCACAGTTGATGTATGTCCTTCGCTTTCCATGAAGCATCACGCAAGCGGGTGAGACTGGTCTGTAGAGTCTCAAATGGCGACGCGAGGCAGTCAGGACACAGCACTACATGACGAGTGATAGTCAATTTCGGAGAATTATGCGCTACATCAGCTTTCAATGACACACCATTGTCTTCAGTGGGCATGTTACAAGACAGGCATCCTGATTTCTTGAAATGAGAATCGATACCATACTTTGCCGGCTTTACGGCAGCAGCTGGAGCTTCGAGATCATAAGTCTCAGCGACTTGGGCAATCTCGTGCTCGGACGCTGCATCTGCTCGTCGAATCTTAGGCATAGTTTGGAACCACTGGCGAACATCGGCACCAATATGGTCAAAAACCCTACTGAGTGGGGGGATGATGACCTGTCGGATGTAGTAGTCTTCATCGAGATACAGCTGGCGTTTCCTGGAAATATGCTCAGTTAAGTATTCCGTTATCTGCCCACAAGCACAACAATTTACCCATCGCCCTCTTTCCACAGGAACTCCTTGACATGGTGGGCGGTCTCTGCGAGACGCTCTTGAGGTCCTCGCCTGGCAATGACATGAGGAACTCGATCTCCATACATGAACGAGCCCTTATCCTCTTCTTCCATGAGTGCCCCAACGACAGCATGCGCGTTCGGATTGCCCTTTTCACTAGAAGTCCTCGGTCAGCTAATGATAATTCATTGTGCAGTGACACAGCATACCTATACGTCCCCAGCCGAACTTCCTTTGCGAATGCGAAGTCTTGGACAGTTACTTTGCCACCAAGAATTTTGCTCCACTCCTGGATACAGTACTGCTTCACTTGACTCAGGTCCTGAGTACGAAACAGAATCCTGCGAAAATACAATTAGCGTACACAATATGCCAGTAAACTCCATTGATCACTCACTTCAAACATACTTCCAGCATTTTTGCCTGTGCACGAACACCATCTCGACGAACGGTCTCAATTCCTTTAGCATCAAAGACAGGAACCCTGTCATCAGGGGACTCATACTTGAACCCCACATATCGTTTCTTGGACTCGAGTACACATGGGAAGTAGACCTGGCGGAAGGCATGAGCTCGGCAGGGACATCCAACAGGGGCAAGTCCTGACCTTCTCGAATTTGAGCTTGATAGGATTGGGGTTCATAAGCGTGACCTTTTCAGCAATCTCTTGGCCAATACGAAAGGCTTCATCCTTTGTCTTTCCAGGAAGAGACACGAAGATAGAGTCGGTGTCGCCATAAACCACTTTCCCACCCCAGCCGGGTGTTTCGCTGATGAAGCGAATTGCCTGGACAGAAGTGTGAGCAAAGATGTCAATCTCACATTTGACATCCATACATTCTCTAGGGTCTGGCGCCCTGCCTCAACAATGCTATCAGCGATCTCGACGCACGGCATTCTACCCGAAAAGCTCGCGCCCGTATAACCATAGGTAACATTGGCTATAAATTTCAAGCTGAGTTGCCTTGCATCAAGAACTTTGAGAAGTGCCTAGTTATAGATGGAAAATAAGCATTGACTTAGGAAACAAGTCAGTCTAGCAATAGGATACACGCCTTGTCTTCCTTCCAAGTCTTCATCGCCTGCTTGACCATGACTCGGGTCTCAAGAAGCTCTTCCAACATTTTCGCAAGCAAGCTCTTGCGCACCGTCGGCTTCGCATACACAATTCCGTTGGGAGCAACTAGCGAGCAAAAAAGTCAACAGACGGCTGCTAGGCAGCGGAGTGAGCGCACCATGAATATGATCGCGTAATTGCTCAAAAATGCCACGAGTTTGATCGAGCTCGGTCCAGCCGAGCTTGTACGTGCCGTCAACCCTTGGGTATGGTACGATTCGGCCCAAGCATGTTGAATAGCAGTAGTTGTAGGCGATCATCACAGAAGGATAGAGGGACTGGAAATCGAGAACGAGCAGTGGACTCTTATAATAGCCTGACATTGGTTCCCTGGAACTAAAGCGTCAGATGGCGTGCAGGGGACTTGGATGACAATCTCGCAACACACATGATCATGGGGATGCATTCAGCAGCATTCTGGCGTCCAACCTATCAAGCAGGGTTAACTAGAAAGGAGGGCGGGGATCCACGTAGAACCTACATCCTCACGACTTGGGGACAGGAGCATGAAGCTCTCTGGTTTCGCTAGCCGAAACATGAACGCTTCAACTTTGAACTGTGAGCCTCTCGTCAGCACAGACATGAAGTCAACTCCAAACACTCGGGCAAACTCTCTATATGAGAGGATCAGTACGAGTAGAGGTAGCCAGTGGCACACATACGAGTTTTTGGTGATGAGGTCGGACTCATTGATCAACTCGAGAACTAGAATGGCTCGCTCTTCAAAATATCGAAGCACTCTGAATATGTCCACTGGAGCGGCACTCTTAATCCATCGCGTCATTGTCAAATTTGAGTAGCGAGGTATCCTAAAAACGGTATGGAATGAGTACAGCCTCTCAGCTCACTGCGAGAAGTCACTGACCGCTTCTTTAGGAGCTGGAAAACGTTATTCTCAAACGTGTAGGACGTGTAGGTGTACTCTTTGCGATAGATTTCCCACAGGTTAAGCACGTGTCGACCAGGAGACAGCAAGGACGGGTCTTGTCCACTGGCCCAACCCGCCCACCCTGTGCTACGGGAGCTAGAGTCCCGCAGGCGGGAAATTAGAGCCCCAAAGGAAGGGTCACCACCTAACGAGTGCGGCGATTTGGGTTGGTTCTATAATGGGCGGGCAGATGAGATTACGCACCATAAAGATGTCGGTGTCTTGCTGAGACGTAACCCCAACCTCCATGCGACAGCTCGAAGCTTGTAAGCACATCGGGGTCGAAGTCCAGCACCACTGTTTCAAGCACTTGGAACAAGCTGAATTCATCATCCACAAAAGCAATACCTTGTCCTACTTGATGGTCCTCTCCTGTCTCATCAACGAGGCTCTTGGTGTAGGAGGCAAGCCCTGGGTAGGTCTGCTCCATGCCGAGACTCGTTTGGCCATTGGCAAGGGCGATTATACCACTGTCATACCGCGCTCGTCGTTCTGCTGAGTCGGCAGGTGGGAGAGCGTAAGACTGATAGCAAAAGAATAATGCTGTAATGGGATCCTTTTCAGGGTCGGGTGAGCGATCTTCATCGCATGCAGCTGTGGATTAGAACTGAGAAAGGAAGCTTTCCAATAAGCATGTGGGGCACGGACCGAACACCTCGAGTGATAACACAGACATATACTGCATCTGAGACGAACTGGAGCGGACGCTCTTTCGGGATTTACCATTCGTGGTTTGAGTTGGCTGTGTCGGTCCAATGATCTGTCTAGATTGTTAGGAGCCAGGCCAGGAAGAACTCTACCGACTCCATACCTGAGAGCGGAATGCAGGTTTCCTCGATGATGCAACCTTTTGCGTGGACGAGGTACCAGGAACAGGATTCTCGGATAACCATTTCCGCACTTGGGTATGCCTAGGCGGTTCACCAGCGTATGTCCATGCCTCTACGCCGACGGCGGCCGGTGCACCATGGCCGTTCGGAATCGCGTCCTCTCCGAGAGTTAACCACAAACCAGCGTGATCTTTCCCTTTGTTTCGCGCGGCTCCCGGTCGCAAGGGTGACCGATGAGGTCGATCGAATGCCGCCATCCCATCATCTGGGACGACCGTCGAGCCAGCTTCGTCCCAGTGCTCGAGAGAGCTCAGCCCGGTGCCGAGAATGACGACAGAGTACCCAGCCGCCGTTTCGACGGGCTTCAAGGGCCTATCTGCGGGATCGGAATAGAAGGGGTCTCGGTATACCCGAGATGGAAGATCGTACGCAGGAAGAGTTTCTAAGAGCGCTGAGGCGGAGGGAGGTTTTAGGCTATAAACAAATGCGTGGGTTGCTTCATTGGTCCAGGGAGTGGATCGAGGCAAACGTTGAGATGATGACAACGGACTTGTGAGTGAGGCCCGAAACGCGCCATCCGAGTTGTAGGGGTGAACTCCACCACCTTGTCGAGAAGTTGAGGCCACAGGTTGTTGCCGCTCAAACGTTGAAGGGGTGAACAGGTCACTTTTATCTCGTTCGATTCGACGACCGTTTACTGGACGCGGTGTCTTTGACGACATGTCATCTTCAGCATCTTCCCCAGCAGGAAGCGAGTTTGTACCACTAGAGTTGTTGAGGTTGAGCTGGATGACATGATCGCCATCAATGTTATCTTCCAACTCCCGAGATGCTTCTCTGCCGCCTACACCGGGTGTGGTCTTCCGGTGTGATGATGGGCCTGTTGGAGTGCTCTCTAAATAATCCCCTAAGTGTGTCTGGAACTTGGTTGGAGTCGAAAAGGGTGAAGATCTGACAGAACCAGAGAGTCTGATCCCTGCTGGCGTTGTTGGTGTGCTGGAGCAGAATTTCAGTTAAGAGGGGCTAATCATACGCGGCTGAGACTCACGAAGCACCAATGAAGCGGCTCCGCTTCGAGGGAGTGCGCATGAAACGTTGATCCTGGCTAGACTGAGGTTGGACCAAGCGGCCTTGTTCAAATGCAGTTTCTTCCTCGATCGCAGCCTTGACAGCTTGCGAAGAGACTATGTTGAGATTGAGATCCCCAGATTGGGATGATGGCACCCCATCCGGCACGTCGTCTGATTTTCCTCGTTTTCTCTTGCGCCGATGCACGCCTGCTGCATCAAATGTCTCATCCTCGTGAGGGGAGGATTGAAACGGGTTTGAGGGCTGTGAGCTAGTCAATGAGGCCTCAAGCGAGTTGGAGGTGGAGCGTTGGGAACCATCCTGGCGAGCCACCTCTTCAGAGCCATCTTCGCCCGCAGAAACTTGGGGGTTCGGTCTCACAACATGCCACATAGGATCCCAGAGCATCTCAGTACTCTCAAACGAGGTCCAAGCTAAATCCTCCCATCGATCTTGGTGGTCCGTATCTTTACCCTCACCATCATCCGCTTCCCACATACCGCGTTCCTTCTCAATGCGCTCATCAAGAGCAGCCCAGTCACGTATAGAGCTTTGCCACTGCTTCGTATTATCGATAGTGAGGCCGAGCTGAGAACGCTGAGAGGACGAAGGCTCCACAGGAAGTGGAGGAGAGGGGTCAAGGCCCTGTGCTGTCCGACGAGCTCGCTCTGTGTCCCATAACTCGCGAATTGAGTGGACGACCTTGGAGTCCTGGCTGGAGTGTGGGGAAGAGGGCGTCATGGATTTAGAGTCCTGAGGAAGAGGGGCGGAGAGATTGGGTCGGGGGATAACTAGCTTCGAGGGAACGGGCCTGGGTGGGACGAGACGACGGTTGAGGATTTGAAATGATTGAGCATCAAACTCAAATGGGGTGCGAGCCGATTTTCGTAGGGGAGAAGTTGCGAAGGGGAGAGACGGTATGTTTTGATCTATGGAAGTGGGGTGTCATTGGAATACAGCAAAAGAACTAGATACCCTTGGCGCGTAAGTGTGATCAGTCGAGTGAAGGGGCAGTAACTCACCAGTGTCATCCTCCCTCCTAATCCACGCATCCTTTAGCTCGAGCCACCCACAACCATAAAGATTGAAATCTGTCAAGAATTGGAGAAGATAACCGAGGTGGGCTTCATAGACAGAAAACTTCCTCCCAAGGATTGCTCCAGACCGTAGAATCGTAGCGGCGGTCTGCAATAGTTGAGGATCAGCGAGCAGAATCTTCAAATACGGCTGATATTTATGGTGAAATCCGTAGAAGGGCATAGCTTTCACAAAGAGAATATGACGGATGAAACGCCATTCGTGATGTCGCCTGTTGGCATGCATCGAGCTGAATCTCTTGGAGGCATTGCCGATCGCCTCGTTCAGGGAGAGCTTGAGAGTATTGCAGTACTTGCGAACTATCGTGGTTTTAGCAGGCGGGAGTCACTTGCTTACTCAACAGAGGGATGCTCCAAGCAAACGGCGTACCAGCTGATGGCTCAAGGGGACCATGATAGTCAATGTACAGGTAAGGATACACCTGATGAATATGAATACACGCGTTTTGTTGCCCTCGTAGGCTGGAGGGTTCGTGATTGGGTTCTTCAGAGTGTTTTATGGGTTGGAGGTTGTCAATGTGTCCAAAGACGCGTACTACTGGAACTCGTGGGAGAGAGGTATCATCAAGGAGTTTATCAGCTTGGGAAACAACCGTCCCATCGATGTGGGTTATCTTGACGCGTAATTTCGGCGTGATAGTCATAGTAAGCTTTGAGATGAGTCGAAGCAGGACATGGTTTTGTGGGTTTGCCAATGAAGGTGGCAGTAGTTGGCCAGATTCTCACGCGGTCTCGATCCAAACAACCTAGGGAGTGAAACATCATGCGACGACAAATGCTTATTTCAGTCCAGGCCTTTATGTTCCCAACAATAGCCTGTAGAACGTACATCAAGGTAGTCTGCCGGACAGCGGCCTCAACTGGACTGACAGAGCATCACGAAGGAGGCAGCCAAGTAGGCCTTTCACTGAGCGTTAATAATACTGATACAGACGAAAAGGCACTTATGGAGGGCCGCAAAAGAGGGTTATTCTATTGCCGGGAGGGAATAAAAGTCAGCATGTCTACGGCGTGGTGTGATCGTCCTTTGCCCTGTCATCAGGGCTGCAGATTGACGCCTCGCCTGACCCGCTCCATTCCACATAGCATATCAGAATACCAATAGTGTAGAAAGTGACCTGAACCACAAGTTGGATGCGTTACGGACGACCATACCTCCAACCGATAGGGATCCGACCCTTCACTATATAGCATGCGGCATGCTAACCTACCTGGGGGCGAGGTACAAATGCCGTTCTCGCCATGCTTTGAGGGCAACGAAAGTGCCGGCAACCGACCCTCACTACTCAGCTCAGCTCATCGCCCTAGCGTGCAGGTGCATGCACGAATATCGACATGCGCAAATCACAAGAACGTCATAGAACCCCAAACGCCGCTCACCGAAGCTATGAGTGAGGAGGAGGGTCCAGACCAGAACTATCTGAGCGGAATGAGGGGGTGCATATGATGAATTGCTCTCTTCTGTCATGACACCAGTCTAGGACTGATGCACGATCTCCGTTTTCAGAGTATTGTTGGCTTAGTGGTCGCGTTCCGCCTTCGCTTTTGAGCTCAGGCAGGGACCTAGACGGACTACAGCAACCCTGAGGATCATCCAACGGCTGGCTGAGAAATATACAACAAGCTAATCTACTAGACAGAAATCCCGATTGTACATACAGGGAATGACAACAGAGGCAACCAGGTATACAGGTCCTTCACGGAGCAGCTATAACATTCATATAAAGAAGACGCAGCAATCGAGACCAAAATAGGAGCAGTGTTTTGTTGGCAAGACGGAAAAGAAACTAGCATGTCTAGAGTGTGGTGCGATCTTTCTTTGCCCTGTCAAGATATGTGTAGATCGAGCGGATCGCCTCACGCACTCCGTTTTCCTGGCAAGACAACGAATTAGAATATCAAAAGTGCAGAGATTGATCTAACTCACAGCTCGAATGCGCTCGCCGACACCAGCAGCTTTCTCTTTCATGACGCTGTGGACAACGTTAGATGATTGGGACCCAGATTCCAAATCCAAGTCGCTCGAGCTTACCGATCGCTGGTGGCGCGCTTGAGAGCGCTCGATAACTCTGAGCTACCTAGACCATCAACTCGAAGCCCAGCGCCAAGTTTGTGAACTCGGGATGCCCAGAAATACTGATCACCAAACCAAGGCTTGATAATAGTTGGAATACCAGCTAAAAGGAGTAGCAAATATAAATCAGCATTGCCAATAGACATAACCACAAGAGTGAACAAACCTCGGAGGCTCGCACCGGTGGTACCAGCACCACCATGATGCATCGCGGCATCCATCTGAGGGAAAAGCCAGTCATGGGGGACCTTGTCCAACTACACGAGGCACAGCCATTAGCATCCCATATGCAGCACCGCCAACGGTAGCGAAATGCTAAACTTACTGAGAAGCACTCTGGTGGGAACTCTGGTTCCTCGTCAGTGTCCTTAGACATACGATCTGACCAGCCCTTGCTAATGATGGCCCGGACACCAGCTGCAACCCACCACAAATCAGTCGATGACAAGAAAGTGCAGTCAAGATGAAACTGACCTTTCAGGACGCCCTTAATGATGCTACGAGTCATGGCATGAGGATGAGGAACGGTGATGCTCCCAAATCTGCAAAATACAGTGAGTGTTTTGATGAGCACAAAAAAGACAACAAGAGGACGGACCCAATGTAGACGATTGGAACTCCATCATCCTTCGCTTTCTTGATGAAGGCGAGCAACTCTGGCGAAGGCGCCCACTTGAGATCGGGGTTGTCGAGGAACCAGTAACCACTGATGGTGATGATATCACTCCAGTCCATCGGCTTGGGCACAACGCTGGGGCTGAAGTTGTAGATGAATGGAATCTGCGCGGAGGATATCATGCTTGATGAGAGATGACAATATCAACAGCAGAACCGCAAGACTTTACCTTGGTTTGAGCAAGGGTCTCAATATCAGTCTTCTTGATCTTGAGCATGTTCTTCCTCCATCGGTTGACCTGACCAGACATGGCTGTCCAGAAAACGTTATCGAACAATACGTATCTACGGGAGGGGGATGCTGAGATTGATGTACGAGACCAAACTTGGCCCGCTTACGTGGAGTAGTTAAGGCTGCCTGACAACTCGACTGGCGGGCTGAGGAAGGCGTGAGGGTATGCAGTTGTACGCGTCCACCTTCACGAGCGCAAAATGTTAAAGGGTGCAAGCCCGCAGGTTTGAGGAAGTAGTTGCTTACGGCATGGTGAACGCTCTGATATATGGGATACCTATGAGTGTGTTAGAAACTGAGAGCCTAAGAAATAATAGACAATGCATACCAAGGGCTTCCGCAATATGAACACCGGCCATAGCAGATGGGCTTGATAGAGCAAAGAGCAGGTTGAGTATATAAAATTAGGATGCTTGGAGCAAGAAAAGTGCGTACCTCTCAATCAAAACATCGGCATCGTGACACTGGAGCCAGGAATCACGGAGCACTACTCAAGCGTGAGTGGAATGCTAACAAATGAGATAACTGCACCTACAGTCATCCAGCCATCCTCGGAACTAGTTACACAAGTAAGCTTGATAAGAGCGATTACACGTAATAGAAGAAAAACATACCTTGCCCAAGCTCTCTTTGAAGAACTGCGGCGAGAACATCTATATAATATGGAAGAGATCTGAGTTTTTCCGTCTTGGAACTATAGTAGCTCAAACTCACTGAGTGCTCGACGCTTAGCTTCATCAATGCGCCAGGATCCCCTCCTGCCGCGCGATGCTGCACGCCAAAGCCTTCAATCCAATCTCGGTACTCATCATGAGTCACGATTGTCGCCTTGTGGCCCTCAGCGATCAAGCCACGACATAGAGCGATGTAAGGCCTAATCATGTTCCAGTCATTGATCGATTCTGACTAGATAACAAATTGGAATTACTCACTGGACATCTCCACGACTGCCAATCGTCAAGCAGACAAAATGACGGCTCTTCATCCCTCGTAGAATGCCCCGCGGGAGATTAATCGCTCTTGGGATCATTCCAAACGCCTCCAGCGGCATCTCATGGCTTCGTACAAACTCGATCGAGTGCGACAGCGGCGCAAACTTCTGCGTCAACTGCGAGCTCGCCGAGCTCGAAGTCCGCGAGAGACTGGCGCTGCGGCGGAGCGGGGCGGAGTGGTCTGGGGCTGGTACAGGCTGCGAGTGTGAATGAGAAGCATCCGAGGAGCCGGTGCCTGTGGTAAAAACAGACGCCGTGTCGTCGAGCTTGATGGCGCTTACGCCAGCCTCGATCTCTTCTGGGTCTTCGCCGATAAGAGGCTCAGACGGTGGGAGGATCGTTTCGCCGTTCCTTAGCGGGATCATACTCTCCAACTCGTCGGGTCCCATGGAAGCAGCGCGCTTGGAGAAGAGTGTGGAGTCTGAATTTCTCGGTGGCGACGACAAAACCTCTGTCAAATCGTCGCCCGATATAGGCATGATGTATGGCGGAATCGCTGAGCCAGCTGGAGTAGTGGCCCCCGGCGAGGCAATTTGCTGGGTCCCATGATGTGCGTGATGGGAGCCTGCGATCGATTCGGCAAGGGTAGACGACGATCCGCTGGTCATCGTAGCGGACGTTGTAGTGAGGCCAGAAGAAATCGAGGACACATCAGCAGGGCGAATAGCACCGCTAGAAGTCGGAGAGAGAACTGGGCGATGGGCGGCATCAGAGGCTGCTTTTGCCTCAAGGATCTTCTTGATAACCTTGTCGCGGTTCTCGTGTCCCTGAATGCCAAACTGCACGAGCGGGTGTCCGCGCACTTCCACACCAATAACGTGGGCGCGTCCAAGCATAGTAGTAGGAAGGGCCTTTGCGGTGTTCACTTGACTCATGGGGAAGCGAAGCTTAAAGTCGATCGAGGTGTAGGACTTGCTCCAGAAGCATAGGAAAGAGTTGGTGACTAAGAGGTAGCCGGAGGAGCATACGCGACCACGATTCCACGCTCTTTGGGCTGGGAGGATATGATCGACATAGTGAGCTTGAATGAGAAACAAAGAATATGACACAGTACGCACTGAAGACCTCTTCCTTTTCATCGATCGCGAACATTATCCTCATTCGAGCCTCAAGGGGTAGCTTCTTCCATCCCGCAGGCTTCTCACAGTCATTCATGCTTGCAGTGGTCGAAAAATCTTCATCGCCAAAGGTGAGCCTAAAAATAAATAGAAATCTTCAGCGTTGAAGTATGATAGCAAGAGCGACGCTGGTACACGTACGGTCCAAAGTCGACAGTCAGGACGTCGGTTTCAAGAGGAGGCAAGCCAGCCTTGGTATCTCTAGCAAGCCTTTCCTTGGCGGCTTCCATCATCCTCGGTACATCTGGCGATTTTTCGCTCTTGAAGATGAGGAAATTGAGTTCGCGAAGTGGTCTCGTGGCACTAGTGTTGCTTGGTGCCGAGGGGTTGAGCAGGCTAGGGCTCGGCACCGGGATGGCCAAGTCTTCGTTCAGAGTGAATGTGACAATAAAGCCAAAATCGGCAAAGGGATGTGTGGTGTGGGTCTCGATTCGGGTTAGAGGGACGCAGATCCTGACGCCATTATTATCCTCCCTCTCGCCGTCGTCTGCCGGAGCGTCAAAGATAGCCTTTGAGCGCCTCCGACGATAGGCAGTAACGGCAGCCTGTATTTCGCGATGCCAATCTTGAGCAGACTCCTCGGTGTCAAATTCAAGGAATGCAGAGTTCTTTCCGGTCACTTTCTGCATAGCGAAGCGAACATATCGAGGCTCGTCGCGGTTATAAGGCGCAATGGTCTCAATTGAGGAGACTTTAGGCAATGAAGCTAAATTAGAGTAAGCTCAAGGAGAAGAAAATGGATAGACGTACGCAGGAACGTTCTGAGAGGTCGAGCGCGCGCCTCATCGGTGGCATTTGCATAAGCGCTGATCATGTTATGGCTCAGTTCCATCCACCTTCTCATCTTCCTCCTGAATCCAGAAGGATGGTAAACGAAAGGACCAGATTTGAGGACTTGGTTGGGGTTTTGAGGCTCGCTGTCCGCCTCCGTTGAGAGAAGGGACGCATGGAAGGTGACACGGTAGTTCGTGATTTGCGCAGTCCCCTAGTCACAAAATGAGTTGGTTAGCCGCTTCTCTATCCGTGAATGGACCGGAATGTCACATACGAGGATCGTTGTCTCCGTCAGAAGGGCACAATCGGTCTCCTTGAAGAATTCCTCCTTCTCTCCTTCACGCGCCAAAACGCCAAACTCACGCTCGAGCAAGCTCACGATTGCTGGTCCAACAACGTCTGCATTTTCAGTGGCTGCTTCAGCAGAACGACCAGGTGTATGCGGTATGACGTTTTCCTTGCCATGTTCAGGGGATGTAGTTTCCGCCTGCGCAGGTTCTGCGGCCTCGGCATCTTCATCTTCCTCCAATACGTTATCGAGTCCAAATGCTTCCCTAGAAGGGATATTGTAGTCGTTTGCTGCGAGCTTGGTGAGTGTCGTCGACAGATTGAAGGGGATTTGGGTATCTGCCAGCCCCAAGCTCTCGTGCTCAGCACGGACAGCTTGTGCGGCACGCTCAGCAGCGTCGTCTCCGCTTGTTGTAGGGGCCGTGGATTGACCATCGGCAAGTTCGGGTGGTGGAGTATGTGGCCCAGAAGAGCTCTCATCCTGTTGACAGATTTACGTGATAGGAGTCACCAATGGTACGGCGCCAAGACAAAAAGCATCAGCATATTTCCTTGAATAGATCGACAGTAAAGAAAGAGGAAAATCGTAAAAATGGATGCAAGTGAAATAGCACATCCAACGTTGGACGCCGGAGTAACTCCTTGGCTCACAATTGCATCAATCGACAATGAACAACGTTCGTCGACTTTTGCATTGGTTGAGATAGGGCAGTGGGATCGCACTCATTATCGCCACCCAAAAAGAAAGTAGAGGGAAAATGCAGAGAAAAAGTTCGAAATAGAGTGCTTACGGATTCATCGTCTTCCTCGAATGCCTTGAACTTGGATGCGGCTGTCAGGAGCGACCACAGCCCCGTGTTGTCTCCAGCTCCAGGGGCTCCGGCGTTCTGCATCTCTTCAGCACCGATGCGAGACCACGTCGACTCGCCTCCCATCGACGAGGCGCGCTCAGGTGTATGTGCAGGCTTGGGACGAGGAGGAGGAGTCTCCATCCTTGACGATCGTGGCTAAACCCTGGGTGCGGGGGGTGGCGTGAGGGAAATTGGTATCAATGCGGGTGTTATTAGGGATCGAAGGCCTTTTCTACCAAGGACTCACTGTAAGATACCACTTTCCGTCACGAGGAAGCTGTTTTCAGGCTACTGACTAGGGCGAACAGGCGCGATGTGAAGTTAGAGTGGCCGAGAAAACTCCACCGCAAGGCTTAGCAATTACGCAGTGGGAGTGCAATGCAACTTGATGATAGCAGACGAGTTGATAGAACAGTCAAGAACGTCCACAGTAGGTGGTATAAAGGAGTACCGCAAGATGTGATCAATCGCGGTGTGTGCTGAGGATGCCCAAGCGCTCGGCCAAGTCCTCCGTGAGAGTGTCTGTTTGTATCACAGTGTGTGGGCGCTTTCATTTCACTTCTCTGACTCGGAGCCGTGCGTGGTCTGGCGCCGCATCCGTCATAGTGCCAAACTCGTCAGTCCCGTCCTGTCGGCATCTCCTCTCGTGTTCACAATTATAGTATAACGACGAAATCGAATTCCTTAGCTTCGTGTACACATTGTTACTAGAACTTGTACTCGGCCAAACGACTGGAAGGACTTTCCCGTTTGCATCGCTCCTGATTGCATTGCCAGATGCCGGAATGCTGACAACTTTCATGCGCTCTCATCGTAAGGAGCGACGGCGCCGCGTTCTTTTGGCTACCGGGTGTCGTCAGCTGCTGGCCTCCTTTTGCTCCCCAATCACACGAGCATGCTGATCCTTGGCTCGGTTGCCTGAAGCACCGTTCGTCTCGTAAGCTCAGCTGACTCAGGTATCCAGACAGCCAACGACGCGGCCCCCTTCCCTTCGTCATTCGAAAATTTTTACAAAGGGGCCGCTTAATAGGGAGGACGTCAGGGATGATGTCAAGCTCCGAAAGGGTCTACAGGGGGCGGATGACTACTATTCCCGTCTCCCTGAGGTGGGTGGGCCGAGTAGACTTTTTCGAAGCTCATTTCGCCAGCCGCCAGTAATCACGGCGCAAAGCGCACATAGGAAGAGAAAGGCCAGAAGAGAAGCGAGTGTATCAATGCGGCGCAGGCATAAGCCGTCAATGTGCCAGCACATACGACGCATGATTGACAGTATTGCTAAAGCATCTGCGGTTGGGAGGCAACATGGCTGAGAAACCAGTTGCGACACTGCGCTTGCAACCCGGACGCGGGTGGTACGAATGATTAGAGGTCTGGCTCCTAGTGATGGAATCGTTGTATCCCTCTCTAAGGAGGCAGGAGTGATACAAAGCCTACATTGTTCTATCGCCCACTGGCGGTTTGAATTGTGAATCACTCATAACAATCAGAGCCCCACCACTCATCACAGCGCGGCAATAGCCAATCAGTCCTTCAAAGGCAGCTAGGCTCAACAATCATCAGCTATCACGAGCAAGGAAAATGGTATATTCACGCGCTCCAAGATGTCGTAGGTAGTATACCTCGCATGGGTTGAGTCCCAGCGATGTAAGAAAGGCTCGCGACACCAAACCGAGTACGCCCCTCCGGCACCGGCACTCCCACCACCGGTAGATAGGAAAATCCACAGTGGCTCAGAAGGTCTGGAGAAGAGCTTCGATAACCGTGATCGCGCTCGGGAACCAACGGGAGTGACCACTGTGGAGCGAGAGGCTTGACTGTTGGCATCATATCACCCGCCGGGAGTAGCACAGTGCAAATCCTGGGCCAGGATGCTTGAATGGTATTTCCGAGAGTGAGGCTTGAAGTCGTAGGGCAGATAGTTGTTGGGCGTCATGAAGTTCATTGATCGTAGGGATCTAGTCTTCTCGCCATTTGTGACCACAAGCTTTGTTGGCACATCTATGAGTCCATAAATAAGATCAGCAAGGGAGAAGCAGAGGTCGCATGGAAAGAAGCAGCCGCTCACGTGTAAACTGTGCATCGCGAATCGAGCAAGAGTGAGTCAGCGAAAAGTAGTCCAATATAAGAAAGAGGTACGCACAGCGAGTCATAGGCTCATCAGCGGATCGAATCTGCAGCATGTAGAAGAGTGCCCTCCCGTTATCACACTTCGGGCATGAGGCTAGGAAGATCATCCACATGAGTAGCTAAACCATATCAAGTGAGGATGAATGGACATACCATCCGTCTCGTCCCCTCGGAATTTCTGAGTACCAAGGACCTCGTCAATCTCCTTCAGCTTTAGCTTATGACGATCTGATACCTAATATTCATAACCATAGTTAGAGCCATATTTATAACCTCAGAGAAAAGATCGGCCAGTTGGCGAAAAGTGACTGACAGGCTGTTCGATGGGGAACTTGTATGGGCAGGATGGGCAGACCCATTCGTTCGCACCAAGATCATTCCTCCCGATGATCACCATATTCGCGCAGGTTGGACAGAACATCATCTTGGAAGATAACTCTGAGAGAGGATGGGCCCAATGGGAGGTTGTTGATTACTAGAGGTGGACAAGAATCCTTCTTTCAAGCGTGACAGGGAGGCAAGTTTGCTCTAAACAAATCTCAAGATTTCTTGCAATATCGATGGCCAAGATGCAAAATGCAAACGGAGGAGGATCGCAGTTTCTTCGTTACCGTCACACAGTTTCTCGTTGACCAAACAAGTGACGCGGACCAGCTCAAGTGCTTCACTTTCGCTCCTTCGACCCAAAGCCAATCCCGATGCTTCGCCTCCAGAGGCTCGCCCAACCCGCAGGGCGCACGCTCATCCGCTCTCTCTCCAGCACGCCCGCCTCCCTATCCTCCTCTTCCTCTTCTTCTTCAACACCCGTCCCACCTGTCGTTGAGCAAACTACCAACGCATCTCCAGCCGTCCCTCAATCACCCAACTACGCTGGCACATGGTCTACCTCGCAGAACCCTCGTCCTGCGCCTCATTCGAACCCGCGCTTCGAGCAGATTGACTATGACTACCAGCCTGCACCGTTGAGCGCCATGGAGCTTGTGAACAACGAGCCGATTATCATGAGTGATAAGAGGATTGCAGTCTGCGACGGCGGTGAGTGCGATGGATCCAAAGTAGCGGAAAGGTTGTCGGTTGCTGACGAATTCACTGTACACTATGTAATTGTTCCTGCAGGTGGTGGACCGCTGGGACACCCAAAGATTTACATCAACTTGGTACGCAAGACTTGCTATCATATATCTCTTCTTATGCTTATATATCCCCCATTCCGCGTTTTAGGACAAGCCTGGCCCGAGACCGTGCGGGTATGAACGTTCTTCTCCCTACCTTCCTGCTG
>WIDE01000079.1:108825-145185 GCA_015039315.1 Clavulina sp. PMI_390
GACTCTTCCTTCGTCTCAAACTTCGCCTCGTGCAGCTCCGCCTCATCCTTATCCTCCTGATACCTCGCATCACCCAACGCCCTGCCCCGCGCAGCATTCCACACCATGGGCCGCACATCATTCGGGATGTGAATCTCATAGCGTCCGATCTTGGGCTTGGACCGTGCGGTGATGACTTTGCCGGCGTCGCGTGCGGCGGGGGAGACTTCGAGTGGTCTGTTTTGAAGTTGGAATTGGTGCAGGTGGATGTTTGGATGTAGGTGTTCAGAGTAGTAGATCGGGATCGAGGCCACTAGCTCGTCTTCTTCAGGTGTTGATGCATTGGGGTCCAAGTCCATGGGCGAGCCAGCAGACGTCGATGCCTCTGCCATTATTTATTTTTGGGGGGTGATGCCAGAGAAAGGGTGGAGTACTGCACTTCCTGGAATGGGAACGTGAGCTTTTTTGGTGTGTGATCGAAGGAAAGAAGGGTCTTGTTTACGCGTGTTTGGGCACGTGTCGGCACATCTCGCCTGCTTTTGTGACGGTGCGTGCTAGCACAGTCCCAACTTCAAAAGGCGAATTCGTCGGTATGTAGAACATGCTAGACTCTCGTATTTATGCCAGTGTGTGGTGCTCAGTCTGTCCATTTGCTTCCCAGATTTTCTGTTAGAGAGTTCACTCTCGAAATTTCGCACTTTACACGCTAATACGCGTATACCACCATGACGCTCCCCGTTGACGAGCCTACCCCTGCCCACGTCCCCGCCGACGCTGGACATTCCTCTGACGTAGAAGAGCCTACGAACGAGGAACAGGTTGGCAATGGCCACGGAACGGATGTGGAGCCTGACCTCGACGAGAACGAGCTCCTTTCCGACAAAAGTCCTCCTCCCGCTGATGAGGCACACCCACCCATCTCTCCCGATGCAGGCGACGTTGAAACCCCACTAGACGGCCCCGTCACCCCTCCTCCTCCCGCCGAGGCTGCTGCTGCTCCAAAGGCGTCGCCTTCAGCAGCTGCGGCATCGCCCATCAAAGCCAAGGCAAGCGTCACTGTTGATTCCAAGCCTCGGACAAAGACGACGACGACGACTGCCTCGACAACCACTCGTCCAGGTATTGGTGCTCGTCCCGGCGCAGCGGCGTCCACTACGACGCGGCCTACTGCTGCCGCTGGACCGCGTGCATCAGTCGCTGGCACCGCCAGACCCACCACCACCACATCTTCTGCTGCTGCCCGTAAACCCCTCTCCGTATCCACTGCCCCCAAGACTACCACTGCCTCCGGAAGTTCTACTGCCCCTAGGAGTGCTGCTCTTGCTTCGAGCACCTCGACAAATGCAGGTGCAAAGAAGCCCGCTGCTGCTGCACCCGCTGTGACGCCCACCTCAACCAGAGCACCCCGCGCATCCATCGCTCCTGCTGCTGCTGCCCCAGCCGCCGCTACGCGTGCTGGTCCTCGCGCCAGCATGGCTGCCTCTACTGCAGCGCCCACGAACAAGCCCGTTGCTGGAGCGGCTGCAGCCAATGGAACCAAGGCGCGCACGTCGCCCACCCCGTCGCTTGCCAATGGCGCTGCGAAGAAGCCTGTTGCTGGTAGCTCTACTGTCAAGCCTGCTGCTTCTACCGCTACGAAGCCGACGTCTACGACGCCTGGTGCTGCTGCGCGACCGGGTCATGCTAGCAAACCTAGCATCACGAGCGTGAAGAGCGCAATGGGCCCGCCTACGACGATACCCGTCAAGGATAACAAGGCTGTGGAGGAGCTCGAGGCAAAGGTTCGCTTCTGTAGCCCCTTATTCTCTTATCTGATTTATTGATCATTCCATCGGGTGTTATGACCTATAGCTGAAAGCAGCCACGGAGGAAATAGCGTCCAAGACGTTCCAGGTTGCATCTCTCGATGCCTCTCTTAAGGAGAAGCTTGCAGAATCCGCGTCCAAGACCTCTGCGCAAGAAGAAGAGCTTGAACAGCTCAAGGCTGCTGTTGAGGAGGCTACGAATGCCAGGGCCAAGCTCGAGGCTGATATTGCGAGGTTGGAGGCTGCCTCTGGTGATGCTGCTAGTGCTGCTAGCGAGCTTGCAAAGATCCAAGCTGATGTGAGTGTGGTGTGCTATGATAGATTATTCTCTTTCTGACTCGTATCAACCTTTTTTGCTCTGCCTACCCAGCTTGCTGCTGCTCAAGCTGCTCTCGCCGAAGCTACCGCTCAGATTGCCGCCCTTACTGAATCAAACGCTGCCCTCACCACCTCTCTCAGCACAGCCAATGACACACTGGCCTCTGCTGCCTCTGAGCGCGCAGAGTCGGAGCGCCTGCTAACCGAGTCTGCCAGCACAGACCGTGCAGCCCTCGAAACAGCCAATGCGACGCTCGCGCGCATCCAAGCGGACCTCCAGGCCCTGCAGGCTGAGCAGGCCGCTGCGGCGTTGACAGCAAACGAGAAGCTCGCCGAGCTCCAGGCTGAGCTGGACGTTGCGCGTAGCGCACAATCCGGGCTCGAGGGCGAGAAGGCCCAGCTGACCACGAAGACGAGCGAGCTGACGGCTCGCGTAGAGGAGCTCGAGGTGGATGTGCTCGAGAGCAAAGAGGCGAGCGAGAAGGCTGCGGCAGAGAGCGAGAAAGCTATTGCTGCGCTGAAGCAAGCGCACTGGGAGGAGAAGGACGAGCTGACGAAGAGTCTGCAAGAGGACCTGCGCAAGGCCGTCGAGGCGCACGAAGCTGCTGCGCGCGCATGGGAGGAAGCTACAAAGGCGAAGGATGCGCAGGTTGCGAGTGAGCGGGCGAGTGAGCTGGCCGAGGCGCAGAAGGCTGCGAATGAGGCGAGCAAGAGTGCGTTAGAGGCGCTTGCTGCTGAGCATGCGAGTGCGTTGGAGACGAGGGTCAAGGAGCATGAGAGTGCGGTTGCGGATTTGAGTGCGAAGCATGAGGAGGCGCAGACGAGTTTGCGCGAGGTTATCAAGGGGCTCAATGCTGAGTTGCAGGTGCGCACAAAGATCTTTTCTTTATATGTTCACTGGTTATTGACGAAATCTGATTTTATCAATAGGAGCAACAAGGGAAATACGATGCCCAAGTACGCACCATTCAGGCTGAGCACGACTCTCGCGTCCAGGAGGCTTTCGAGAAGGCCAAGGTATGTGGAGACAATCATCCTACTATCCTAATGGTTTGCTCACGTGTTGTCCTTGACAGTCCGAGGCCGCTGCTGCCCACACCGAAGAGCTCGCTTCCTTCCGCTCCCAAACCCAAAGCATCTCTGAGCAAGTCCGCCAGGCTCACGCCAGCCAGGTCGAAGCTCTCCAAAAGGAGAACACCGAGACCCTGGAAGAGCACACGAACGCGTTGCAGAAATCCATCAAGGAGCTCACCCTGAATCTTGCGGCAACGCAGGAGGACCTCACGAAGAACAAGACTGCATTGGCTGCTGCCTCTACCGAGCTGTCGGCAACGCAGCAGCAGCTCGCGGATGCCAAGTTGGCTATTGAGGCGGCGGGCAAGGATGCATCTGCTGCTGGTGAGGCTGCTCTCGCGCAGGCCAAGGCCGACGTTGCAAAGGCTCAGGACGAGCTCGCGACGTTCCAGAAGATGCTCGGCGAGTCGCAAGAGTCATTCGCGGCAGACATGGATGGCCTCAAGTCTGCGCACCGCCGTGAGATTGATAGCTTGACCGCTGCACACACCGAGGCGACTTCGCAGGTCAAACTCGCCCATGAGGACGCCGTGGCGAGGATCTCGACGGAGCGCGCCAACTTGCGCAGTGCCCTCGAAGACGAGCGTGAGGCGAAGGAGAAGGCTCTTGCGCAGGTCGAATCTCTGCAGGCTGCTCCTCCACCAGTTGCGTCGCCCCGCCCCAGCACCGTGGGCCTGATGTCCAAGGAGGACGTTGAGAAGCTACATCAGGCGCACAATGCACGGTTGATGGAGCTAGAGGCGGAGCACGCCAAGGCACTCGCAGCCATCAAGGCCCAACTCGCCACCAAGCAAGAGGAGGTTGATACTGCCGAAGCGGAGGTGAGCCGTAAGGGCATGGAGATTGATATGATGACTGTGGATAAGGATGAGACGGACAGCGAGCTTGAGAGGTTCGTCATCTCTTCACTTTGGGACCACCCCTGCGCTCATTGGTATACTGACTGTAGCATGTATAGGTTGAAGGAAGACCTCACACGCGTGAAGGAGGAGCTCGCTGCCATCAAGGCACAAGCGGCGTAGAGAATCGTTGCTTGCATCTCCCTTTCAAACCTTTGTGCTTGAATTCGTTCCGTTTCTCTCTTCTCGTTCCTTCATGTGTGAATCGTCTGTTGCCCCCATGCCACCAACATCAGGCTCGTACTCAAGTACAGAGCTTTCATCCACCAGCCCAATCCCAAACCATCTCTCCTTATCCCCCTCCCTCTCTCATAGTCTCTACCTACGTTTAGTCCCTCGTTGTCATTACTCGGTTCTTTTTCTCTTTTTGCAAAACCTTGATACCCCTCTCAATTGATCATCTTATTGCTCTCTCTCTCTTTCCCCAACGCGCGGTCTGTTATCGCCATTGCCAAAAAAGAATAAATAAGGAACACCGCCGACCGACCGACGTCGTACTAGTAACTAGTCGTGCCACGCGGCGAAAAATAATAATAATACAGTCCTAGTACGATTTGGGCTGATTTTGCATTTTGGGGTAAAGTAAAGTGACTGTGGGGACAGAAACTGAATTGGAGGTCCAAAACAGGGACATACTTCTCAAGCCCAACCTTGAGGCGTCTCTCTCTCTCTCACCTTCCACCTTCTCCCTTTCCCCCTTTCTCCCCTTCGTCGTCGTCCCCTACCCACCCCCGTATACTATTTTAGAAAAATGGGTGTCTCCTCAGAACCTGGTCAAAAGGGCATCAACTGGTCCAATATCGCTGTCGGTAAGTCCGACGACGTCCATGCCACTCAAGTTGAACGTCTCGCTCACGAATGTGCGACCACCCATAATTTAGGTGGTATCATGAACATGGTCTGTGCCCTACGCGTACGAGTTTGCTAGCTTTTATCCTGACAGCCAATTGTTTCAAATTTTTGTGACGGCGAACAAACGTGCAGTTCGTAAGTGCCGGCCGCACCTCCCCGCGCAAGATCCACGCAAACTAACACGTTATGCGTCTTTTTGTACTGTAGGAGGTGCATATACAGCTTTTCCTTACATTTGATCGTCCCATCTCACTAACTACTTCGTTCACAATACTAAAATCACCGCCCGAAACCGACGTCCCCCCCACAAATCCAACCTAAATCCCCCCCAATGCTTCCTCTCCCCCCATGGAATAACCACTCGTAGGTGACAACATTGGGGCAACCCCTTGAAGTCGTCAAGACCCAGATGGCCGCGAACCGCTCGCAGTCCATGGGACAGGCGCTTTCCACGGTCTGGTCCCGTGGTGGTGTCAAGGGTTTCTACCAGGGTCTCATCCCTTGGGCCTGGATTGAGGCATCAACAAAGGGTGCAGTGCTCCTCTTCACGGCGGCAGAGGTCGAGAAGGCCTCGATGGGCATGGGTCTCGACCAGGCGTCTGCTGGTCTGCTCGGTGGTATTTCTGGTGGTGTCGCACAAGCGTATGCTACTATGGGTGCGTAATTATTCCTTTCTCCTTGCTTTCTTGATTTTTCCCTCCGAAGGTCTTTTGAAACGCGTAACTGATAAGATATCCCCATTAGGTTTCACCACTTGCATGAAGACCGTAGAGATCACACGACACAAGCAGGCTTCAACCGGTGCCGTGCCGGAGTCGACTTGGAAGGTTTTCGGTGAAATCTACAAGAGGGAAGGTCTCGCTGGTATTAACAAGGGTGTGAACGCTGTCGCTCTCCGGCAAGCAACCAACTGGGGTTCCCGGTACGTCGTTTCCTGTCCTGTCACCTAGACGTGCCAGCCTGTCTTGCGTACCGCGTGCTAACTAAATCACATGTGTTTGTCTGTCTCATTCGCCCGGGTGTTGACTCATGCTTCTTTCATCTTGGTTCATATGGGCTCAACTTTCCGCTCGCCAAATGATCAACGTTCCTTCCCACAATCATCAAATGGGAAAAAATGGAACCTCCACTACACATATCCCTCGGTGATCTGGGCACATCACCCCACCTTTGGACGATCGACCGAAATGCGCTGTTGTCGATGATTTCAACATAACAGAATGGGCTTTGCTCGCTTGTCCGAGACCATGATCCGCAAGTACAAGGGCCTGAAGGAGGGCGAGTCACTGACTGCCGCCGACAAGATCTTCAGCTCTGCTCTCGGTACGTTTTTCGTCTCATTTCGTTCGGTCCCAGCACCCCTCTAACTTTTACTTCCCTACAGGTGGTGCTGTCGCCACATGGAACCAGCCCATTGAGGTCGTCCGTGTCGAGATGCAGTCCATGGCCAAGGCCGCACCAGGCTCAAACCGTCCCGCCAAGCTCACCGTCTTCAACACGCTCGGCTACATCTACCGCGAGAACGGCATCAAGGGCCTGTACCGTGGTGTTACCCCGCGTATTGGGTTGGGTATCTGGCAGACAATTTGCATGGTGTCGTTCGCGGATTACGTGAAGGTTTGGTGCGTATCTCGTTTTTTTTTTCTCTTCATACTTGGCGAAAAAGCAGCAACTGACCCATATTCGTCACTACAGGGTTAAGGGCAACCAGGCAAAATAATGCGCTGAGCCGAGTATACCTATCCTCCGATCTCCCAAAAACTCTAGCTAGTCTCATTGAAGCTGGAGCTGGAGGCCTCGTTCTACCCTATCTTATTATCTTCCTTCCCTCTCTCCTCCTTGCCTGCTTAGACGTCGCTTTCGTACTTACCCTTACCTACCTACCTCATGTTATGACGGGCCGTGCTGCTCTTTCTTCAATGGGTTATATTGCTATTGCTCACATGAACTTGTCTGAGGCTGAGATGTTGTGTGCAAGAGAAAGAAGATAAGGGAGCCGAGACTTGAGTTAAGGTGAAGCGTATGGATTTTGCGAGCACAACAGAATAGGTGTGTAAAGGTAGATATGAGAAGCAAGCAAAGAAACGCCAGCGACAACGAAAGTAAGGTGAGTACACCCCCTTCAACCAGCTACATGTACTTAGAACTTCTTGCCCTCCAACAACTCCTGCTCCTTGAGCCTGTCCCGCTCCTCCTGCTCCCTGAGAGCCTTCTCCTTGCGCAACTTGGCAGCAAGCGCACGGATCTTGGCCTTCTTGACAACCGTGTTGAGCGTGGTGCCGATCGTGAAGGACACAAAGTTGAAGAAGAGAGGCCAGAATGGCATGGGCACGTATCTCTGGGAGATGAACACGGCCACTGGGGATGCGGCCCAGGTAATCTATCATTCAGCCCAGCGAATGAAGTGTGTCCGATGGAGGCGGGGGAATGGGAGGGTGGGTGTGCGTGAGGATGGGCCAATGTGAAATGGTGTGAGTGTGAGGATTGGTAGTGGGAGAAAGTCGTGCCCCGGCAATCCAACCAGCCGAGACCGGTCACCAACCAGACCAGCCAAAAGCAAGATAATCGAAACGAGATATTGACAGACAGATCCCGAGGATGTAGGTCGAGTAGAACACGAGGTGGAGGGGAAACAAGAGAAGCAGCATTATGATGAGTCACATTGTTCATGGCGCGGTTAATTGACTGCCTGTGGCGCAAACGTACCTGGAGGGTCTTGAAGTAGCCCTGCTTGACAGATGCAAGGATGGATTTGGCGCTATCGGCGCCACCAATGATCGCCAAGGCGGAGAGGTAGACTGTGTAATGCGGGTACCATCATGTGAGCACACACACAAAACGATTGGTGTAGTCAGTACACGATACGACAACAAGAGAAGAGAAGAGAAAGAAGGCGTAACGAAGCAGCAGCGGCTACTTCACCAAGGCAGCAGGGTTTCACGCTTTACCCAACCAAGAGAAACGCTACTCACCAAAGGTCTGGATGGGAGCGGCGATCAAGTTGTTCGCCAATAGCTGGCCAATCTTGGCTCCAGGTGAAGTCTTGCCCGCAAAGAACTTCATGATCGCACCAACGAGGTAGTGGCCCATGGGAGCACCAATGAAGAAGCCATACGCGGCAATTTTGAGAGCGCGAAGGTCGATCTTGGCTGCCGCGAGCAACTTCTTGGGAGGAGAGGCATCTTTGGAGGCGTGCACGGCCAAACCTGCAAGGTGGTTGGAGAGGACTTCCTGGACGAACCCAAGGATAGCTGTAAAATAGCAAAAGAAGGTGTGTTGCTTAGCGGGCGCATGCACCGGCGATGGAATGCGGAGAGGCCGGAGTTGTACTCACCGGCAGTTACTGCCTTGGTGTAAATGGGCCTGGTGGCCAAGGACGTCAGATAGCGAACAACGAGCTCATTCTGGACTTTTGCGGGGGCACTCATGATTGTCAGGTCTAGAGGAGAGTGGATTTCCCAGCGAGTAGGTGCGCAAGGTGAGTCGTGCAGCAAGCAACGCGTTCAACGCAATTAGACAAACATGTAAAGACGGATCCAAAACGGAGTTGGATGTATTTTAGAAAAACGTAATCAGCAAGCTAGAAAGCAGAAAGAGTTGAGACTGAGGAAACGACTAACTGGGGAGGACGTGGGATGAACGGAGGGGTTGGAGGCGGGCGTGACGGTAACACCAATTCGATGTGACGAGCCATGAGAGACCACGGTATGCTAATACAAGGTCTTCGATTGACGCCTCCATCGACGATAGGAGTGATTTTTTAGGGCCTCCAACATGAGGTAGCGGGGAAAGAAAGCCTCGTTTTGTGTGTTGAGTCGGCATTTGAAACCATCCGCTACGGAACATTAGGGGCAGCGAACTCCGCTGTTCGATGGCGGGAGTGTCAGTCTTCATCATACAGGTGTCATACAGGCTGGACCGCTTGAAATATACATATCAAGGTACTATCTGAAACGGCCTGAGCCCTTCCCTTGTCTTTCCTTTGTTCCTCCACGACAATCGACACGATGGCCGGTCCCAGCGTGCAGAGACTAGTGGCGCTCTTTTTCGTTCTGACATCTCGCTCTGTCGTATTTGCTGACACTCTTGACTGGGTCAATCCTGCGTGGCTGGTTACCTCGCAAGCAAGATCGGACGCTACCAAAGTTTATGCTCGCAAGCAAATCATCTCAAGTGCGAACACTCGCGGCCTTTCTGCCCCATGGTGTATGTGTCAATTTTAGTATCTCTTTTGGAAATGCTCCCAAAACTAATCTAGGCCTTGCCAGCTGTTACAAATTCGACGGTTCTTCCGCTCTCTGGCGACCCACATGACTATCTGAGCTGGGCTCCATAGTAAATCGCACGTTGTGAATACCCAGAGCCACGACCGTACTAATTCCTATCCTAGCCACTGGCCAGACTGCAACTGGTGCTCCTCCGCCCAAAAGAATTTCGTTCTGCGCCCTGCATTGAACATGATGGCTGACTTCGCTGACACTTTCCAGCCACTTGCTCAGACCCCTTCCGAAGTCTGGGTTCCTAATAACTCGACCGATAAGCCTCTTCTGATCGTTCGTGAAGCTGATGCCTCGAAAACGCCAACCAAGACGACGCCATCTTGCACTCCTTCGCCAGCGACGTCGATGCCACCCTCTGCCAGTGAGTAAACCCATCTCCTGTCCCTCTTCACGCCTCCTGAAGACTCCCCGATCAGCTTGGACAACTTGCCCATACATCTCAAAAGATGGCCAGCGCAACCCTGACGTAGACTCGATTCCAGACGCTACGTATCTTAACGACATGCCTCTCGCTATCCTGTACAACATGCTGGCTTTCACTCTCATCGACGACCCGAACAGCAACACTCCTAGCGCCAATACACCTGCGAATCCTCCCACCGCTCCGAACGCCAACACTGGAGCTGGCGCTCCTTCTGCCAATACCAACGGCGCTCCAACGGCCAACACCAGCGGCACGCCTGCGCCTAACACTGGCCCTGCAGCCGCTGCTCCTCCCGCTCCTGGTGCTCCCTCCGCAAATACCAAGGGTGGCACTACCGCCCCCGGAACACCTGCCGCGAATGCTCCAGCACCAGCAAAACCTGTTGCACCCAACACGCCCGCGAAACCTGCTGCTCCTTCTGCCAACGCACCTGCAAAGCCTTCCGGGTCGGTACCAAACGCCAGTAGACCGGCTGCGCCGAGCGCACCATCTGCCAAGGCTCCTGCTCCTAGCGCCCCTGGAAAACCTGCTGCGCCATCCGCCCCTCCTGCTCCGGCCAAGCCTTCTGCTGCGACTGCTGCACCTACAACTGCCTCTGCACCGAACGCTGCTGCGCCTACTGCCCCTGCTCCCAGTACTCCTGGCGACGGCTCGGGGGATGATGACGATGACGGAGACGATGACGACGGAACTGGCGATACGACTGATACTGGCACAGGCACCAGCACGACCAACGGGAATCCCAGCTCGAACAACGTCGGAATGAACGCAGGCGCTGCATCCGCATACGCAGCCAAAGCTGTCTCATACATCGACACGTTCTTCCTTAACCCAAGCACAGCTATGAATCCTAATCTCCAATACGGACAGCTCATCCGCGGCCCGCAGAGCGCGCCAGCGCAAAGTGGAGCCCAGGGTCAATTCATGGGGATCGTGGATGCGAGAGGGTTCGTGAGTATATGGAATACGATTGCGGTGCTGAGGGCATTGCAGGCGCCTGAGTGGACGCAGGATAGGGATAATGCGATGATGGCGTGGGCGACGCAGTATCTGAACTGGCTCGAGACGAGCGATCTGGGCCAGAAGGCGGCTGGTAGTGCCAAGTACGTTCCTCGTCCCAATATGATTTCTCACTGCGGAGAACTGATCGCAGTGCTTGTCATTTTTTCCCAGCAATCATGGATCGTTCTGGATGGTCCAGGTCGCTGCGCTGCGGTATATTCTGGGCGACTACGATGGTGTGCGTAATACGATCAACTATTTTGTAACGCATCAGTTTCAGGATCAGATCGCTGCGAGTGGAGAGCAGCCTTTTGAGGCTGTTCGGACGAGGCCATTCCATTATAGGTGCTTCAACTTGGAAGCGTTGATTGTGAGTTCGGCTGAATTGTCTCTGCTCTCTGGTCGCTCCCCCTAATACTCAGTGCCGTGATAGACTCTTGCCAAGATCGGCGACCAAGTTGGCATCAACATGTGGGCATCCCAATCTCGGTATCGTGCCACGATCCAAGACGCGCTCGACTATGTCATGCAAGAGCCTCCCGGAAGTGAATCAATTCAGTCTTTGCTCCCGCACGTTGCCTCTGTGGCCGTCGCGTATGGTGATCCACACCAAACGTATGCCAACTTCATCGCAATGAAGGACACGGGTGCTACGCACAGGACATGGTGGTGGCACGATGTCCCAGGAGCCTTTGGTCCTTCGAACAAGCTCGTGCACCAACGTCGTGAAGCCGCGGCAGAAATACCAACATCGAAGAATGCTACAGGTGTTATCTGGGCACCAGGTGAAGAGCCCATTCGTCCGGACGTCTTTGGTATTACGGGAGACGACCTGGTTCAGCTTGATGACGCGGTGTTTGTTAGCTGGGATGATATCCGTCCCTACTATGCCTCTCTGAAGCCAAGTGTGGCGAGCGCGGCGACAAATGAGGCAGGAAACTATTCGACAGTGGCGAAAAATACCCCAGAATCGACCCAGGCGGATGGGACATCAGACTTCTGGTCAGTCATAGAAAGTGCGCCGACAAAGAAGAAGAGGAGTTCCAGTTATCGAGGTCGCGGGCGCGGACCTGGTCCTCGAAGAATCGAGTCCTGGTAATAAGCCGCTCATTGCCACTCCTCTGACGACATGTATCTATTTATGGAGCCTAATTTATCCGCGTCCTTTATGATTATCTCGTTCTTTACGACAAATACCATGGAGAAAGATGGAAATTTCCATATTGAGCTAAGCGCTGGTAAACAAGTGACGCACCGCCGACCTCCCTCCTTGCCTGCGCCCACAGCAATATACCACCTCTCCCACCCAGGCGCACTTCTTACCAACACACGTCACGTTAACGACCTCTTCAACGACACGTGCAGTAATCTATAACTATGTCTGATCAGAATGAGACTCCCGCGGCTCAGGATAAGCCTGTGCAAGTCAAGCTCGTCCTTCTGGGTAGGTGTGGGCCGTGGCCGCTGCTGCTTCTGCTTGCATCAGCACTGCTACATGAGATGATAAAAATATCTGACTAGCTTCATGTCGTGCTTATAGGTGAAGCTGCTGTTGGAAAGTCCTCTATCGTCATGCGCTTCGTATGTTATTTCTTTCCTACTCTGGTAATATCCTGACATCACCCCGCTCACTAAACTTTCTTTCCAATCCACCTCGCAACTTTCCATCGTGGACGTGATAAATACATACTGTATAGGTGAATAACGAATTCCAAGGGAACAAGGAGCCCACCATCGGCGCGGCGTTCCTCACCCAACGGTGCCGTATCGACGATCGCGTGCTGCGGTACGAAATCTGGGACACCGCCGGGCAAGAACGCTTCCACTCGCTCGCTCCCATGTACTATCGCAACGCCCAGGCCGCCGTAGTCGTATACGACATCACGAAAGCCGCGTCGCTCGACAAGGCAAAGTCATGGGTGAAGGAGCTGCAACGCCAGGCAAACCCAAACATTGTCATCGCACTCGCTGGTAACAAGCTAGATTTGGTGACCGGAGGGAGTGGGGATGATGCGGAGTCTGAGCCAAGTACCCCTCATCTGGCCACCGAGGTTGAGGCGGATGACGCAACGGCGACGCCTGGGGAGAACCCGACGACGCCCGGTGGCACGTCGGAAGGGCTGAGGCAGGTACCGAAGGAGGAGGCTCAGGCATACGCATCAGAAGCAGGACTTCTCTTCTTCGAGACGTCGGCGAAGACTGGTGAGGGGATTATGGAGGTATTCACCGAGATTGGTACGTCTTTGTGCCTTTTTTCTCCTGCTGAATTGAGTCGTCGGTATTGATGAACTCCCCATCACAGCCAAGAAGATCCCAATTGAGCACATCCTATCCGCAACAAATCGGGCAGCAGGTGCACGCGGCGCAGCTGGCACTCGGGCAACAGACGCACCCGTTACACTTGATGCCACCAACACCAAGAAGGAAGCATGCAATTGCTAAACATTGCGTCTATATACCTCTCTGGCGTCGAACGGTGTTACAGTTTACCCAGTGCTACGGCTATGACATTTCCTATCTCTTTTTTGCGTTTTTCCTCTCTTTCCATTATCCCGTCTCGTCCTGCCTTCTTTCCCATCTGTCCATGCTATACGCTCTTTGTCTTTTTGAACGATTAATTCCTCCGGACCTCCCCCTCGCTGTGATTTGCTACACACTCGCCTTTTACAGCTTTCCTCAGTACGATAGGTTCTGCGCTGATAATTGTCGCCTACCTAAACTAGTCACTGGTTCCAAGGAAAGTCTCCCCGCTCTATGGAAATTCTTGCCCTTTTGCATCACTATCTGATAAGGAGGCTGCGATAGCCTTACGATGCAATGCTGACGTCCTCGTTCACCATTTGGTTAGGAATGAAGCTTCGGGGCCGACTCGCTCAGAAGCGCTTGTGGGGCGAGGCGCGATTCTTCGAACTTCTCGTCGTTTCGGACGCGAATTTGGACCAATGCCCGACCCAGATCCCACTCTCTTGAGCGTAGGGACCACTCCTCTGACTTCATGATTTGTCTTACTCAAAATTTTTTGTCACGAAGCACGAGGGAGCTCCCATTCGAATTTGGCTGCACCCTGGTATTGAGCATCGACAATCCTTGGAACGACTGATTGACGTCTGTACTGGCTGGTTGGGCCGTGGCCTTTGCTCCGATCTGACCACTTTCAATTGTAGGCATATGGCGGGCTGGCGGAGGAGTCACCAAAATCGTCCCAGATGGCGCTCGTCGATACTTCTCCATCCACATTCCTCTCAGAGAAGACCTACACTGACCTTGTGCTGGAGTCTATTTCTGTTGTTGATCCAAGCTGGCTTCTTGATAGTATCGAAAAAGGCGATCCTCTCGCTGATGACGCATACTCCATCGTACACATGCCGGACTCCACTTTCGCTCACATGCTTCTAGCCACGCCAGATGAGGACCCCGGAAAGACATATAGGCTAGTCGAAAGATACAAAGAAGCTGCAGAAATATTCTTCAAGACAGTCCTTGATCTAGGGACGAGAAACTGGGACGTAGTCTACAAAGCGTGTGCAAAGAGTCCGAAAGTACGCTTCTCTCTGCACAACAGTCAGTGCTGCTCAACGGAAAATTCTCATTGTAGAGTTCAAATAACGATCGAGATTTTTGGAGGCTTCTGAACATCCAGGGACGGGCCATCAATTGTCGGGCATTGACGTTGACCGCTGATGTGCCGGAGGACTTGGAGACTTTGTTTGATTGCGCGCGAAGCTCGTACCCTAAACGATACGAAGACAGTTTGGCCCTCTCCTCTGCATCTTCTCCCTCCTCTTCCCCTTCTCTCATTCCCCCGTCCTCACCAAAGTCTGCCTCGCCTGCCTCGCAGCCGATGCGTGGATCTATCCGTTTAGGACGGCCTAAATTAGCTTCATGTCAATGTAAGTATTTCCCTCTCTCTGTCCCTTTCGCTCGTATCACGCTAGATGATTCTTTCTTCCCAGCACTCAGGTTCGGACCATACACGCCACACGAAACCGAGCAGATCGAAGAGATCATCTTGGAGCATCGAGGTAATGATGGCTTCGAACCCACAATAACTCAGTGGTGGAAACAATTTGAGCATAGCGTTCGTGAGGTTCCAGCCAATGTTCGCGTGCTTGACTACTGACTTGCTGTTGCTTTCTTGGTAGGTTGGCCGTGACGCACTTTCCATGCAAAAGAAGTTTGTTGGATCTCGTGTCCTCCGCCAGCTGGCTTCGTCGACCAAGGGAAATATGAGCATCAATGACAGCGGCGAAGAAGGAGAGGAGGAAGAGATAGAGTCAGTACTTGGGGTAGGCACCATCAACCAAGCCTCAGGCCAAGTCCACGGTATCTCGGGAGCTCCAGCAAAGAAAGGTGCAGCCCCCACGCTGATTCATCTGCCGACCGATTTCTATTCTGATTTTACCCTGATCTTGCTACAGGATCTCCCTGGTCAGAAGATGAGGTTGCGGCCTTCAAACAGATTATCCTAGCTGAGCGAGATAACGATGAGTTCCGCCCCGGAAGTCCAACTTGGGCCAGGAAGTTTGTCCATCTTGTTCGTACATATGTATTTCGCTGAGGTGAAGGGTTTTACTAATCCTGCTCCGATTTCCGGTTACAGTTCCCGGGAAGGACGGAGACTGCTCTTATATGTAAATGCCAAGATGATCGACAGCTTTGGAATCTCCTGCCTGTGCATCTCCGTAGACCTGGTCGACACCCAGAGCTTGATGATGTAGAAGATGAGGATCATTCGTCTGAGGATGCTGAACAAGAGAACCTTCAGCACCATTCAGATAGCTCCAATGAAAGCTCGAGGCCTCTAGCCGCACAATCAAATTCTCCTCATTCATCCAACCAAAAGAGTCGTACGTTCGATAGCTTTTGCTTTTCTCATTCGTCGGAAAATTCAACTACATAACGCGTTAGGAACTGAGCGCTATAGCATCGCTGAGATTGCAACTATCAAATCCATTGTGGCCTCCCACAGGGGTGACAAGAGGTTCAGGCCGTATCATGAAAGGTGTTGGAAACCATTTATGCACGAGGTATGTGCTTCACATGTGGATTGCGCGTATCTGAGTCTCGTACTTATCAAGTAATACCAATGCCCATTAGTTCCCTGGGAGAACGGTGGACGTGGTGACGCGGAAAGCAAAGCATATTTGTGACGCTCTTGAGCGCTCATTGCACGCTGACGCTAAAAGGAAACGATCCACTGCCGCTTCTTCAGCTCGTACTGCCGTAGAGGGACTATCTTCTAATAGCACTTGCGAAGATGAAGATGAAGATGAAGATGCGCTTTTTGCAAAGCTGGTAAAAGATAAGGCAGACAGCTCGGGCCCAGCTTGGACTCGCGAAGAGATCGAGGAGATACTTTCGCTTCTCCATCCCACCACGGCTGATGCTCTTCATACTGACTTCCTGTCCCTGGACTCCAGTGTTGGTATCTTTCAATCTTCGTCATCAAATGGTACTGAAGTTATATCTCTTCTGCTCACAGGTTCATTCCCCCAGAGGCTGGCATGTCAAGTGGACAAGCAATAAGGATTTGTTCAAGCGGCTTCTTATTGTACGACAACGGAATGCGACATCGCACAAAGTCGCTCCAAGAGTGCACAAGCGGAAACATCCTACCGAGATGAGTCCCCCAAAGAAACGAGTTCGAAGAGAATCGCTTCCTCCGGCTGTTAATCCCCAGCCATCTGCTCCTTCAACCCCTGCTTTCTTTTCCGGGAACAGAACAGCTGCTGTGGATCGCACAAAAATCCTTCCTCTTATGATCCCGCACTTCATTAAATACATACAACGCAAGAGACCTACCACCTCGCGAGCAATCCTAGACATGTGGACTGAAATCTCTATGGTAAAGTGACTGTTCCGCTCCCAATGAATGAGTCATCTCACGATTCATCTAGGACAAGGAATTTCGTGGCCTAAATGTGACTGTCGATGACCTCATGCCAATATACTACACAAAGCAGCAAATATTCGCTCCGATACTGGACGGACTGTGATGGTCCATGGTTGATCATCGATTCCTCTTCTATATTCTTGCTCCTCTAATCTCGGAGGTCTTTGGCTTCTGCTTCTTGGTTTGTAGCTCGATCTGATCCGATTTCTTGGTGCCTGCGTCCATTTTTTTTTTGATGCAATTGTTCCACCATATCCCACTCATGCGGCTCCACACGAGACCGCCAAATCTTCCGCTAAAGCATCTTGACATACGCATACATCACTAATAGTCCGGATAATGGTTTGATGGGAATTATCTTGTTATTCATGTATCAGGCAAAACGTAAGAATTTTTTTTCCGGTCAGGAGGTGCATTGCCGCCATTGATCCAAGGGACCCGCACCAGTGGCCTGACAAGCGCCCATAAGAGTAATGACTAATAACTCACAAAATAGTGGCATGAGTTGGCTTGGAGTTATCTGTGGAGCTCTGACCGAACGCTGATACATTGAGGCTCCGTTCGGCAAACGAAATCAGAGGAAATTAGTCGAAATTAGCGACGAAATTAGGGAGAAATTAGGCAGAAAATTAGTCGCTAATTTCTTGCTAAGTTCGCGCTAATTTTGGTGGAGGCCAGCGAAATTAGGCAAAATTAGGAGCAAACCTAAGCTCGAAATTAGGTCACACCCATGGTGACATTGGGAGTTGCACTTCTTAACCAAGGCCATTGCGCTGTTGTAGCGTCCTAGGGATGCAAGATTGTACATAGGAAACCTTCAATTTTATTAATTTGGGTGATATTGAGGATACAAGCCAGCTATATGATTCTACTACATGATGTCTTCCACCCGCAATCAGGTCTGACGCAACAACGTGCCTACGTCAACCGCTGACGAGTGGCTGCTATCATAAAGGGAAAGGTTTTGGCGTGATACATGGAAGCTGCGCGGGAGGGATGTCGGTGATGGCACCACAAGTTGGTAGTTCATGAGTAGTTGATAGTCGTGAAGGTGCCCAGGGCTGTTCAGCGATGTAGGGCGGTGTAAAGTCGACGTCGGAGCAGGTGACGTGGCAAAAAAGAAGGATTTGATTTAGTACTCTATGGACCCTGTGCACCAGGGTGTGACCTAATTTCGAGCTTAGGTTTGCTCCTAATTTTGCCTAATTTCGCTGGCCTCCACCAAAATTAGCGCGAACTTAGCAAGAAATTAGCGACTAATTTTCTGCCTAATTTCTCCCTAATTTTCGTCGCTAATTTCGGCTAATTTCCTCTAATTTCGTTTGCCGAACGGAGCCTGAAACTCTTGCATCATGCGCTGAGGCTCATGCTACTGGGGCAGGGCGCAGCATGACAAGGGCGCTGAAGATAAGGAAAACACTAGCGTCATCATTGATATCCAGTGGTAATGATGTTATCCATGCGGATCTGGATGCGACCCATTGGGAGAGTAGAATCCCATAGTGGCAAGCGACTACTGCTAGGCCGGCAGGCGGAGTATATTGGTTCCTGATGTATTCAAGGCAGCCAGTGACCTGAGACTCTGTCGGTTTCGTTGGCACGCAAACGAATGGAATGATAGGTGTTGAAGGAGCACTTTGAAGTGCAAGGACTTGATGACTGCGAAGTTGTCTCATCAGTGAGATCAAGGTTGATGGAGGGAGCAGGATAATACATACATATTTGTGGCGTCAGAACTAACCCGCGTCTCTATCCTGGCATATCGCTGTTTTGCGACGAGGTTCAACACCCCTGTCAGGGCAACGACAAGCTGAGAAGCATCATTCTCTTGGCTCAAGCTAGTGCGAAGATGCCCCATCTCAACTGAGAAATTCCCCATGAGACGATCCATCTTCATAGCTCTAAGCTTTTCTTCATATCGGGGCCAGATCATGTTGGCTGAAATGTCTACGAGGCTATCGTCTCCTGGAATGGATGATGTTTGAGCGGGGGCTCGTCAGGTCCCAACGATGAACGAGGAGGCGTGAATGGTCTCACTCACGAGCCGGCACGTCGGCAAATTGTAATCCATCATCCTGGGACTCGAGGTAAATGGACTGCTCAATCTGCATCGGGGACGTGGATCCTGAGGATTGTCCTAGAGACCCTCTGGTGTAAGGTTTCGCCTTCGCATCTCGGGTGGACTTGAGGTATGACTGTGCTTTTCCGGACCTATTGAGCTGACAATTAGTAAAGGACTATGATCGAGAGGGTTTTACGAACATTGGGGAAGATGGCGTGCGCGTTTGTGAACGTGAAGAGTATCGACTATTGACGCAATTATTTAGCCAGTTACCAAAACTCTCGAGCGCGCTTGGTCGGCAGATCGTCGACAACGACAGATTATGAAACAGGAGATCATCCAACACCATTCGACAAAGGCGATAGAGCGGCAAAGCGACACTGAAGAGGATGATGATCTAAGATAAACACAGATGCACAGCTGCTGGACAGTCTGGGACTTAAGCTTTGCCTCGCAGCCAGGTGTAAGATGCATCTAGTGCCGACTAGAGTATACTATGAAGCATTCCACGACCAGAATATAACAGATGAATTAATCCGATATGTACCATATGGATAGTGAGCTTGTACAAGTACTGGTGCTGCTGGTCTGGCTTGAGGCAAAGGTGTTGGCTTCGGAGCCGACACTCTAAAGGGAAATGGTTTGAGCAAGTGACGCGTGATTTCATTCGACCTCGTGTAGCTTTGCACGCAGATTTGGGTTGATGCCTGAACAAAATCCAACTCTTCTTTGCGTAGGATTATCCCTCTCGCTGTGCATGCTGCCATACTCAAGGAAAACCATTATCTGCTTGGCAGCATCAAGGCACTCCCATCCGATTCTGGCTACACCCTGGCATCAGGTATCGTCAATCCTTGGAGCGTCTGATCGACGTATGTCTTTCCCCCAACCGAATCATGTTCTCTGCTCCAAAACTTGATGATATCAAACTCTAGCTCTATGGCGGCGTGCTGAAGAAATCCACAAAATCCTCCATGGTGGCGCTAGTCGATACTTCTCCATCCAGCCTACTTTCGGCGAAAACGTACATCAAGCTTCTCGCGAATTGCAATACGATAGTGGACCCAAGCTGGCTTCTTGACACGATTGAAAGTGGCGCCCTTCTTGACGATGAGGCGTACCTGACCGTCTGCGCGACAGATTCCAGCTTCCTTCGTCTGTTTCCAAAAATGAAAGGTGTAAACCAGGAACCAACACCTAAACTAATTGAGAAGCTCAAAGAATGCGTGGAAATATTCCTCAAAACGGTGCTTGAGATGGGATCCGGTGACTGGGACCTGGTATACGAGGCGTGTGCTAAAAATGCCAAGGTGAGCATATGAGCTTATTTGTCGTAGGGTTACAGTAGCACCGAATGCAATACCTCAATCACAGAGCCCAGTTCATGGACGAGACTTCTGGCGCCTCCTGAACGAGCCGGGACGTACCGTCAACAGTATAGCGACTGCGTTGACTGCTGCTCTGGATGAGACTGAAGATGTCGAGGTCCTTTTCAATCGTGCACGAAAATCATATCCCCCTCGACGGATGAATGAGAACTATTCACCTTCCGCCTCTCCCTCCCCATCAATCTCGTCAAACTCATCTGCAAACCCGCTTCAGCACGCGCTTCGCAGGGAGCGACACAAACTGAGCTCGTACACAAGTAAGTAATACCGCCTCCCCCCGTTAGGACCACGGTGGTTTACGCGATCGTCAGCACCAATCAAACGAGGGCCGTATACAGCCGAGGAAAAAGAGCAGATGAAGAACATCATCTCCGAGCATCGAGACATGGGTAACTTTTGCCCCGCAATGATAAATTGGTGGAAAAAATTCGAGGGCAGAGTACGCAACCATTCGATCCAGGCAACCGTACTTGGTTCTGATATCTGTTCAATTCGTGGCGGTAGACTGGCCGCAGTTCTCTCTCTCTGCAGAAGAAATTTCTTTCATCTTCTTCCCTCCGGCGGCTCGCGTCGTACGATGCGGACGAAAGCAGTGCCTCAGATGGGAGCTCTAGCGGCTCCGACAATGAGAAGGAAGCAGAGGATGCAGAGCCACAAGCGGCAGAAAGTACGGTTGGCTACGCCCCAATCCCATCACATTACTCTTCCGGGGCTCGATTAAGGAGACGTAAGCTATCGTTCCGTTTCTTTGCGCGCCATTACTGCCTCGCACTAAACTCCTTACTTGATATAGTTGTGATCCCATGGTCTCGGGATGAAATTATGACCCTCAAGAACTTGAGTCGGCGAAGTGACTTCCGACCTGCAAGTATGCATTGGATCGGGCAGTTTATTCATCTCGTACGCATTCATATAGATCTTAAACCTTCTTGGGACACCCTCACCCACCGGCGTCTGCGATTACCAGTTCCCTGGAAGGACTAAAGAGGCAATAAGCTCCAGATGTTACAAAGATGGCCTGATCGCTGCACATCTACGCGTGCCTGACCAGGATCAGGAAGATGAGTCGTCTGTCATCGATATTGAAGGTGGCGACCTTCGCCTATATTCGGAGGCAGCTGATCACAACAGCTCAAGACCGCTGATTGCGTCAGTACAAGTGCCTCGACAAGTAATCACTGGTGCGTCTAGGGCCTTCTGATTTCCGACGCGAACCAAGAATTAACAGCAATACATTAGGGCATTTGCCCTACAGTCCCACCGAGATAGCGAAAATCAAATCCATTCTCTCGGCACAGCGAGGCAACCGTACTTTTATGCCATATAGAGTAGATTTCTGGAAGCCACTCATGCACCAGGTATGCTTTGAAGTCGTCAATCAAGCTTACATGGCGTTTTCCGCTCAGCGACAAGCTTGATCCACCTTTCGTAGTTCCCTGGGCGCAAACTGATCGCTGTCGCTGCGAAAGCGGCCCAGATCCTTGCCACAGATGACCTCACCCCTCCCGTCGTTGCAAAGCGGAAACGGTCACCCCTTCCCCCCTTAGAAAGCGCATACATGGATGAGGAGAGATCTTCTACCAGTGGCGATGATTCATCTGCCGAGGAAAAAGAGGGGGACGAAGAGGATGAGAATGAGCACGACGAAGACGAGGATGCGGACGAGGATGTGCACGAGGATGAGGACGAAGAAGAGCTGCTAGGGAGGCTGGTAAAAGAGAACGCGGATAGTATGGGTCCAGCCTGGACGCGGAGGGATATCGAACGTATTGTCGAGATCCTTGACCCTGTCACGGCTGAAGCACCATACAAGGCTTTTCGGTCACTCAGATCTGTTGTCCGTGCTCTTTTATCGCTATGCGCTCATTACTCTGGCACTGATTCTACCTTATTCTTTTTTTCTCAAGACTCACACCCCTAAGGGCTGGCAGATGAAGTGGATATGGAACAAGGCCACATTCAAGAAGCTTGTTACTGTACGCCGACACAACTCACTATCACATACACCTCCCTCCAGCTCGCAAACGCGGAGGGAATCTCCAGAGAGCAAAAGGCCGAAGAAACGACGTCGCGTAGAGCATTCCACTCATAGCTCCCGTGTTGCGGTTCCCGGTCTTGCTTCTGACAGCATAGATCGGACGAAGATCCTAACATTGATGATCTCTCACTTTGTTACGCATATTCAACGCGCAAAACCCTTGACTTCGCAGGCAGTTCTGGATATGTGGACGAAGATTGCAACGGTGCGCTCTCCTGATTCTCCGATTGCTCTCCGATTGCTCTCCGATTGTCTTAGTCTTCCTCTCCAGGACGATGCTTTCCGCGACCTCAACGTCACTGTGGATGATCTCATTCCAATATACTACCTGAAGCAGGAAGTGTTCACTCCAATACTTAACTCATTCTAACGCTTCGCCCGTAATTTGGCTGTAGCCTTGTTGGGCAGTCCCAGCTCCCTGAAATCTCCAACTCGGGCTTCTCGAATATTCCTTCTATCACCGCATCACTCCTTGATGTATGCCCCTATCTCTGTAACATTCATTCCTGTATTCTCATGCATGTGGCGTCGTGGTTGACAAAATGCCTCCTCCCAATATGCCACCGATTTGTCGTCACACTCGTGGACATGACTAGCAGTCTCTATACTTAGCCAAATCATATGTAAAGCATGGGTTCATACCCTGAACTGTCACGATTGAATTTCTTCTTCACTTGAGATCGAACGCCACCGAGGGTGTGTCAATCCCGTCGCCATCACCTCGCCAGTTGTCACACGCCGTGACACTTCCATTGGTGACTCAAAGCGGTCGACAATCCATGACTCTCCTGTTTCTGTCACCGCCATGTCGACGCGAATCAACCACAAACTGCTGAGGCTGGTGAGACGCAACCATCTGGCCAACCCCACGGCCCAGATCCTTACTGAAGTCGTTCATTTTCGCACTCTTCTGCCAGCCTTACAATGCTGATTTCCCTTTGCAATTCTGGATCCATCCGGCGTTGCCATATCGTCGTCAGCTCACAGTGGTCATTGAGGTGAACTCACATCCTTTCGCGCCCAGTTTATTTTCTGATCGATACTTGTTCTTGATTTGGCTGTAGCAACATGGCGGTCAAGTTGAGCCAATCCGTTCGAATGCGGATGTGGCTCTCGTCTGCACCGGTGCCAACTCCACACTCTCCGCATCACTATATGTAAAACTCATCCTCGCTGATGATATCGTCGTTGACCCAAGCTGGGTTGTTGATTGCATTGCACACAACTTTTTGATCGACGAAGGCGACTACATGCCTATAAACCTGGGGAGCCCGCCAAGAGCTACTGAGGACCAATCAAAATCAAAAGACATGCCCTCTTCAGACGATTATCCAGAAGATGCAGACGACGAGGAACGTGAATCGGGAGAATTCCTGCTTGATGTCATGCTACGACTGGATTCGTTAGATTGGCCAGAAATCTACTCGTACTGTTGCGACACGGTAAGGCCCTTCCCTCGCTGTAGCGCCGCGTCATCTGCTCAATCTAAGGACTGTCTCGTGACTGCATTGTCGATAGCACCCTAAGCACCACTCGGTGGAGTATTGGCGTAACCTCAACATATCTGGCTATCAGCTGCACTCCATTAGTACTGCCCTTCGACGAGATATAAGAGAAGCTCAAAGAACTCCAGCACCTTCGTATGAAGACTCACTTCGTGTCGTCAAAAATGCTTATGCACCACGCACGCCAATCACTATTATTCCCACTCCCGTGTCGACTCATGACTTCCGTAAGCGTCTCATTTTCGATTACGGTTTCCCCATACCACGCTAAACATCTTCGAAAAGGTCCCAAAGTAGGATACTCAGACGCTGAGAATGCTCGCATTCGTGATGTTATCATACGGCACAGAGATGATGCTGATTTCCAGCCGAATCGCCAGCATTGGTGGGAGAAGGCCGTAAATGAGGTACGCACTCAATTATGAGCCCAGGCACACTGAGTTCCTCCTGACTGTGCCACCACTAGTTCCCCCAGCGCGATTCCTTCAGTCTCCTCAAAAAGTTCGTTTCATCAAGAGAACTCAAAGACCTAGCGAGGTTCCAACTTCCACAGGCTGGGGGATCCAACAGCCGCGAAGAACCCAGGGCAGATCAGGTTGATGAAGAGCAGGGTGACAATAACGATGATGGATGCGGCGCATCGGGCGCTCGCGATACTTCCCCGAACGTCAAGTCAAGTTTTGGACCAGGTGCGGTCTACCACGGCTTCTGCAGCATTATTCACAAAACTTATGAGGTATAAGGTCGCACTTGGACGGCCGAAGTGGTCGCAGCTCTCAAGACTATCATCATTCGCGAAAGAACTAAACCTGACTTCCATCCTCGAGGCGTTGAGTGGTGCGGTCGATGGTCTGATGAGGTAGGCAAGAGTTCCCTATCCTAATGATCCCATATCCTCACCATCGCGATTGGCTAGCTGGGAGGATGTGGGAAATGGTCCATCTACAACGCATGTCACAAAATACCGGAGATCGCTGCTGAAATACCACCACAGCACCACCGCCGCTCTATCACGGCAAGTCGACTAGCTCCCGCCGTCCCAGAGTCTCCATTGAGGGATGACGAGAGTGATGTGGACATGAGCGAGGCCGAAATGCCAACAGGCACTCACGTAACTGCGCGAGCAGGTAGGCTCGCCGTCTCGGGTAATGAAGCAGTGCGTTACTGACATCACCAACAGCTAGGATCACATACTCGCATATCGAGCTGGCTAGAATGAGGAGCATTGTCGATCGTGAGTCTTCAAGCCCCAACTTCCATCCCACATCCTTGGACTGGTGGCTGCGATTCGAGTCAGAGGTCAGTATGGATTTAGTTCCTCGACTTGGTCTACGAGCAAACAGGAACCCCTTGTCTGTAGTTTCCGGGTCGTCGTGCAGGGGGCCTGGCACAGCGTTGGGCGCGGCTCGCGGCCGGTGATCTCGCTCCCCATTCCCGACTAAGCTCCTCCCTTGCAAACCCACTCAAACGGTCGTATGACGAACACTCGTCTTTTGAAGTTGATACTTCTGATCTCTCGTCCATTGGGGAGCCTAATGAAGAAGACTTTGATGAATCGACGCAGCCTACCCCTCAGGGTACGGAAAGCGAATTGATTGCTGGAATGGTCAGAACCGTCTCAACAGCGAGGCGAGCAGCATGGAGTCAGCAAGAGATCAAGACTCTTATCGACGCTCTGTACAAGGATGGAGTATCTCCACAGACCTTCGACAAGCTCGCCGAACAGGTTCGTCCGATCTCATCATAAGCCTGGGGTTTCTTTCGTGATAACGAGTATGCTATCAGCATGGTAAGCGTGCTGGTAACTGGAGGTTAAAATGGCTGAAGAACCGCCCCACTCTTCAACATATTCTTCGAATGCGACGAGAGAACGACGTCATTCCGAGTCCGAATCCTTTAGTCGAGAACCTTGGTCCCAAGACTCCCCAGCCCTCCCAATCCCCGCCTAAGAAGCGAGCACGCATCAGTTCAGATGCTCGAGCGCGGCCGATCACCCCCTCACCCTCTGTTACGCCACCTCTTCTCACAGATCTAGAGGACGAGGAGCTTGTGCTCAAACATGCGATTAAGTGGTTCGTAGCAGGGATCGTCAAAGCTCGGCCAGTTGGTGAAGCCGAGGTTATTGATGTTTGGAAGCAGATATCAAATGTAGCGTCTTTCACGCACTTAATCTGAACTATGCTGACTTTATCTCTGCTTCAGGACTACGGATTACGACTGACGAAGCTGTTGACTCTTTATTGCAATAACATTAACATTTTTGAAGGTCTTCTCAACACTATCACGACATAATAATCGCATACGTCATGCCCTACCTTATGCATAGTATCAGTAGCTCCTCTTTTTTTTTCTGGTTTTGATCGCCTCTCATGCAGTTTCTGGTCTTTTTCTTGTAATCTCTCACAGCATTTCTTGATGAGACATCCATCTTGTTCACCGTACTATGCCCTTTTTTCCGCTGCATTCCTTCCTCTGACCTTAGGCTTCTCAACAACCTTGACTAACCGAAAACTCTATATTCATCTTTACTTTTTTTTTTCTCTCTATTCCCATATCACGATACTGAGACAACTGAATTACGCAAGACCCCATGGTACCATGTTTGAGTAGCGATCGTAGTGTTGTTGGGGTGACTGGGCGGGATGAACGAAACTCCGGATGTCAATGGGGAAGCGAGTGAAAATTGAGCGCATGTTGACGACTGTTCACCGCTTGAAATTTCAAGCGTGGAGATCCGTTGCTACTGTTCAATTGTGTTGAGTAGTGTTTACATGTCCTCCACTGGCATGTCAGGGTTTGAGACCACTGTAACGGGAGGCCCAGAACCCCCCTCAGCCTCCCTGCCAAGTCACTCGACCCCGCTGAACGACTCTGCAGTGTCTAACGATACTCTTGACGAGCCTCAAGTTGAATTCTTAGCTGATGAACTCGAGTCCTCTTCCGATGACGGTTCTCCTGGGGTGTCTGGCCAGGTGCCCAGTGTTGTGGAGACTGAAGTGAAGAAAAAAATGAAGAGAGGGGCCCGAATGCGGTACTCCGAGCAGGAGAAAGCGCAGATGCGGGAACATCTGAAAGAGCAGATGGAGATGACGCCACGCCCTTCGTTACAAGAAGTGTGGACCTCTTATGCGCAGAAGGTGAGTGTCAAATGTGCCTTATGTAACTGGAGCTCCGCTGAGTCGGTGATTACGACCCTTATTCAGTATCCTGGTCGCACACCTTCTGCTCTGATGCAGGAGCATGGCCGGCATCCGGAGCTCTTTGGTGCCAGACCATCTGAGCTGCCGCCATCTAGCAAACCCAGGTCAAAAGGAAAGCCTGCCGCCCAGCCGCGGGACAGCACGAATGGATCGCCATATCCATCTTGGAATAATGATGATACCTACTTATTGGCGGAGTTTCTTCGTCAACGAGGTCCAGATGGTCTGATTGACTGGGAAGGAATGGCTGCTAAAGTTAGTCTCCCATCTATCGATCTTACCACGATCGTGTAGTCTCATATTGAAATTTGTAGAGTCAACGAAGGCCTCCCCACGTTGGTACTATCCGTGATGATCCGTATAGGCGCACTGCTGACGTATGACGGCTCCAGTCTTTTAGGATCAAATACTCGAAGAACAAGGAATTCTTTGAGGCTGTGGCGCGAGGAGAGAAGCAACCGACGCTGCCACCACATGCAGATCTGAACGATCTGGGTGATTCAAGCGAACGTCCGTCGTTTACTTGGCAACTTCCCACCGGTGCCCAGAAACGTCCCCGTTCTCCCGAGCCGGACTCCTCTCTCATACCTGCTCAACCAGAACCTCGTCACCGCCGCGTGTCGGCGTCTCTGCCGAAGCGTTATGTCGACGAAAGCTCTGACGAGGGTGAGGCGATGGACGTGGACGATTATGAAGTGGGTCCGAATGGGAAGGCCAAGCCACGCCCAGGTTCCCTTCGTCCCGCGAGACGCGCGCGGTCGCGGAAGAGCGAAGGAGACTCTCCCTTCCCTTCCTCCGTGTCCGTCCCGAGTCTCTCTGTTCAGGTTCCTATCATGTCTATCCCAGCAGCCACCTCGTCACCCACGGTCGGAGCATTTCCTAAAGAGGAAATCATTCAACTACCTACCCCTCGCCAATCTGTCGCCACATCGTCTCAGCCACCATCGCGCTCCATGCCGGCATGGCTACCACAGTTCACGGCTGGCGATAAAGCCGCTGCGTTGAAGTGGGTTGTGACTCGCTCACACCCCTTGGACTTGCTTCAAAACTGCGAAAGCTGGATTGAATTCGCTGAAAATGTGAGTGCTTCAAGTACTCTGTTGCCCGTAGCGACGATTCAATTACTGAAAGATATTGCATGTTTCATTTATCTCGCCCTTTCTTCAACAGCATCCCGAGCACTCTCCGGAGGAGTGGCTTTGCTATTATCTTATTCATCAACCGACGTTCAATGCCGTGGAAGCCGGGATGGGAGGCGCTGCCTTTTGATATGACATGATGAGGGGGCCCACATTATTTTCTCTCTCCTCACCTGGTTTTCGCTTTCGTACTATGTTGTTTTGCTGTCGTTGTAGAATCTTCCATCAGGGTTTCGACATGTCTGTGCTCTCACGTTCTATGAACTTCACTTGATTGAATTGCCTCCCGGTGTTGAGGTCAAAGTATGAAGTTGGGGGATCGACTCAGAAGTGTCCGCAAAAGCTTTGTTATCGCCAATAGGGACACTGGAGTACTTGAAGCGAGAAAACACAACCCAGGGAACTGAGCTTTTCACATCATATAACATTTGTATAGTTCCCGGGACAATTTGGGACTGTTGACATTCAGTTGTGATTATCCCTCCACGACTTTCCATCATGAGCCTCACCCAAGGTCCCGTACGGCCGCCAGATATCTTCGCTGATGTCAGTGCTTATCAGGAATGTACTTGATGGTTTTCTGACGAGTCGAACTACGCCTAGGTCAAATTTTGGGTTGAAGGCTCACTCGCTGAACGCGACACGATTGTCTCGAACATTGAGGTATTAGCAAAGGTCTCTATCTCAAGCCTCTCCCCAACTCATTTTTCATTTCCAGATACGTGGTGGGAAATCTGTCGGTACGATCCATGAGGCTCAATACGCCGTCGTTCGTCCAACCTACTCCGACGACCTGCGAAGAACCATTGCCTCCCTCGGAATTCCCTCCATCATGGCCAGCTGGATTCCTCAAAGCATAGAAGCCGGCCATATGCTCCCCGCAAGTCCCTTCTTACCCTCCACCCTCTCTCCAGCACCCAGCAACCCTCCCGTATCGACCCTCCAGATGCAGCAGAAGGAGGCACCGAGTGTGTCCGGCGAATCAACAGCTGTCGACTCCCCAGCCCACCAGGGTGCTCGCGTTTCATCCATCCACATCAACGGGGGACCATCAAACCACTCGAGTGAACATTCACCTGTAATTCCCGACGATGATGCTGGCGAGTCCGAGATCGACGAATTGGATCAGTCGCTTCCTGTCGACTCCCCAAACCGAAAGAAACGAGGCAAAGCCTATACAGCACAAGACATTGCTGATATGCGTGCCCACTATCGTGCACAAATGGAGCTGAATCCCAGACCATCCCACTCTGCCATATGGGAAACATTCGCTTACTCGGTACGCCTCAGGTACATTTGAGTTATTCTGAGCAAATCTGTCTTACTCCTGATTACGTGTAGCACCCACATCGTAAAGCCTCGTCATGGCAGCAGTATTATTACAATCACAAATCCCTCTTCACTGGTCCTGGTGCTCTATCCACTTCGGCCCCTCCCCCTCCGCTCACACCATCGACTGCTGCCGCCCCCGGCACGGGCCCGTCGACGCCCATTCTCCCAAGTTCATCCAATCCCACTAATTCAACCCCCCATTCAGCTCCCGTGGCCGTGTCCATCCCTCCGGCTCCTGCACAGGCCCCGGTCGTCAAAGTCACTGAAGGCCAGGAACCTTGGGACGACGACGATGAGCGTGCTTTGGTATCATTCTTATCAAATGTAACGAAAAAGACAAGTCTCGATATGGAAGATTGGTCTAGAATGGCCCGCGAGGTGCGTCCCGAGCTTGCTCCGGCAGACCAATGATATTCTAGCGTCTAATCATACAAATTGCTATTTGCTAGGCCGGAAGAGGACGATCAGGACGCTCATATAGTACGCTGATTCATGTGTTCACTTTTCGGAAAACCTATTCCTAACTAATTGGGTTATATATAGTGATGAAGTATCATAAGAATCGAGCTGCATATGATGCCAAATGCGGAAGAACCACTCCCAACAATCATGCGCCCTCATCAACTGTTATTCCTCCAGTCGTCTCGAAGCAGACTGCATTTGTCGCTACTGGTCATGATGCTCCACTAAAGCGGAGCCGTCCTTCAGACTTCGATAACCCAGATTCACCGTCTCAGCGTCCGATGCGTGGGCGACCGAGGCAATCATATGCCGAGGATGGCAACGACTCTAGCTTGGAAGGCGAGGACGAAATTATGGAAGATGGGGATAGGCCCTCGGTTGCTCGTATCCATCGACCGAGCCTGATGAGTATTCCGGCAAGCTCTGCCAGTGGGGTTCCTCCTTCACCTTCTACCGTGACCGGCGTCGACATTTCGTCTGCTACATCTTCGACTTATCCTCGTCAATCATATACCCCCCGCCATTCATTCGTCACAAATGGCCATTCAGCCTCGCCTGCTCCTGGAGGTACCACTGGTGCAGCGTGGGTAACTCCTTTCTCTGCAGAGGACAAGGCCGAGGCATTGTCCTTCCTGGTTAACCGGCCTCAACCAGTCGATCTTCTTGATAACGTACGAAGTTGGGTGGACTTTGCTGAGAAGGTGAGCCCCACTCAAAAATTCTTAGTCACCTGTTCCTTCGGTATGTCGATCGTCAATATTAATGATCTTCACTATCCCACATAGCACCCTTCGCACACCGCTGCGGAATGGCTTTGCCACTATTTCTGGCACTATCCGACGTTCCAGTCGGTCGAGTCGAATCTCGGGCACGGTCTCATGTAACTCACTGACTCGGTTTGATTGGAGGGCCTGTCTGTCTCCTGGCTGGCAATTCATTTTCTTCCCCGCCACCCTACGGTCATATTCGTGATCATTGCGAAAGCGTTTTCCTTCCTTTCCCATGATTTTGTGTGTGTATGTGGCGCACACCCGACGCTACCATGCCAATCTGTCGGGGTGGTCGCTGCCGCATTTCCGCGCAGCGGTGCCGTCGGGGACTATACCTTCACGCTCCGCGGCTTCGGCTGGCTGTTTTTTTATGATTCAATTTCCCATATTTCCACTTTGGCTACTTTCCTTCACTAAAAACTACTCACGGCCAATATTGATCAATTACCAAGTCCACAAATCTACTGACCAATAGTGGCTTATGTACGATTGGATTTTGGTTACCCTCTTCTCCACGCCTCTTTATATTATGCAAAACAGTGTGGTTTTCCCTTCCATTTCTCTCATCGATCGTTCGATCCCGACACTTTCTCCTTATGATACCTTTCCTCTCGTTCAGGGTGGGCTTCGCTCACTTAAACTTGAGTCGCCGTAATTTTGTCTTGCGCTCTTTGTTTCTATCATTTTCATTTTATCTCCTCCATTATATCAATGCGTGTGTGCTTCAGCGGTACTAGCCTTTAGTTGCTCGGTATTCCCCCTTTTCTCACTATCCTTTCAGAGTGGTTTCCAGCGCGTTTCATGTCTTGATGTTCTGTTTTTCGTACAGTAACTTCCTATAACTACGTCCCTCAATATTACATTTCTCTGCTTACCCTCGTATCATGCGCGTCACTTCTCGTAATCCCGCCCCTCAGCATGGCTTTTTTTTTGATCCGCACTCAGTTTGTCATCTGTAACCGACCGTCATCGGGATTTGTTCCCACAAATTGGATCGATGGCAAAACGGTACTTTCGTTGATCCTTCGCCGCGGTAACTCATCATTATTTTTCTAAAAAAAAATAACCCAAAAAAAATTGCAGCATGCCTTCATTCGCCTCACGGGCCGAACTGGGTGGGTACCACCAACTTATACAACAACCCTGCGCGCGTGCTACAAGTTGCCGAAGATTATGCCAAGGACACTATACTGCGGCTGATTGGACGAAGTGATTTACATGCTAGACATTTGGAGCAAAGTTTCTTGGCCTGGGCTTGGAATCTCCCACCCATATCGCGGTCACTCCGCTTTGGCCCTCCGAGCTCTCAGCAACTTGACCAATTGGGCGATAATGTCTCGCTCTGTCCACCAACTGGTATGAGAGCGTGATCAACAAATATGAAGTTCCGTATGTGTGCGTTAGCATAGGTAGTAGGAGAAAAGACATTTCGTCAGCCGGCGTTTCTCCCGATTGGAATAGATAGGAAGATACAGGAAGAACATCAGGGGAAGAATAAAAGGGGAATGGATCGGCGCTGAGCCAGGTGGGAGGGGAATCGGAAGCGTGCGTATAGTGAAAAGCACGCCCGTTCCATATGCATTGCCAGTGATCGGTGATGATGCACAAAGGCAAGCGGAAAGGAGGACTGGTGAGAATGCGAGGTTCCCATTCCATCCGTGGTTAATCCAATAACCATAGAAGGTTACTCGGTTGTGTTTCGCTTTCCATCCACTCTTCTTGCCATGAAGCAAAAGCACAAGCAAACGAAGTGGGAAACAACGAGAAGAAGAGTTTACTCACCAAACGATAATCCATATCACGAAATGTAGAACTCCAATCGCGAGATGGGTTCCTTTTGAAGCCAGGGGTGATACGAGACCTCCATAGTGGCTGGCGCTAGCTCGAAGGATAATCCCAATTACGGCACTAACGAGCCACACCGATCGTGGTGGAAGACATTTCCAGCCATCGAGCAGAGACGCGGAACCTGATGAGGATGACGACGCTGCAGACGCTCGCCTGAAATATGCCGACATGAAAAACCACCCATATATCGCGCGTGAGCCCAAGTTGAGCACGTTTGCATACACCATCCCAGTTTCTTTCATTCCACCACCACTTTTTGCTCCTCCCGCGGCCCCACCGGATTCTCCTCCCAGGCGACTGAAGCCTACGGCAGATAGGACGAACAGGATTGAAGCCGCACCCATGAAGCGGCTCTGTCGAGCCAAGTCTCGGGGTTCGGCCACACTAGCCATGAGCGCTTCCAGAAAACCGTTAAGTGCCATAACAGGGAGATAGAGGCAGTATGCTTGTAGGACGGCGGGGGCGGAGGTGTTGAGGACATACCGCCGTGGGAGAAGGAATGAAGCAAGCGTGGGCACGAAGGGGGGCCCGAAAACGATGAAGACCAGGGAGAGGTGCGTGTAGAGAAGCAGAATGAGCTGGGAAGTGGAGGCTGCTTGCCCAAGTCGGGTGCGCTGCTCGTCTGCGCCGGCGATAGTTTCTGGGGCATCAGAGTTCTTTTTGGTGGTGAGGGAAGCGGTGCTGGAAGATGATGGGGCTGGGGCTGACGGTATGGAGAGAAGCTTGGAGAAGAAAATCCGGCTTGTTTCTTCAATTGGCTGGAATACAATCCGAGCGATGAGTGATCCTAATTAGAGGTGGCGGATTGTCAGATTGACAAAGACGCTGTAATAATGTTTTTCGGAAATAGTGCCCCGTACCGTAATTTGTGGCTATGGCATATCCTCCCTGGTCCTCCAACTCGCTAAACTTCGATACGAGGAAGCGATCGCCCTCCGTGAGGAAATGTTTAAATACCGACTGGAGCGTCATCGATAAAGATAGATTTAGAAGCGTTTCATCAAAATATGTGGGGGTATTCCTGATGAGAAGAAACGGCACTTCTTCGTTAGCGAAGTACGGAACACGTAAACTTGCGAAGAATCCTCTCACACGCCATTGCTTCCACCTGGTGGCTTTTGAAGCCTTAAGCTCCACAATCGGCCCCAGAAAGCCCATAGAAAGACGCCTAAAGTGGCAGCACCATACGCTACTTGACCCCCAGCAAAGGCCACCAAACTCCATGACGGAGGCAGAAGCACTATCAACGCAACACCCGTGACCGCCTTGGCAGCCACAGCTGATGCTTCGGCACGCACACGGATGTGCACCTTGAGCTCGGAAAGCGCACGAATGTGCAGTGGCTCGGATAACAGCTCGAGTGTTGCAGCGAGTGCATAGAGCGAAATAGCCAGTGAGAAATGAGGCTGCGCCCGGGTTGTCTCGGACACAAAATAGTGGTATGCGAATGTCGCTATTAGTGCGAGCGGCGCCCCGAGGATAATTGGGATGTGGGCGATGTTGGCTATTCTTGTAGCCCGGTTAAGGCCCCGATCATCCGAGCCCGGAGAGGCCGAATCTGGCTTGGAGGACGAGGAGGACCTCAGGAGGGCATTTCTCACACCTTCTCGGGCAAGGAACAGGATGGTCGACAGCAATAGTTCGAACTGGATTGTTGCTGTGCCGAAGACTTCTGGAGACGCGACACGTACGAGAGCCTGGTTCAGAATGAATGTGAAGGCTCGAGAGAAAAGTTGGAGGCCAACGAGCTGAGAGACTGCATTTAGAGCTGTCGATCCAAGGTCCTTTTTCTCTTCTCCAGTAGGCTTTGCCATTAGCTGTGTGGGACGTGGCCCAACACGTCGCGAATCGGTCACAGTGGCACTATGGCAACTTCGTCACGTCAATGGGCTCTCTTGTCATCGTCATCACGAGAAGCAGAATGAGTTTCAGTTTGATTTATAATGCTGCCTATTGTGACGCGAATCTCGGGGAGACTTCATACAGAAGCATCGAAAGGATTAAATGCAAGGAGGAATAGATATAGTTGCTTGCGAATGCTCTACAATTTGCTCGTAGACGAAAAACTCTACTCCGAAGTCACTGCCTCTTCCCTCCTTGGCTTGAAGAATGCCTTTCTTCGCTCTTCCCTAGCCTCATAGCCTTCTGCTACCCGCCCATCACCCATCAGAGTACCTCCGCCAGCATCCAGCGTACCCACGGCAGCCCCGAGGACCGCACAGGACCCAACAGCAATAGGGAGAGACCGCACTGCAGGATTAGAACGATGATACGACAGAGTAGAATCCGATTGGGGGTGATTAGAGTGTGTCAAGAGTGGAGAGGGCGTCGTGGGCAAATCGTTGAATAGCAAGACGAACATCAGCTATTTTGACTCCAACCAATACCACCAACACCAATAGTAGGCAGAGAAAGCGACACGTACTTCGGATACCAGCTAGGAAACCAGCAGCACAACCACCGGCAGCACCATTCAGAGCGTCATTCGTTTGCCTCAAGTTAGCCACCGTGGCATCGGTGTAAGCAAATGTACCGGCCATTGCAGCTGAAGAAATTTCAAGAGAGCCATTCGAAGCCAATTTAGGTGCATTCGGAGCAGCACAGATAAGCAATAGCCATAGACGAAAGTTTGTATCCGATTCATGGAGACAGGGCAGGAGCCAAATGTGACAATTGCAACAATGAAAGTGAGCTTCAAAATGAGCCAGAATAGGATATTAGAGCTATATTTTACTAACCGAAGAGTCCAACAGTTCCTCCAGTTCTGGTCAGAATACCAGTAGCACCGCGAGAATGGGTCTCCAGCGCATTCTGGACGGCGCTCACGAGCAGACCAGCACCCGCGCCTTTTGCTGCGGCATACGCAGCGAGTTCTACTGCTGGCTTTTGCTCGTACGCCGATGGCGTTTTTGACGAGCTGGCGTCGTGTGTCGACATTTCGGTCACTTTGTGTTGAACAGGGCCACGGCGCTTCGACGTTTGATTAGGCAAGTGCCGCGAACCGTGACGCTCCCAACGAACGAACGACGTACGTTTGTGTCTCCTTTCTTACCAAAACTACTTGGCCACTAACCCCTAGAAATTCGTCGTTTGGGACCCTTAGTTACTTCTTGTTAACCTTACTTCCCAACTCTCTCGTCTAATTACGCCATCATGAACGCCCCAGAGTACGACTACCTCTTCAAGCTGCTCCTCATTGGAGACTCTGGTGTCGGCAAGTCCTGCCTGCTTCTGCGTTTCGCAGACGATACCTACACCGAGAGCTACATCTCCACCATCGGGGTCGACTTCAAGATTCGCACCATTGAGCTCGAGGGCAAGACCGTCAAGCTGCAGATTGTAAGTGGCACTTCTTGATGCATCCTTCTATACGGCCGGCGCGCTGGGTCGTGTCGACAACAGACACTGTACGACCCCTGGTATCGCCCAAGATGCCTCGCGGGCTTGACCGGGTTGCCCGAGTCACGTCGCCGCAGCTCGCGCCTCATGGCCATTGCGCCTGCTCCACTATCCAATGACGTGAACTAACTCCTAATTTCTCGTCCCTTTTCTCTCTAGTGGGACACTGCTGGTACGTTCAACGACCCTTTTTATCCACCCTAACCCCCGTCCAATCCGACCCCGTCGAACATTCCTCCTAATTTGTCCTAAATGCTGTGTTTTGATTGATTGGCATAGGCCAGGAACGTTTCCGCACCATCACCTCTTCATACTACAGGGGCGCACATGGCATCATCGTCGTCTACGATGTCACTGATAACGGTACGTTGATTACCTGGCGTCTATGACGGCCGTCTTGCCCTCGGCCTTCCGTCGTTCCGAATCTTATTGCTGACGTATCATCCATTCAATTCCTCCGTTCTTTTGCGTTCGTGCAAATCAACTACGTTCTCTTTTCTCGCCATGCTACCTAGACACCTTCACGAACGTCAAGCAGTGGCTTCAGGAGATTGACCGATATGCGTCAGAGGGTGTGAACAAGCTCCTCGTTGGCAACAAGTCCGATTTGACAAGCAAGAAGGTCGTTGAGTACACTGTCGCGAAGGTGAGCCGTCTTTCTCGCGCTTTCTGTGATACCGCAGCCATGGTC
>WIDE01000008.1:7721-80548 GCA_015039315.1 Clavulina sp. PMI_390
TGAACAAGGTTGAGTGAATTGCAGGATATGCAATCAGATAAGGAGCTCTGAATGAACAGCCCAGCAACATAACGCTGCTGAAGGCTGTGAAGTGGCAGCTCAGCTCAGCACTACTCAAGTATTGGAATGTGCACAGATCCATGCATTATCCCAGTTGTTCTAAATTGCTTGATTTCACTATGTATGATAGAGAACACAGTTTTGCTTACTGGTCTATCTATGTGCTGGATACCAGCCCAAGTTTAGTGCCAGCAATAGGCAACATGCAATTGAGATCATTTAGGCAGTGACATGTGAGAGCCACCAACTTGATCAGGGTGTGACTCAAAGGGGGGTGGTTAATTGTCCCCACCCAACCTCTGTAGAAATTAGCTTCAGCCTGGAGGGATGCAGCATTCTCTGGGGGGTGGCAAATTGCATCACCCGTATGATATTTGCATGGGAAAAAGTGGATACTTCAACAAATAGAAATTAGGGGGGTGGTTGATTCTACTAGTTGTTTGAATGCATCTTCACAGAAAACCTCAAGCTGTTAAAAGGTGTTAAAAGACTATATGGTGCCCTGGAGCTCCAAACAGAATTCTTCACAGATCTCCTAACATTATTATATGATCCTAAGGATGCAATATAATACTCTCATTCAGAACACTCCTACCAGGAATTTCAAGTCCATTTCCTTACTGGTTAGGCAACAGCAGGAACAGCCCAAGGTTCTGACAACCCTCAAGAGCTCTGTAGGGAATGGCATTAAGAGTTTTAGCAGGAGGAGCATCCATGATAAGGGCCTCTTCTTGGACTCATTTCTGAGGCCACTTGGAAAATGTTGAAATGTTGGTTAAGAAGCCATCAAAAACTCCTGTGAGTCCTCCTAATTTGTCCACAGGCCATGAACATGCCCCAGGAATTGATTGGAGAGAGTTCATTCAGCAAGCAAAGTTTCACCAAAATCAGAAATTTACTTGTGTGGGTAAGCACCAGCATGTATATCCAAAAGTGTGTTGACACTCTGGCAAATCCACAAAAAGCTGATTCACTGAGACAGGATACTGTAGTATTACAATCATAGGTTCATGTCACGGTCACAGCCGCTCGTGAACTGAACCCCCCCTGAACGGTTGTCGCATGTCACAATGGGTTTCGGGGCTCCGGCCGGCTCCCTTGGCTCTGAGGCTGCCTAAAAAGGCAATAAGTCATATCCGTAAATCCGAAAAATTTTCTGGAACCCGCTTCTGGGCATTTTTTGAGGAACCTGGAAGCAGCTCTGTATGGCTGTTGTATAGTCTGCAAAGGGGATGGGCCTGAGCCAACTCTATAGCGAGGTCAGCTGGGGTCCGCCCGTCATTTCTGCCCAAATTTGTCACATCCCGTGAACTATGAACTATGTGTCGCTGAGCCTGAACTTGTCACATGTCACACCCCGTGAACCTGATCAAAATACTACAGTAATCCTCTCTTTCCAAAAACAGCCAAAAAAAAAAAGGAGTTCTGAATTAGATCTATATGAATCTAATCCAGCTGCAAAGACCACTGCATACTGCAGATCAGAAGGAAGAAGATGGCAGCAATAGTCTCCACCTGCATCAACAAGACCCTGAAGTGTTTGTCTGAGGTCTCAGGTTTCCTGTTTGGCTCAGGGAGTGAGTATTATGAGTGGGGAAGCCAATTTGTACCGCCAACAAGCTCTCCCCAAGGCTCAAGCTGGTAATCACAAGTGGAAGTGATCCTATTAGCCATTCTCTTTGCAAGGACGCTGCCGGTAGGCACAGAGAATATCATCTCTGCCAATTATTTCGGTGAGGCCATTCTTGATCCTACTCTCTTCATCAGATTTTCATTGCAGCAGCCCTGTGATTGTGTTTGTTGGGCGAGGCACTCGTTGTCACAACATTCTCACGCCCTCGACATAATGCAAGCAACCGAGTCCTACATCCGTTCTCTAGCATGGTTCCTGCCCTGGTTTCGCTTTCGAGAGTCCGAGTTGATATCGGAATCTCTTAATGCAGCCCTCAACGTCACCGCCCTCTACCAATCCTCAGTTGGAAGGCGTGAGTCTAATAGCCCCCAGATTGGCTTGTCTGCACTCCTAGAAAGCGACCACGCTAGGTCTGTCTCATCCTGGACTCGGCGTTCACATATTTCTGATATCTTCTTATCTTTTGGGTCTCAGATATACTTTCGGTTGGTTCTCATCAAGTGCAAAATATCGACGTGCAGCGCACCTTTTGGAGGTAATCAAATGTCTGCAACTGCTGTCTGAGATGCTCCTTCGTCGAAAATATACTCATCGACAAGTGTGGCGATGGATAATCTGCGTCGAATCCCTCAAGTAGAGTGCCTCTGCTCCCCACCGCCACTATTGCTAAACTCATTTGTCAACAGAGCTTTCTTACGCTTGATTATACTGAGAGCGACACGCCGTCCAGTGGTGGAGCCTTCACTCCCTGACCGGGATTCTGACCATCCCTCATCCGTGGAGACAAAGCCGAGACCCATTATTGCACAAAATGCCAATCCGCACACGCCAGATCATATCAAAAATAACCACGGGTTTTTCCCCCCTTCACCAATCTCTGCACCGAATCCCATGTTGTCCACCACCCGACCTATCTCCATTGACGAATACCTCTTGACAAAGGCTCTCACACCTTCGTCTGCCTGCCCGCCAACCAATCTCCTAGTCTCACTCACAACACCCAAGGAATGGCTCTCGGAAATCCTTCACATCATCCGGCCCTTCGTCTACGGTATGACTCAAGCTTCTGTGCTACCGTACGTTATGACATAACAACCATTATCAACAGTCCTTGCTCTGGCCAGAAGCGGTCACCGCCGAACAGATTTTCGGCCCTTGCTCTTATCTCTGAGTCTGGATCTCCTCTCTGTCTATCTTCGAAGACAGCCGTCCTCTGCCCTTCCTCTGGAGCGGCATGAGTACGCACGGCGGGACCGCGAGTTATTATGGTACCTCCTTCGAGGCCCTGTATGGTTCAAGCATACAAGGTAAAGTCCAGCCTCGGCAATCAATTCTACACTCTCTTATTGTTTAATTTATATGCCCTAGACCAAGTATTCTGAACTTGGCGGCCCGCAGTGAAGCAGTGCCAATTGTTGGCATGTTTATTGCCCTTGTTCGGGAGTGGATCCCTCTCATTGATGGCTATCATTACTGTACGTGATCAAGATTCGGGAGGACTTTCACCTTGACTGCGATATTGACTCATATTGTCCGATGTAGACACGTCGTGAGGAGCACAAGATTATATGCCAAACATGGAATTGGATGGATGACTACTGTACAGAATTTATTTTTTTGAGCCACAAAGCTCGCATTTACTCGCATACCACCTATTGCTCGTTGAAATGTAGGATTATGAAAATTCAAATATCCAACCTCAATAGCTTGCATACAGAGGGGACGTGACTCATTGTTGACAATCCTTTGCTCGTGTTTGGCTTGCTTCACCAAAAGCCTTCATGTCTGGTGCCAAGCGTGATTTATCTGGATACAACTATGGCGCTATATCCTCTCTCGTTCTCAATGCTGGTGTGACTCCGATTCCATTTTTCACTTATATTTCATTTGATTCACATTTCATCCGTCACAGATCGAAGGGCGTTACCTCGTCGCGACCGCGAGCCAGATGGAGCACCCGAATCCCTCGTGGGTCGCATAGACCCCAAGGATATGGGATCTCGTGTGGAACGTGATGCTCCCAAAGACCTCGAAAAGAAGAAAAAACGCGCTGTCCAGCCTGATGACATGAGCCGTTCTCGGCGCCAGGTTCCAGACGCGTCCAACTCATTCTCCCACTCCAATATCATCGACGCCACCCAAGATATGGAAGATCTTGTTTACCGGCCACGTACCGCTGAAACTAGAGAAGTGTATGAGCTTATTCTATCCGCTGTTCATCGTGTTTTAGGAGACCAAGCACACGACATCGTCCGCAGTGCTACAGACGCCGTTCTCGAGACTCTCAAAACGGATTCCCTCAAAGACTTCGACAAAAAACGAGAAATTGAGGAAGAGATCCTGACATCCTCCCTCACCTCGGAACAATTCTCGCAATTGCTATCCCTCTCCAAAAAGATCACCGATTTTGGCGGCCCAGATGAGTCCCAGGCCAACCCAGATATCGACCGTAAAGATGCGGAGATTGACGAGGATATTGGTGTCGCCGTCCTCTTTGAAGACGAAGAGGGAGACGGAGAGGATGACGAAGAGAACTTTGAAGTTGGGGACGCTTCTGAGGACGATGACGAGCGCTCGCACCTGGACGAAAGTAACTTGGAGCCTCTGGATGATGGTGTCGACGATCGGGTCACCTACGGTGTCGAGTCTAGAATGTCCACCGTAGGAAAGCCAAAAGATGATGACCGCGTCTCACCTCATGAGGTTGACGGCTTCTGGTTGCAGCGGCTTCTTTCCACAGTCTACACTGATCCGGTCACAGCAAACGAGAAGACAGCCGCTGCTCTCACTATCCTCTCTGCTGATTCCAGCCTTCGCGATTGTGAAAACCAGCTCATGGAGCTGTTCGACTTTAATCACTTCGATTTCGTCCGTATTTTGACGAAAAACCGGGATGTCATTGTCTGGTGCACCAAGCTCGCCCGAAGTAGCGAGGAGGATCGGTTCAACATCGAAGTTACCATGAGAGAGCGTGGCTTCGCTTCCATTTTGAAGGAGCTAGCTGGGGATCGTGCCAAGCCTGTTGCTGCCGTATCAGATGCCATGGACGTAGATCCCAATCTTCGGAATACATCAAATGCTCCATTAAAGAGCAAGACCCTCCAGCCTCTCTCAACCCTCGATTTAGAAGGCATGGCCTTCAGTCAAGGTGGGCACCTCATGTCAAACAAGAAGGTCTCACTACCCGAAGGATCATTCAAACGATCAAAGAAGGGTTACGAGGAAATTCATATTCCGCCTCCCAAGCCCAAAAGTGACTCCGACGCCAAGGTCTCTATTGATGAGTTACCCTCTTGGGCACGAAGCGCGTTCAAGGGCGCCGAGTCTCTCAATAGAGTCCAGAGCAAGCTCTATCCGATGGCATTTGGAAGCGATGAACCATTGCTGCTCTGTGCACCAACTGGTGCAGGCAAAGTGAGTAACTTCTCACGTATGATCAGGTATTGTTCTCACCAACCCCCGTCAATCTAGACCAATGTCGCTATGCTTACTATTTTGCACGAACTTGGCACGTATGATCAGGTATTGTTCTCACCAACCCCCGTCAATCTAGACCAATGTCGCTATGCTTACTATTTTGCACGAACTTGGCAAAGTATACCAAGACGAATCCAAAAGTTTTGAGCTTGAGAACCTCAAGATGGTCTACATCGCTCCCATGAAAGCTCTTGTGCAAGAAATGGTCGGAAACTTCTCCTCTCGCCTGTCTCAGTATGGTGTTCGTGTGGGTGAGCTTACTGGAGACAGTCAGATGACCAAACAGCAGATTGCAGAGACTCAAATCATTGTGACTACTCCCGAGAAGTGGGATGTCATCACTCGCAAAAGCACTGATTTGAGTTACACTGCACTCGTCCGCCTCATCATCATTGACGAGATCCATCTCTTACATGATGAGCGTGGCCCTGTCCTCGAGAGCATTATCGCCCGCACGATCCGCCGGATGGAGCAGAATCGGGAGTATGTCCGCTTGGTTGGTCTCTCCGCCACGCTTCCCAACTATGAGGATGTTGCCGCATTCCTTCGGGTGGACCCCCAGCGTGGCCTGTTCTATTTCGATGCATCTTATCGTCCATGCGGGCTACAGCAACAATTCATTGGCGTGACGGAGAAAAAGGCGATCAAGCGCTATCAGGTGATGAACGAGGTCTGCTACGAGAAAGTTTTGGACCAAGCCGGAAAGCACCAGACCCTTGTCTTTGTTCACTCCAGGAAGGAGACAGCCAAAACTGCCAAGTTCATCCGTGATATGGCACTCGAGAAAGAGACGATTACTCAATTCGTTCGTCCTGACTCGGCGACCCGCGAGATACTGCAATCCGAGGTCGAGAACGTCAGGGATGCTAATCTACGAGACCTATTACCGTTTGGTTTTGCCATCCATCACGCGGGTATGACCCGGGAGGATCGGACACTCGTCGAAGGTCTTTTTACAGATGGTCACATTCAAGTGCTCGTCTGCACCGCAACTCTTGCGTGGGGAGTCAACCTTCCTGCCCATACTGTGATCATCAAAGGCACACAGATATATAACCCAGAAAAGGGGCGCTGGGTTGAGCTTAGCTCCCAAGACATGCTCCAAATGCTTGGCCGTGCTGGGCGTCCCCAATTTGACACACATGGAGAAGGCATCATCATCACCAACCACAGTGAACTCCAATACTACCTGAGTCTTCTCAATCAGCAACTACCGATAGAATCCCAGCTTGTGTCAAAACTGGCTGACAATCTGAACGCAGAAATTGTTCTTGGAACGGTTCGCACGCGCCAGGAAGCTGTTGAGTGGCTTGGATTCACCTACCTGTGAGTTTATCTAGTTTTATTGTGAACATTCGTGCTGATTGACTTCTTGTCAGGTATGTTCGCATGATGAGGTCGCCGTCCTTGTATGGAGTAGGAGTGGACTACCTGGAGGATGATCCCCGACTAATACAGAAGCGTGTGGACATCATCCATACCGCCGCTATCCTGTTAGAGAAAGGGGGGCTGGTGAAATATGATCGAATTAGTGGATCCTTCCAGAGCACAGAATTGGGGCGCATCGCGTCCCATTACTATGTTACCTACTCGTCGATGAGCGTCTACAATCAACACCTGAAACCCTCGATGTCTAGTATCGATTTATTCCGGGTTTTCGCCTTATCTAACGAATTTAAACTGATTCCAGTGAGTACTTCTCTCCACCCTCAATGTAATCATGTTCTAATCAGACCGTTACACAGGTCCGTCAAGACGTAAGTATTAACTTTTACTCACCCTGAACCTAGGGCTGAACAACTCTATTAGGAAAAACTCGAGCTCACCAAATTGCTTGAACGTGTGCCGATCCCTATCAAAGAGAGTGTTGATGAGCCCCCTGCCAAGATCAACGCACTTTTGCAGGCTTATATATCTGGCCTCAAACTGGACGGTAAAGTAGTCTGAGGCCCTCGGCTATCCTCATCTCACCTTCCACTCAACAGGGTTTGCCTTGGTAGCCGATATGGTCTATGTTCAACAGTCAGCTGGAAGGTGAGCCAATACGCTAAGAAATGCATGACTCCCTCACAAGCCTTTTCATAGAATTTTGCGCGCTATGTTTGAAATTTGCCTTAAGCGGGGATGGGCTCTTCCTACGAGAGCCGCTTTGGAAGTCTGTAAAATGGTCGAGAAACGAATGTAAGGGAGTCTTTTTTTTCCAAGTTTTGGAAGACCAGTATCTAAGCACACTATCACAGGTGGGGGTCAATGACCCCACTCCGTCAATTCCGCGGAGTACCCGCCAATGTTATTCAGAAAGCGGAAGGGAAGCAATTTGTAAGTAATTGCTTACACAATCTTACAGCTCACTCACTACCTCGATGTAGCCGTGGTACCGGTATTTTGACCTAGTAAGATTGTCCTCAGGGTGTTTTTTGTTGAAGACTCCATGCTCAATATTGCCCTTAGCAACCGCCAGAACTAGGAGAATTGCTCGGAATCCAGAACGCTGGAAAGCTCGTCCATCGTCTTGTTCATAGCTTCCCGAAACTCGAGTAAGATGAACGGTTTTGACTCGTTGGATGCACACCCACTTATGTCCCGTCGCAGTTTGCAGGCCCACGTGCAGCCAATAACACGCACTTTATTACGAATTGACCTAGTTGTTACTCCAGATTTCCGCTGGGATGACAAAATCCATGGCAGCAGCCAGATGTTCTGGATCATTGTTGAAGATGTTGATGGAGAGATCATTCTCTTTCATGACCAATTTCTACTGCAACATCGGTTTGCAGAGGATGAGCACACTGTTACCTTCACCATTCCAATGTACGAACCTGTGCCACCCAACTATTTTGTGTCGGTGATTTCGAACTCTTGGTTACACGCCGAAACCAAACTACCCATTTCATTCAAACACTTGATCCTTCCAGAAAAGTTCCCTCCCCCTACACCACTACTCGATCTTCAGCCCCTCCCCACATCTGCCCTTCACAATTCCGAGTTTGAATCACTATACAAATCCTTTGGCACCTTCAACAAAATCCAAACTCAAGTCTTCCAGGCTCTGTACAACTCGGATGACAACGTCTTTGTGGGTGCTCCAACAGGAAGCGGCAAAACCCTGTGTGCAGAGTTCGCCCTCTTGCGATTGTGGTCACAATCACCTGGAGCCAGAGCTGTCTGCATTGAGCCCTATGCTGCCATGGTCGAAGACCGCGTGGCACACTGGCGCACACGGTTCTCCCATATTCAAGGGGGCAAGGACGTTGTGGGCTTAACTGGCGAAACAACAGCGGATTTACGCTTGCTGGAAAGTGGTGCCCAACTAGTTGTTTGCACCCCTAGTCAGGTACGCCTCATTCCTGCGCGTGGGTCTTTTCTCACCTTTGGTTGGTTTATGATAGTGGGATGTGCTTTCTCGACGTTGGAAGCAACGAAAACACATTCAAAACATCGCGCTCCTTATCGCTGACGAGGCTCAACTGGTTGGGGCGGGGGAAGTTGGCCCAATCTTTGAGATTGTAGTCTCGCGAACCCGTTACGTCTCCGCTCAAACGGAGCGCAAAACCAGGATTGTTGCTCTCAGTGTTCCGCTTGCAAACGCCCGTGATTTTGGTGACTGGATGGGTGCAAGCACTCACACAATCTTCAATTTTAGTCCAAGGTATGACCGTTCTATCCGAAGCAGCGCCGAAAATGACTTGTTCGGTAGTGTGCGCCCCTTACCTCTCGAGATTCACCTTCAAAGTTTCAACATTCCACACTTCCCATCACTTATGATCTCTATGGCGAAACCAGCCTACCTTTCCATCGTAGAGCATTCAGCTGGGAAGCCGGTCATTGCGTTTGTACCCTCGCGCCGCCAGTGTCGCTTAACAGCTTTGGATATCCTCTCGTATTGCACCGCATCTGGCGACGAAGACCAATTCCTGAACATCGAACGGCCTGATCTCGAACCTCACTTGCAACATATTGTTGATCCTGCTCTCTCTGAAACGCTGCAACATGGGATCGGATATTATCACGAAGCAATGGACAAACAAGACAAAAGGATTGTCCAACGCCTTTTTGACTCCGGCGCAATTCAGGTTCTAGTTGTCTCCCGAGTGAGTCATAAACTACTCAAATGCCACCTATACCTCACATTATCATGTAGGAGTCGATATGGAGCCTTCCTTCAACTGCTTTCATGGTCATCATCATGGGTGTCCAGTCATATGAGGGTCGTGAGCATCGTTATGTGGATTACCCTGTCACAGATGTTCTTCAAATGATGGGAAGAGCTTGTCGGCCGACGATTGATGCGTCTAGCAAATGTGTCCTAATGTGCCAGCAATCACGGAAGGATTTCTTCAAAAAGTTCCTCAGCGAAGGTTTGCCTATTGAGTCGCATCTCCCATCCAACATGATCCACGACTATTTCCTCTCCGAAATTGCTGTCAAGACGGTGGAAAATAAACAAGATGCTATGGTATGTTCTTAAGCGTTGCATCAGATGGTTTATGTGGCCTAAAAACAATACAGGACATCCTCACTTGGACATATTACTACCGTCGCATGACCCAAAATCCGAACTACTACAATCTCAACAACGTTAGCCACAAGCACTTATCTGACCATCTCTCTGAACTGGTTGAGAACACTCTCAACGACCTCGTGTTGTCCAAATGCATCGCCATTGGTCAGTTTCTCCATAATAGTCTAGTATGTTGGATTCTTACTAGTCCCCATATAGAGGATGAGATGGATGTTTCTGCCCTTAATCTTGGGATGATAGCGGCATACTACAACATTTCCTGTTCGTCAATATTCTCTCGGTGCCAACTCTGACTGACGTTTCCTCTAAAGATGTCACCGTTGAAGTGTTCAGCATGTCTTTGAAAGAAAAGACTAAGCTCAAGGGTCTTCTGGAAATCGTCTCTTCCTCGGCTGAGTTTGAGTCGGTCCCAATCCGCCGTCACGAAGATACCATCCTTCGCCGCATCTACGACCGTGTGCCTGTGAAATTGGACAATATCAACTACGAAGCTCCTCACTTCAAGACCTTCTTATTGCTCCAAGCTCATTTCTCGCGGTTACAACTACCACCCGATCTAGCTTCTGACCAGACATTTATCTTGGGGAAGATTTTGAATCTACTGGCTGCATGCGTAGATGTCATGTCATCGAACGCCCAACTTAATGCTCTAGATGCTATGGATTTGTCCCAGATGTGCGTCCAAGCGATGTGGGAGACAGATTCCCCTCTACGTCAAATCCCACACTTCGAGGCAGACGTGAGTCACTTTCATCTCGCGCCTCTCTCCAGCTACTTAATTGATTGCATTAGGTTATCGAACGATGTCGCGCATCATCTATTGAGACTGTCTATGACATTATGGACATGGAGGATGGCACTCGAGATCAGTTGCTGCGTATGAACCCTCGACAGATGTATGCATGCCTTCTCCCTAGTCTCCTCGGATTACTGCTGACTTGTTCGCTCAGGCGCGACATTGCAACATTTGTAAATGCGTATCCCAACATTGACGTATCTCACGAGCTTGGGCAACAAACCGAGTACACCGCTGGCACTCCTTTGACACTAAGCGTTACCCTCTCTCGAGATGCGGAGGATGAGGATGATGATGGCCAGGTGGTTGTTGCTCCACTGTACCCAGGGCAGAAAATGGCCAACTGGTGGATTGTTGTTGGAAACTCTGCTTCTCGCCAACTCCTCGCTATCCGGAAAGCTACTGTACGCCGGACACTCACGGTGAAGCTGGAGTTCACTCTTCCGCAAGGGGAGCACCATCTACGTCTCTATGTGATCTGTGACTCCTATTCAGGTGCGGATCAAGACATAAATCTCGACCCGATCGTCGTAGGAGAAGGAGAGCTCAGCGAGTCAGATGACGACGATGATGATGATGATGACGACGATGGGGATGACGATGAAAATATGGAAGAATGAATCTTTCTCCCTGTTGATACGATGATCATAATGCATGTATTGTATCCATCCCCATTTCTTGATGTTGACAAATAGATGTCCACACTCTGTCCTTGGCTGCGCACACCAACCCCCTTGAGATTTTCATAACTCTCTTTCTCGATTGTACAGCATCCTATCAGCACTCCATTGGTTTATCGACCCGTTACCCTACCCCGTTCATTGGGCTTGTTTGGTGCTGCCACTGAGGCGGCATCCATCGCATGCGCCCTGGACGCTGGAGTAATATTCATTGGTATATTGGAGTCGCTACCTGCTTTCTTCTACCGAATGAAATAGCAGGTACCTCCCAACCACTGCCAGGAGGAGTCCATTTGCCAATTATCTACCACTCTGTCTACGGCCATGGCATGATTCGAAGGAGCGTTGACGGGCAAGGTGTTAGCGGCCTAGGGGATTTCGAAGACATGTGAGGACAGCCTCGAGGGTCTCCATAACTAATACTAACATCTTCGCCTCCAGATCATATAGTGTTTTAGTTAAATTGGGTCTCACTACAGTCACTCTTCTCGTCGACACTGGAAGCTCTGATTTATGGGCTCTAAGTGACGCTTGCAAGAACTGTTCTAACGGACTACCCACATTCCCTCATAAACGTCTCAATTACTCCGGTGTTGACGCTCGTCTATTCTATGGAGACAGTTTCAGTAAGCAATCGTTCTTTTCTGACACCTGCCACCGTTGAAGAGCTCTTCTCCAGATGGGCAGTACGCATTTGGCCCTATTGGAAGTGCAACAGTACAACTTGCAAACCTGAGCATCTCCCAGCAGTATTTCGCCGCGATCAGTGAGGCATATCTAGCTATCCTCTCAACCCTCTCCTCATCTTTACCGCTATAGACGACACAACAACTACCACGACATCCACTTTATCTGTAGGCCTTCTTGGTTTAGGGTTCCCTGAAAGCAGGTACAGTCATCCTTCTATGACGCAGAGGCGCCTCTCATTCATCTCTTTTAGTGCGATCTGGAACGCGCTTTTCAATCACCAATACCCCTCGTCATCCAAGACCACCACTTCACTCACCTCCTCTACCCGCAGCTCCCACTCTTCCACGACTGTCACCAGTGTCAAACGAAGCTCCCATCGACCTCGTTCACTAGCTCGCATTAGCTCCCTGGTTGACCTCGCCAGTGGAATGCAAAGCTTAGCAACTGTGGACCAACTCTTGAAAACATTCATAACTTATGGGCCGCTCGTTGCTCGGATGAGCTTTAGCGGCCTATTGAAGACACCGAGTTTTACTTTGACATTGCAACGTGATAGCGTACAAATTGGCGGTAACGCCGGTCTTCTCAGTCTCGGAGAACTTCCTCCTGGCGTTTCGAATAGTTCCTTGACATGGGGTAAGTATCGGCCTCCTAACTCGTACACATTGTAACGCAGCCTAGGCCATAACTTTTATTATTTCCAGCCCAAGTGCGAGGGTACACCGTTCAAGAAGGGGGTATACCACCTTCGCCAGCCGCACCCAATGAGGTATGTCTCCATTAAAACCTCTGTCGGCGGTTTGTTTGGCGTGACAGCCCATCTCCTTTGCAAACTAGACATATTCTCTGTGAGTGCGCCTTGGTGCAGATTGAATTACCCGGTGATTGAGAACGTACAACAGATTTTGGGAAATTCCGATCGATAATGTTTACCTGGATGGGACAACACTACCCCAAAGCACACTGAGCACGGGTGTCTCGCTTAGCGCATTAGTTGACACGGTAGGAGGGATAAGGTCGGATGATAGACTCTGGCTTCTATCTAACCCTTCGTTACAGGGGAGTTCGCTGCTTCGTGGGCCCACCGACGTCGTTGCCTCCATATACAAGCAAATATCTGGTGATGACACATCTCCCATTTACGACTGCAGTACGCCACACATCCTCGAATTTGAAATAAGGTACGACCATCATTCTCTCAGCAGCAGTCCCATGGACGATTCGATGCCCGCACTCATCATTCTTCCAGTGGTGTACGATTCCCAGTGGATCCGAGAGATTTTGGGTGGCAAGCATTTCCAAACTCTGTCCAAAAATGCAATGCTAGTGTTGTAGGAACCGATCCCCCTAGCAAAGGCTTTCTCTATGCGTGGTCTCTCGGCGTACCCTTTCTAAAATCGTGAGTTTTCGGTTCGATTGTGTAATCCCTGCAGTTTGACAGCCTAAACGTCCAGGGTGCTGGCTTCATTTCATTATGGGAATCTTACCAACCCGAGTGTTGATCCACCGCGGATTGGCTTCGTTTCCACTATGCCGTCCGACGCTCAGGACCTCCTAGCGCAAGCGATCAAAGCAGCTAATCCAAATTTTCCCGGTATGTTGAAGCGCATGAAATTTTGTTTTGTGGAACTAAGGACCTTCCATAGCTATTGTTGAGCCCGCTCCAAGCTCAGCTCCCAACCTCACTGCCTTTGGCATTGCTGGTGTAGCTCTTGCTCCAACACCGTCAATGTCCACAACTTCCAGTATGAGTAGCCCATCATCACAAATTTTGGGGACTTCTACCACATCACTTCCGCCCACTACTTCAACCAGTCACTGCCCGCGCAAGTTCGTAATACCTACATCACACCTTCTTTTAGTATCATTTATTGGGATCTTTATGTACCTACCATAATACCACTGCTTGCCCATTGTATTTGTGTCGACGGCTTCCTAAGGCTTGCATCCCCCTCCAGCCATCAAATATGTGGAAATTCACGAAGGGCAACTTAACACGAGTGGACGGATGCGCTGCGTCCGAGATTCGTACGTGCTCAACCTTCATGCCTGCCTCTCGCCGCCAAGGTTGGAATCGCGAATTCGTGATTATGTTGCAGGCAATACCACGAATCTAGTCACAGCAGTTGCTTCTCTTTGTGGTCCTCAAGAGGTCTGTTTGATCGCAAATACGGCGTACCTTCGTTTAATTGGATGGATATAGGTGCGAGCGACTCAAGAACTCGCCGCTGAAGCCACTTTAGATATTTCCATTCGACCTCTTCATGGTGTTGCAGGTGAGTCCTTCTAAGCTTGCGCCAATATCCGCCCGATCGCGAGCAGCGGATTTAGGTGCTTCATCCTACAGGTACAGCAGAAAGGGAGCTGAGTATGCGCTTGCGCGATGTGTTGAGCCATGTCCTGGTCCTATCAGACTTCCCTCGGTCCCTTATCCAGGTGGTGATTCAGTCAAGTACAGCAAGTGCTCAGGTGAATCACCTAAGAACTGTTGTTTACCTAAACGCAGCGTCAGCCGCTCTGGTTCGAGCTGGATCAGTTCCTATGAGCGGTGTGCTATGCGCAACATCAGTCGGCTACAATGAAACCGAACAAAAGGGGATGGTAAACCCAGATCTGGCCGATGTGGACGGCGTTGGCACATTTGCATTCGTCTTTCCGGCAGAAGAGCTCGTCTGGTCCGAGTGGCGCGGCATCATACGACAGGAAGAGGTACGTGCCAGCCTTGCGCTCGATGGTGTGAAAACGCACTGATGTGGCGGTCTGGCCAGATGCCTCTTCTCATTAGTCTTGGTCGCGAAAATGCTCGTATCATATACGGCCTCATGCGATCGGGAGAGGTAGCCTAGAACCGACAATAGAACCATGCTGGTTAATCCGTATCATACTTGTTAGTTATGCCAGGTTCATTCGCCATTATATGCACCCATATTATTCCTACGCGACTATTCACTTCCTGGCCCATACACATTTCGATACATCAATAATATGACTGGCGTGAGTACACACATGTGCGCCTCCGGGAGAGGAAGCAGCCAGGCGCCCGGCGCTTGTGCCATCTCCCTCCGTCTTGACGGCACTTCCTTCGACCTCAACCCCCTGCCCGCGATGATGTATTAACACGCACAGACTCGCCGTACAAATCTGCGACCCGACTCGTTCTCAACCCCTTCCCCGAATCATCCGAGGCGATGCCCCTCAAGCCCTGCTTGAAGTCGTCGCGGAAGTCGCCGCGTGAGGATGACCCCTCCATCGTGGCGACCAGCCACCCCCCGATACCAGAGTCTACGTAAGCGCGTTCTGCTTCAGTCTCGTGCTCGTCGCTGTCCTTCCATGCAGCTGATCCGTGTGGCGTCTCTAGCGCTCAGCTTCCACGCACCTCGTCCTACATCGATTACTCCCCCTTGCCATATTCGCACGTGTACGTGCACTTCCCTCCGTCCCCCATCCTTACAAGCACCCATGTCGTCGACCCTCCTCGCCTTTACGATCGGTCCCCAATCGTCGTCGCTCCCAATACCTGTGCGATGCCACAGCGTGGATGCCCAGGACGGACATATGCGACCATTGATGGTGTTGGCAGGGGTGTCAGAAGCACTGCAAACGCCCTCGCTCTATCATCCTCCTCCTTGTCTCTTTCCCATCCATCCGGGCCTCAATTCCCTCTTCTCATCCATGACGAACACGGAAGCGGCAGTAGTTCCGATGATTCAGACGCCGTTGCCTCCTTCGCAGATGAAACCCTCCTCCAATGCAATCCACTTTGCCTTCCCGGCCACCATGTCTCGGGCTGCTGTGCAGTGTCCGCCAATCGGCCGAGTGAGCCTGACAATACACAATTTCTTCCCTATCCCCCTATGCCCCCCAGAGTCTCAAAGTTCCCGTCCAAGAAACGATCATCCATGACGCCTCCTTCTGCCTCGACACCTCCAGCTGCTGTGGCCTGGGACACCTCCTCATGTTTGGAAGGATTCTGAGGGACTAGCCTCGCAATCGCCCGCAGCATTAGAGAAGGGACAGAAACATGGCTTGCAATATCAATCATAGTTCTCGTCAGCCATTGCTCTCAAACTTCACGCTCGCTTTTTTTTTGCATGTATACCCCAACAGTATCTTAGCTATCATCTTTCGTTCTCGATACGACTGGTATTCAATTTCATGCCACCTAATGATCTGAATTTGTACAATGTAAGGAGCAATCCATCTCAGTGTATGATGGAGAGATCCTCCACGAGAAAAACTTCTCTCTGCACAGAACGTGTGCCCTAGAAATCAACAGCGTACAGGACTGAGAGCTAAGCTGTGTTGCGGAGGACTAGATAGATGTGATCAGTTATAACCTACAAGTGAGAGCAAACAACGACTCACCCAAAATAACGGAATCTCCCCTAGATAATGTTTTTTTTGCGAAGAATCAAACAATACGATAAGCATTTGTTAATTCATTGATGAGAAACCGAGACAGTAGCTTGAGTACATACCGCAGGAACATCTTGCTGATGAAACGATCCTTATTAATAGGCTTTTTGTTCTTGCCCTTTGGAACCTCAGTCCACATCTGAAAAGAGAGATCAACAATACTGTATGCAGTTCGTTGATCCAGGCAGTAGCACGCGCGAAAGACGCACCTCTTTGACATTCTCCAGTACCTAATATGTGGATAGATCGACTCAGCGTGATAGATAGAGAATTGGGAAGCATGACGGACCATATTACTATGTCTATCGAATGCCTTGACACGCGCTAATAGCTTCTTGTTGTTTCGCAATGAGATTAGAATCTGTGTGTTATTGCGAACGGCTTGTTGGAGGACGGACAGAGGCCCTTGGCTAATCTCGTGCTCTTCGAGCTGCCGAATCTGGGCCTCATCTAACTCAGATTTTGGGAGATGCGCGAATTGGCTATCATGAGGCAAGATACTATTAACACCACCACACAGCCAGAAAATGGTCGAGGAAAGCAGCGAAAACGCGCGCCTACCTCATGAGTATTTTGTTGTTACTTGTGGTGGTCGAGGCCTCTCGATTTTTCTTCCTCCAACTTGTAGAAAGAGACCATGGGCAAGATTTTGAAAAAGGGCGAACGAGGAGCAGCTCGGGCCTATGTAACGCGCTCGGCTGCAGTAAAAAAACTCCAAATATCCCTTGCAGACTTTCGCCGGTTGTGTATCCTCAAAGGTACGACCGGTCGCTGTAGTGAGCAATACTCCTCGATTCATGTGTTCATTGGGCTTTTTTTTTCAAAGGGATATTTCCGAGAGAGCCTAAGCACCGCAAGCGGGCTAACAAGGGCAACAGTATCAATACCTCATTCTACTATGCCAAAGACGTTGCATACTTGGCCCATGAGCCCGTACTTCAGCGGCTTCGAGACCATAAAGCATTTGCCAAAAAGCTGTCGCGAGCGCTTGGGCGAGGAGAATGGAGTAGTGCCAAGAGTCTCGAAGACCACAAACCTACTTACAGGCTCGATCACATCATCAAAGAGAGGTAAGCTCTGCTCATAGCTGACTTTATTTCGGCGCTCCTCATTAACCATCAATGCACTCCAGATATCCAACCTTCATTGATGCTCTCCGCGATATCGACGATGCTTTGTGTCTGATTACCCTCTTTGCTTCCCTCCCGTCCAGTCCAAGGATACCAGCGTCAATGATCGAATCGTGTGCCCGCCTCGCTTCAGAATGGCAGGTTTATGTCATGCATACCCACTCATTACGGAAGGTATTCCTCTCGATCAAGGGGATATACTTTCAGGCCGAGGTACAGGGCCAGTTGATTACCTGGCTTGTCCCATATATGTTCACCCAAGCCGTACGCTTCAGAGCATTCTTGATTCCAAGGACGTTTTTAGCTAACCCCGTCGTCTTATACCCCAGATTCCTACAGATGTCGATGTTCGCGTCATGCTGACGTTTCTTGAACTCTACCAGACTCTCCTGGGTTTTGTGTTCTACAAGTTATATAGCGACGCAGAGCTAGTCTATCCCCCGCCGATCGATATTGCTAAGGAGGAGCAAGGTTCCGGGGTCGATGCCTTCCGCTTGCAAGCGGTCTCTCCCTCTGTAGCAGATCCTGTTCCGGAGGCTGTCGATTCGACTGGACGAACCATCAAGGTCCGCGATGTTCGGAAGTCTATTCGAGAAATCACAAGCGTCCCTCTACCTCAAGATATACCCCAGCTTCAACCAGGTATCCCCTCAAGCGAAGCTTCTCCTCTCTCGCCTGCTCGACCTGCATCCTCGCCGAGCCTAGCCATCTTTTCCCTCTACACATTCTATCTTGCCCCTGGATGCTCTCGCCCCCTTTTAGAGTTTTGCATTCGAGCGTTTGGTGGTCGAGTTGGATGGCCAGCGTCAATGGGCCTGGGTTCACCTATCCAGGCAGATGACACGTCCATTACCCATGTGATTATTGACCGACCCGTGTCCGCGATGTTCACTCAACTACAGCGGGACAATCGCAAGCTTGTTCAACCCCAATGGGTAGTCGATTCTATAAATGCAGGAATGGTGCTCCCTGAAGGGCCTTATGGGCAAGGTGCTTCTCTGCCTCCACATCTCAGTCCCTTTGGTGAGGAGTACCAGCCCCTGGCCCACACCGACCTCCCAGACTCTGAGACCAACGAACATCATGGGCCCGATGAAGTTCACCTAGATCCAACTCCGTCTCTTCCACCCTCGGGAGATGTCGCTGCTTTTAGGACTGCTGAACTCGCCGCGGAGCGCGCGGGAGTCTCGACGGACGAGTTTGATGCTCGTGTTGGGGAGCTTTCTCGCAAAGGTCACAGGAAATTAGTGCCAGAACCCCGCGAGATCGAGATGAATAAGATGCTCATGAGCAACAAGCAGCGCAAGCTCTATGAGAGGGTTAAACACAGCGAAAAGCGGAGGAATCATGAGGTAAGCTTTTGATTCCGCCAATAAGGTAGGCAGCAAATAACAAATGTCACTTTTTTTTTCAACAGCGAGAACAACTTGACGCAAAACGCGCCATGATTCAAAAGGCAAAAGCAAAGAGCCTTCGTCAAGCGGTGAAGGACAGTGTTGTTGTTACATGATCTCAGCCAACAGATGAATTGACCCATATCGACAAGCCGTTGCCATCGTCTCTTCCTCGGCCCTTCAAGCAATGATGCAGATCAATTGATAAGTGCGCGGGGTATGATGTACACTGTAGACTAGTAGATGGGAAACTAGGATTTTGTTTGATTTGCTGTGTCATGCAGCAAGATCATCTCTAAGAATTGCATGTTCACACTCCAGACGAGCCACCGATAGCCGCAACTGCTTCACGCGGCGAGCCAGAATATCAACTTCGGCCTCAATTCGTTCTCGTGTTCCTTTGAGTACCGGCATGAGGATACCAAGGTTTCGAACATGACGCAATTCGGCTTGCAACGCAGCCCACGCTCGATCCATATCACTTCGTAGTGATTCCAGTTTTGCACGCGTAACTGCAAGTCTGGGATCAGGATGAGAATCGGAAGTCCTAGCCAAAACAGCAGGCTCAGTGCTCGGATCAACAAGTGTAGGAAATAACAAGCACAAGGGGGACATACTCGCCACGTTCATTGGATGTTGTAGCATTGCTTGAGATAGCTAATGGAAATCCATTAAATATTTGATTTGCAACTAAGCATTTTGGAAACTCACTTCGAGACCCGTCTGACCCCAAAATGGTTTTGGTGCGAATTTTGAGCCCAGAGGTCCTGAACGCACTTGCGTAGTTCATTAGCGCCATCCAGATCGAAGCATCCTCAGCATTCTCAGCCTCAAGCAAATACTGGTGTTTCGATGGGGATACGAATCGAATCACGTTCTTGAGAAAAATATCAGGTCCTGGGGAAACAGAACTATCTGTAAACAATTCGTACCTCTGCGAAGCCCACTTCTCGAACGGTAAACGCATCCTGCAGAGATACAACATCCTCGGGCTCCGTCATAAATTCCACCGGAGCCTCAGATTTTTCTCGGTGGTTTATGATTGGAATAGCATCAGTATGGCGGAAGAAGAGTAGCTGAGAGGGTGTGAGCACTGTTACCATAGTGCGGTATTTACGGTTGGTCGAATTCTGGCTCCCAAGTAATAAATCCTCTTTCGAAAGGAGTGGCACATTAATACACAACACAACTCAAGCAGGCAATCCACGTTACCTCGCCTGCGGAGCAATCCTAAACGAACAACCCGGAAACCTTCATGTAAGAGAGAGCCGTGTGTGTCATCTACGGACGGGGTGTTGAGAAGAAATATACTCTTTCTTCTCATTGACGTTCGGAATGTCGCCTCCAGGCTGTCGCCGAAAATGTGGATAATTTCGTCATGCCCGATGGGACAATGAGCTTGAAACGGTGTTTCAACAGGGATCCGAGGTGCTAAGTCTACCCGCAAAGCGAATGAAGTATCCTGGACATAACTGTCACTACGCTAGCATGAAAAAAGGAGCACGAAACATACCTGAGCGATAATATCATAAATATCAACTCTTCGCTGACGTAATGACTGAGAACCCGAGAACGAGCGATCATTATAGGAGTCAAAAATATCCAGATTCTCCGAATCTATATCCTCTGGGTGCGCACTAGCCCGTCTAAACGGCTGGGCTGTGATGTTGTCATAAAAATACTATTGACAGGCGTCAGTACTCGGCTCATGAGAAAAGGTTTATCCAGCAACACACCTCCAGAACAATAGAAGCAACACCTGGAAGTCGTGTATTTTTGACATAAGCTTCTTTACGCATTTTCACTTTGTTTGCTTTATTGAATGCATCACTGTGCAGCAAAACAAGACTGTATGCTAGAATATAAGCAGTGTCTGGGCCTCCCAATCAGTGGATCTCAACGCAGTTGGACAGACACAGGGCGCACCTGGGGATGAGAATAACCCCTGATTACAATCCTCATATCTCGATGCGAAAGCACCAATGACACGATCAATCTGCTGCGTTTCTGTGGGCAGCCGAATCTCGAGCAACATCTTGCGAAGCGCAATATCAAGAGGAATGTCATGGAACTCGAAGCGGGACATATAGACCTTGAGCGCTTCTGTCTGAAAGGGATCTTTGCTAGTTTTCCAATCAGATGATAAAGAAGCGACTATGAAATATCAGAGGCACCAACCTTGCAGCAAGGATGCCCGCAACTTCAGAGGGATTGACGGTACGAAGCATTTTCCGAACATAAGCATCGGGACCCTTTCCGTTCGTTGCAAACTCAGCGCTGATGTTCCTGACAGCATCTGCCTGCTGTTTATTAACATCTCCCTTATGAGTGGGTTGTGCCAATGGTCGCTGCGGGAGAGATTGAGATCTTGTAGAAGGAGGGAGAAGGGACTGGGAGAGTTTCCTCAACAGGGCTGGGGGCTTTTGTCGCGGGTCTTCGGCGGGAATCGAGGTTTGGGATGGACGGATTCCGTCTGTGGACATCTCTGCTGGTTGTTTCCCTCTGTGGAAGAGTGACATAGAGCGTCGTCGAGCAGCTTTATTATCACCCACTGCGAGCAGACGGGGTGTGGATGTTGTTCTACGTAGCTGTGGAGTTGGCGCCATGTCCGAGGGTCGAGATTCTGGCAATGGGTCATTCGGAGTGATCAGAGTTGGAACTGTCGGGGGAAAAGAGGAACGGGGAATAGGAGAGGAGGGAAGCTGGGAGGTGATATTAGGCCGAAGTTGATCGGTAGGGCCCGTGAAATTTCGCGCTACTCCGTCACTGGTACGAGGTCTTCGAATGCTGCGAACTGTGCGAAGTGGCGATTTCCAGAAAGTTGGCCCTGTGACCGGAATTGTGGTCTCTGAAGGTACTTTAGCTGCGACACGGCTTGCTTCGTCTGCCTCGGAAGAGAGGTTTGAACGAAGACTGCGGTCGTCGTACATTGAACGCGAATGTGACAACACCCGTGCATTGTTACGCGGTCGCGGGAGAGGATACTCGGGGTGGAGGATATCAGGCACGCTACGGCGTGGCTCTTGTTCGAATGTCACTTTGCGTGAACGAGCTGTGGAGGTGATGGAAGTGCTTCGAGACCGCATTGTTTCGTCAGCGTTTGACGGGATGGGTATGTCATATTCCTTGGAAAAATCAGGACGGGTGAACAATTGAAAGGGTATAGAAAGCGCACATACATCTAGTCTGGGCGAATCCCGGCTGGTTGGTGAGGATGTGATGGTAAATGTTGATGATGCGGGGGTCTCGGATCGCGGGAGGACAGGGGACTGGGCGGGAGATGCATCGAATGATATCCCTGAGGCAGGAGCACCGAGTCGTAGCGCGGCCCGAGCAAGGAGCGCAACGGGCGAAGACGTGGGTACGGATGCTACATCTGGAAAAGCAACCGAAACGGAAGAGGTTGACGTTCGGGGAGGAGGGTCCATTCCATCGTCAACCGGAAGCAAGGGGAGTTCCTTGTCGAGCCTCGGGCGTCTCAGCTCACGTTCTGGAGTTTCAGGGGACCGGCCGGGGTCAGTTGTCGTCTGAGGTGGGGTATAAGACTTGGCGGAGAATGATGATGGACTTCGTGGGCTGCTGAGAGGATGAAGGGGAGAGTTTGAGGGTTTAGGAGAATAGATAGTGGTGGTCTTGGTCGTGACGATGGTTTCGGTGATGTGAAGAATGGGGCTTGGAATGGGAAAGAGCGAAAGTGATTGCGCTTGCGAGCTCGCGCTGATGTCCTGAGGTTGTGGACTGGAAGTTGCTGGCGATTCGGGCGTTGGTGGGGGCTTGGGTGAGTATGGCGGCAAAACGGCGAGCCCAGTGTCCCTCTCTTCACTGGCACTGGCCTCGTCGAGCGACATGCTTGCTGCTGCCGCTGCGGGTGCTGATGACCTATTTGTGTTTACGAGTGTACAGGGATCTCCATTCTTCGACGTAAACATCCGCCAACACACGCAGTCGCACTATGCTGTCGCTTCTCGCTCGAACTTTGCGCCCTCTCTCCTCTTCGTCCTCCCCTTCCCACTTTCTCAACGCGCTCCGTGCCGCACGTACCTCAGTGCCACTCCGGCTCTCCGCTTCCACCTCCCCCCTCTCGCGCAACTTTAAAGTGCGCTCATCTGTTAAGCTGTATTGCGACAAATGCTCGGTCGTTCGGCGAAAAGGGAAGCTCTACGTCATTTGCCCTAATGCAAAGCATAAGCAGGTTCGTATGCATTGGGTCACGAAGAGCTCGGGCCCGTCATGTTAACTTTTTCTTGCTCCAGAGACAAGGCTGATGCGAGGCCTCCTTCCTCAGGGCTTGAGCGCCGCCAGTCAGAATTATATTAGGCGTATGTATGGACTCCATTCCACGCTCTTCTCATGCTTTTTCTCTTTCATTGATAGTAATTCTCTCAAAATAGTCCATCTAACCGCTAACTAGTCTGCATGAAATAACCCACCCTGGCCATCATTCCACCTCACTTTTACGCAGAAGCAGTAATCTAGTGCCAGACATAATAGATCAGTACAACCCCACTGACATTTCTTGGTATCGAACCCACATTCGGTGCATATGGGATTGCAAGCGGATGCAGGTCTCATAATCGGAGACCATTGGCTCATCATCCCCATACCTCGCCTGTTGAATATAAGAGCTATACCTTGAAAGACAGAGTGGATCGTGACGAGTGAGAATCCTTTCAAAAGATTTGAAATGGGCTTCTACAGGTTGGTGTGGCCGAAGGGCAGGTAGAGCAGGGACCAACATGCGAGCGGTAGCATCTAGTATGCGGACTCAGATCATAGACCCATTGCACAGACCCAGACAGCGCACCTAAAGTGATTACACTTTGCAGCATAGCATGGCGAAAATTCACGCCCTCGTGCTCGGACCCTATGTTACGGAGTGGTTATGAAGACTCATCATCCATAGAACGTTGCGGTATGCTTACCAGGCATTCCCCACCCTTGCTGCTGAGTGCCATGTGGCTGGCATAAATATGCCACAGCACAAGTTCGATCATACTCCGAGGCTACGAGGTTTGCCACAGCCTAACCATAAGGGAGAAACTCAGCCACTATACCAATCCCTGAACAACAATGCCTACCGAGGGAACATCGCCATGTTTGTTAGCAACAATCTTTCTTGGAATGCTGCGTAGCTTTTGGATGGTGGTGATCTTGCGGCTAAGATATATGATGAGGGACACCACAGCCTATGAATAAGGCATCTCCATTTTATCGGTGGGTATTCGTATACGAGTAGAATGACGTTACGGACGACAGCAAAGTAAGATCCAACGATAGCGATTACGTTCCAGTTGACATTTGGTTCAGCGCTGGTGGTCGCACTGAACAGGGCTGGCAGGATCAGAGAGACTCCAGAACCGATGATAGCAGCAGCCGTTACAAGCACAAAGAGAGAAAAAGATAAATCATAAAGCCACGCCATCAAAGCGGCATTGGGAAGGACGCAAAGGGGATGTGTGCGCGTGACTGGGTGTGACATCATGGCTTCAAATTGATATTGGTGTGCAATACCAGATGCAGCAACACTTCTTGCCTCTCCTTCGCACATGTAGTCGACGGTTCAATACCAGCGCGAGGCTAAAGGCGGCAACAGGTACCGCAGCTTCTCGCTCCCCTGCCGCTCGCCTCGAAGAGAACCTCCTCACGTCATTTCGAAAAAAGTTGGCCATTGGAGACACTGAAACAGCTGAAGTCGAGTTAAAGCACATCTTGGCTTCACAACAGCCACCGGCTCTCTCGGCTAGAGACTTTCGAGATGTCTCATTGATGTTGCAGAAACAGAATCTTGCTTCGCCTTCACCCTCTCTGACCGAGCTTACCGTCCTCCTAGCTGCCCATGGCTATTGCGAGCCTCTAGAATCCATACTGGTGGCGTCTTTGAAGCGCTCTTCGTTTGAGGATATCCTCATACTATGGGATCGACTTGCCGAGCAAATATCTGATACCCATCACACTTCCCCACACATCCATGCCAAAGTCACCAAGTCTCTCGAGAAAGTGTTCTACATATCACTGGCAGCCCGCGCACTCCTATCCCACGAATCCGCTGGAGTCTCGAGTGGTCTAGGGCAGTGGGCCTCCATCCCTCTGAACGTACTGAAACTCGAGCGCTTCCTATCCCCTCTTCTCCCTGACGCCAATCTCGATACCGCACGTCAATTCGCCAAACGTATCCGAATCGCAAGGATATTAGATAGCCCCAGTAACGGCATGCCTTTCTTCGCCAGTCTATTTGAACGCGCGGACATAGATGCTGCGCTTCATCATGTAGAAGGTGTCATGAAAGGTGTCCAAGAGGGGTGGATTCTCATCTCAGATGCGCTTGTGACGCCCGATATGCCTCCTGTAATCGCCATGTCCGAGCGGAACTGGGGCATCATCATTGGCGGGTTTATTCGGTGCGGCCGTATCGACATTGCGCGCCATATCTGGAACGAGATGACTCGCTTACAGATACCGAGAACAGCAATTACTTGGAATGCCCTTATTGATGGATTTCACAAGCGTGGTCACTATGATGATCTCTTTCGATCGTGGCACGCTATGACTCAGTCAGGCGTTACCCCAGACATCTCATCGTACACCACTGTCATATCCGCTTTATTCCAAACCAAGCGCTCAGATGAAGCGTTGGAGCTGTGGGACACTCTCCGATCTCGGGCTTCTGCTATTGCAAAAGAGACTGTAACCGCAACAACACCAACTGATCAGTCGGAGCGACTCCATTCCAATTTCACCCAACTTCCTATCGTCACATACAACGCTGTCATACATGGCCTTCTAATATCTGCACGGGTTGACGATGCAGTAGCTCTGTTCGCTGACATGAAGGCCAACGGCCCTGCTCCTGATGTGACCACTCTCAACACATTCATCCGTCATCACAGCCGCAAGGGCGAAATGGACGCTATCGCCAATCTCCTTCGTCAACTTCCACAAACCGACATCAGACCCGACGTTATTACGTTCACATCAGTGCTCCATGCCTGTCTTCGTTCCGGAGCTCCTCCTACTGAGGCCGTGAAGCGCGTTGAAGCGGCGATGGATACGTCTGGAATCGCTCCTAATGTTGTGACATACTCGGCTATAATTGACCAATGTGTGCGGCAGGGTGGACAAGAGAATATCAACACGGGATTCGAATGGCTATGGGCAATGCAGCGTCGGGGACTGTCGCCCAACGAGGTTACATTCACTGCTTTACTAGCTGCATTGCAGCGGGACCAGTCGCTTCCTCGTTCATTCGTCCAAGAGAAAATGCAAGTTATCCATCAAATGATGGGTGCAAAAGGTGCACGCAAGAACCGCGTAACGTACAATATCCTAATCAAGGCGAGCCTCTCAAACCCAAGCTTTGAAGGACTGCACGCTGCTATTGGATACTACCACCAGATGGTGCAGGAGGGGATTAAAGCCAATCCTGATACATGGTATCTTCTACTGCACGGCGCAGTAACGCGCCGCGCGTTTGATGAGGGGAAGAGATTGTTGATAGAGATGGAGAACGCTGGATTTGAACCTCAAGGGCGACTGAAGAAGCTGACAGAGCGATTGCAACTACAAGAGTACATAAATTAGGCTAAGTAGTTGAAACATATGTTACCCTGATTAGAAGGTTGAGCTAGCTTACCAGACATATTAGCTTGAAACAGCTCCAAAAAAGAAGGCCTTGCTCAGCCCATACTGAAGATAGCGTAGGTATGCTAGACTCGAAAAGATATTAAAATAGGCTCGAAACATGAAGGTGTATCGTTCTTACTCACCCCATTGACTCCAACGTCTTCCCAGCCATTTGCCGAGGAAAGGCATGGCCACGACGGAGACTATAAGTTGGAGCTGAGCAACACTTTCCTCCCATTCCTCCTGAGCAATCTTGAGTTCCTCATCATCACTCCCGTCATAAATGTCGCTATCCACGTCATCATCCAGTGTTTGCTGGTCCAGAGTCTTTGGCATCACACCCGACTGCAGTGGCTTGTTGGAACGAACCCAAAGTTCGAAGGTGCCGCGCAAAGCTTGCACGTGACGAGGGTCCCACTCCTAGCTCCACACACCGGTCTTTGTTAGACTCCTTATTACCAGTCGTTCGATAAGTGTCCTGTCGTCCTTGGGGGGCCTATTTGTGTCCAAAAGGGGCGTAAAGAATGCCTCTTGCAATTGCAGGCGTACCCGGCCATCGGAGCAAGCTGGTTGGACAACCCTTGCTATATGCGATCTCCTGCTTTGCCAGTATCGGCGTGTTTTTGGTTAGCCTCGTTTCTGAACGTGTTTTAGACTCGCTAAACCCACCTTCTCCTCGCGACTAGTTTGGATATGACCAAGGGTAAGGCTACGACTCACGGAAGGACTTTTTGCACACTCTGACGTCGATGTGCCTACAGAGTTATGTCGGGAATTTTGACAGGCCCATATTTTAAAGCCTACTTTGATAATCCCTCCCCCGCCGCGCTTGGTGGTATGGTCGCTATACTTGAGATTGGTGCTTTGAGTATGTAGGCGTTCGATATGTGATGATTTGCGCGTGCTGAACTTGCACCTTGTCAGTAACATCACTATTGGCCGGAAGATTAGGGGATGCCCTTGGTCGCCGGCAAACATTATTCCTCGGTGCCACTGTCTTTGTAGTTGGTGGGGCTATCCAGACTGCGACGACAGGCTACAACATCATGGTGCTTGGTCGCCTTGTTAGTGGGGCGGGCGTAGGTCTGCTCTCGTGAGAGTTTTATCATAACCTTATCAGGCAGGCTGTTGTTGACCAATTATCTTCAACAGTACAATCGTACCCATCTACCAAAGCGAAGTTTCCCCCGCTGATCATGTACGTATCTCACTGTACCTGGTTATAACTCATGCCCCCAGTCATTCAAACCCTTCTTTGATAGAGGGGCAAATTGGCTTGCATCGAGTTCACAGGAAACATCATTGGGTATGCTTCCTCTGTGGTAAGCTATGATCCTTTAGCCAGTATCTGCCCATGGTTTGTGTGACAGTAGTTGTAGTGGCTCGACTATTTTTGCTCGTTTATTCTTTCCGACTGGTCGTGGCGCTTTCCTTTGTTCATGCAATGTGTGATTGGTGCCATCCTTGCCTTAGGATCTTTGATGATGCCCGAATCGCCGAGGTAGGATCACTCATTCAATGGGTTCAACATATGTCTTACTGGCTGTGATAGGTGGCTCATTGACAATGACCAGGACGAGAACGGCAAGAAGGTTATTCTGGATCTTCACGGCGATGACCCTGATAACGAGGAGGCTCTTAAAGAGTTCCAGGAAATCAAGGAAGCCGTCATGAAAGAGGTATGTTATTGTCAGCTGCGATGTACCAAGAATGGAGATTGACTCGCGATGCCGTCGCCTCAGCGAGTATCTGGTGATCGCTCGTATAGAACTATGTGGAGCCGCTATAAAGGCCGCGTGTTGCTTGCCATGTCCGCACAAGCTTTCGCACAACTTGTCAGTGTCTTCTGACGGGTTCTGGTAAGTAATCACTAACTTCCTTTGCATCACATCTCAGAATGGGATCAATGGTATGAGTATATCTGCAACATGCTGCTAACGACTCCTACCACTTACTCTACACTCTTACATCTCTAGTGATCTCTTATTATGCTCGTAAGTGGTCATATGCAGTCTGTTGCTCGCACGCTGAATCTTACCCAACCGTAGCTCTCGTATTTGAGCGTGAGCTGGCCGTTATATTGATCATCCCCGTCCGCAGCTCACTGGTATATTTATCTCCTAGAGGCTGGCTGGGTCGGCCGCGAAGCTATTCTTATGACAGGTATCAATGCTTTGATTTACATCGCAAGCACAGTGCCAACGTACGTCGCCTCGTATTTTACTTCATGGTCTCAAACCAACGGCACCCCTTAGCTGGTATCTGGTTGATCTTTGGGGACGGCGTATCATTCTCATGTCTGGCGCTGCTGTGGTTCGTCATCTGCACCTGTACGAAGATCCAAACTGTGGAAGTGACCCACTTTGTTCAGATGTGTGTAGCGTTGACTGCCACTGGGTGGTGGATCTATGTGGACCAGATCATTACGCCCAACGCTGTAGTGGTTTGTGTTATAATCTTCAACGCCGCGTTTGGTTACAGGTGAGTCGCCCTTGGCTATTACTCTGAGATGAAGGTGTACTCATTGTCGCCATAAGCTGGGGACCCATGTGCGTCTCTTCATGCCCAAGCCTTGACATCTGCTGCTAATTTTCTCTCTGTTAGCCCATGGCTCTATCCGCCAGAGGTACGCATATCAAACCTAGGGGTTTTTTTGAAAAGCCTCAAGTTGACAACCTACCCTTCGTAGATTATGCCAATGCATTTCAGAGCCAAAGGTGTTTCTCTGTCTACGGCAACGGTATGTTGTGTCGTAGAGCTGAGCTTAAGACGCTGCAGCTCATTAATATATGACAGAACTGGCTGTTCAACTTTATTGTCGGAGTGGTTACCCCAGAATTGCAAGAGCTTGTTGGTTTTCGGCTATACCTCATTCACGCCTTCTTTTGTGCGAACTCCCTCTTGTTAGGTGCGTCCTCGACTGTTGTAGCTTGCGCCGTGTGTCGCTGAACGCCAATAACCCATTAATAGTGTATTTCAGTAAGTGTTTGGGATTTGTGTCTACAGCCTCTCATCATTGACCGCTGGGTGGCGCAGCGTATCCTGAAACAATGGGCGTGCCCTTAGAAGAAATGGACGCCGTCTTCGGAGAAGGTAATATCCATCATTCAGATCGCTCCATCAACTGACATGCTTTGTATCTTTCTGCTAGAAATTGATGATGAAGACGACGATGACTCAGAAAGCGCCTCTCTTGTCAGAGGCTCATCAACTCCTCCATCGTACACCTCTCCGTCAGGGACTCGCGAGCAAAGCCCATCACGTCACTCGGGTGACAAACGCAGCAGTAACTGGTTTACATCGCGCGGCCCCGGGGGTGGATCCTATAAGCCTCTGCAAGAGAATCAAGATTAGAGTGACGAGGTCCTGCCTTGCCTAGATAGCCTTCGCTAGCAACAATTCATTAAGTCGTAATTAAATTCCTCTTTACATTCTTCCTTTCCCAGTACAGTCCCTCCGCGAATGAGGTCTCCAATTTATCTCCATCTTCTTGACAATCTGCATTATTTGGGGTCAAATCGCGTTCCCGATCCAAACAACGCCAATCAGAACGCGATCTTATGGACTTCACTCAAGTGTACCGTGGAAGGAGTGCTACACTCTCCCCGGACGGGAACTTGCTCCTGGCATCTAGTGATGGGCGAATCGTGGTTAGAAACACGAAAACATTCCAAATCATTCATACTTGGTCACTGGATATCGATTCAAGCGCACCTGCACCTGTCGGCGCTCAGCATAGGCATCTCCCAAGTGGGCAAGATTCCAATACCAATAATTCCGTGCAATGCGCTTGGTCACATGACTCACGATACGTCTTGGCGGCAAGGGGGAATATGGTGCTTGTGTTTGATGCCACGAACGAGGACTGGAATGCGTCGATCCAAGTGGGCATGGAAGGCCTTACACGAGCTCTGTGGGCCCCAGACGGACGTACAATTCTATGTTTCTCCGAATGGGCCGTAGGTCGATCGTTACTATCCAAGAATTCTTTGAGTAATAACTCATGACCTCTGATACGGGTGTTTGGCCCACTCGAGAGTAGCTGCGCGTTACAGTCTGGTCGTTAACAACTGGACGGTCGACATACATTCAATTCCCGAAGTTCGCGGGAAGAGGTGAGTCTATCTATTCGCTGTCATTCCATGGCATCGTAAACTGCCGAGCTAATTATGTGGAAATGTCTTAGGATACTCTTTCTCTCCAAATGGGCAGTATTTCATTCTTGCTGAGCGACACAAGTCGCGGGATACCATAGGGGTCTACGATGTGCGAGAGGAATATAAGATGCTACGAGTACGTTTCTGCGATACCAACAAGCCCCCAAAGATTGGCAATAAACAGCATCTGGAAGCATTTTGGGTTGCCCACATCATCTTTAGCATCCTTTGCGCTCTCACCTGTTGGTGATCGGCTTGCGCTTTGGGATGGCCCTCTTGAAGTACGTTATCATTTCTGCTCGCATACAGGAGCTAGCTCGAAACCTGAAGTCATCTCTGACTGCTCAGTATACGTTACACATGATCAACCTCTCGGGCCAGGTACTTGGGACATTCACCCCAGAACCTGATCCAGGACAAGGCATCCGATGTGTAGCCTGGCACCCATCTGGCAGACTGGTGGCCGTTGGAGGATGGGATGACAAGGTGAGGAGGCCACAAAAGTGGGTCTGCGTGCGAAGATCAGATAAGATTGACAGCTCCGCCCACGAATGTTGGTTGGTCAAAATGAATGAATAGTTTCACGTTCTCGATGTTTTGACGTGCCGGCCAATCGTCTCGTTTGATTTACGAGCTCGTCTGGGTGGGGATGTGGTGAGTGATTTTCTCAAAGTCTTCAGGGTAACCAGACGGCTTGATGGTTGACGCGCGCATGATGAGGCATTGTGGCGGGAGCCCGCTGGTTGGTTAGAGACCACCCACGGCCGTGGGCTTATCTCCTGTAAGTGCGCGATTTTTTTTTCTGGCTTTTTGCTTAACCGGCGCTGCCGGATGGGGAATTGACAATATTGGATTGGGGGAGCAATCTTGCTGACTCGTTCCTCGGCGGCATACGGTGTGAATTGGGATCTGCAACCGCACAGACGATCGGATATCAACTCCCACATCGATAAAGGTCAGGACCAGCGGTGGGCCGAATGGATCAACTACAGGAGGGGTACTTCAAATGGAATGGAATACGGCCGGATCATTATTATTGGTACGATGGGGTGAGTTGAGAGATGGGCGTCAACTGATTGTAGCTGTGAGGACGGCAATGATTCCGCTAATGCAAGACATTCTTTTCTTTTCTTTTTCTCTTTAATGAAAAGATCACTGCGCAGAAGCCGTGCATGTGTACGAGTTTCCGGAGGCGCCGAGAGAATTCCGGCCCAGGCTTCGAACGGTTATAGAGCATCGGGCAGCGATACGAAACGCGCGGTGGGAAGGGGCCAAGGGTGAGAGTATAGGAATGTGCGCGGGAGGCGGGGCAGTGTACGTGTGGAGAGACTCAAACGCGGATTGGGTGGGTGATGAAGAGATTGCAGAGTGTATCGGGATACCGGCAAGTGAGTTTTGGGATTCGTGGTGACATTCTCTCGCGAAGATGAAAAGAGAGGATGGGAAACGGGGGGCACGAGTGACAAGACACACACTGACTATTGGGTTGCGTGGGATGGTTCGCAGAAAACTTTGCCACGCTCGACGCACAATGGGGGCCGGATGGACGCAGCCTAGTGCTGCAGGACCGCGACACGTTTGCATGCGCGTTTGTTGTGGACGAATAGCGGGCAGACTTGTCCGCCAACTGAACGGCGGATGGACTCGCCCGATCGAAAGAGAGACCCAGGATTGCATGTATTTTGTGGGCCTAATGACAGAGCTCTATCAGTCATTCCGTGCCCATTCATATCCATTCATATCTTTCCATCTGTTCACGTATTCATATTACGGACGCCATTGGCAATAGCATGGGTAGTATTGCTCAGAGTTCTTTTGCCTGTCTGATAGCCGCCGTGGGAAGTCGCGCGCTGAGACGATTCCCGCGGTTTGTGTGTTGGGTTCAATCCTCCCCAACCGTGACAGGAATTTGACGCAGCGAGCCTACAAAAAGGCCCCCCTCCTGTGCCGGCTTTTGACACCCCAGCTTCCTCCTCCTCCTCTCTTGCTCCCCTCTTCCCTCGTCGTTCCCATGGCCGACGTCGTCGTAAGCATTCTCAAAACTCGTCTTTGTATACGCTCACGCACCCACACATTACATTCCCCTCAACGCCTCTCCTCCAGCCCAAAATCGCCTCTTTCCTCTCCACCCCCACCGGCACCTCGGTGGTCATCTGCTCTGCCGTTATCTTCGGCACCTGGTGGCTGCTCGCCGTCAAGCACACTCGTCAGTACTCTTTTCAAGTTTTCCGCCGTGGTGTTCAAGTGAATATTAATCAACACCCCATCTTGATCTACCCCAGGTCGCGAGCCCGTCCTCAGCAAGGAGGAGTGGCGCGAGTTCCCCCTCGTTGAGAAGATCAACATCTCCTCCAACACTGCTCTCTACCGCTTCGGTCTCCCCGACCCTGAGGACAACCTTGGCCTTCCCCCCGGACAGCACATCACCATCTCTGCCGAGATTGAAGGCAAGACGGTTTCTCGCTCGTACACCCCCACCACTGGCCAGGATGATCTCGGACACTTTGACCTCGTCATCAAGGTACGGATATTGTTCATTGCATTTCCCCAACCCCAACCCCAGTGTTTTGACCCGAGTCTTTCCGTAAACGTTCCACCTAGACCTACGAGAAGGGCAACATCTCCCGCTATGTCGCTGGCCTCAAGATCAACGACAAGATCAAGGTCAAGGGTCCCAAGGGCAACTTTACCTTCACTCCTGAGCTTGCTCCCGAGTTTGGCATGATTGCTGGTGGCACTGGTGTCACTCCCATGCTCCAGATTGCCCGCTACTCCCTCTTCAACCCCGGCGACCCGACCAAGTTCACTCTCATCTATGCCAACGTCAGCGAAGATGACATTCTCCTCCGTGTTGAGCTCGACTACCTCGTCGCCATGTTCCCCTACCGCTTCAAGGTCTACTATGTCCTCAACAACCCTCCTGCCGGCTGGAAGGGTGGTGTTGGCTACGTCTCCAAGGACCATATCCAGGAGCACCTCCCTCCCCCGGGCAACTCCAAGATTCTCCTCTGCGGTTTGTGGCTTTCCATACATCCATACCTCGTTCAACTCGTGCTGACTTTGCCCACCCCGTCTTCTTCCAGGCCCTCCTCCCATGATCGGTGCCATGAAGGGTCACCTTGCAGACCTCAAGTTCCCTGCTCCCCGCACGGTCAGCAAGACCGAGGACGCTGTGCGTGTTCGACCTCGTTTTCCACACTAAATAAAAGATATTAACCTCCTTCCTTGCGTAGGTCTTCGTCTTCTAAAAGGCTCGACGGCATCGTGGCGTGGGCAAATGCATGCCAGCAGGTTCGCATATCCCCTCCCTGTGATGGTGGTGGGCCCATGCTGTTCATGATTTGCACCCCCACACCCTCCTCGTCCTCATTTTAGTTGGGTATTCTTAGAAAGAGAGAGAGAGAGAGAGAGCCTTCGATCTGTTGTTTTTGATTGTGCCTCTGCCTTGCTGCAATCTTGTGTTACCCAAAAAAAAATGCACACGTTTATTCATTCATCACGTCTCAACTTCCCCCACGAAAGCTTTTTGCCTCCATCATGTTATCATTATCACGATAGACACATACATTTGGAATGAATGCTCTCGATTCCTCGACCCGTTCACCTCTCGTGCAACTTTCATGTGCAAATGCGCCAGTGTGAACTATCGCGTGCGCGCGTAAAAGCTTCTTGCAGCGCAAGCCCCGACCACACATGTACGGTGGGCCGTGTATGTGGTAAAATGAGCGGCGGCAATATGTGGGATTGAGAAACATCAGCCAGCCACAAACACCACTCCGCCAACTAAGCAGCCCACTACCATACTTCCCACCATCAAAAATTCGCCGGACCTTACATCTCCCTTGATACTACTGATCTGCGTTTTGTTGCGTCGATGTACCCGGAAGCGAGATGAGCAATTTGGTGAACGTAATAAATAGCGACTGTGTTTGGAGCAGGATCCGGGAGTTACTCTTCTCTCAACCGCACTAGTATTATGAACAATAACAGAGAAGGCGATTAAAGTTGATGAGAGTAATATTGTTCTGTGGATGTGATGGATCATAAGTAGATATGCAAACGAGGTCATTATGCGGCAGGCTCTTTTGAGGTAGTAATGAGAACTAACTATGATGCAACCAGTGCAAAGGGAACATGAGTGAACATTGGAGTGCTGGGACCCCTTTCTGCGTTTATTTCTACAGGCTAAACCCAATTATCGTCCTCATCTATCACGACTGAGCTCACACGCCATCATCTGGTTCCAATCAACTCAGCCCAGATGTATGGCCAGGATCAGATGCAACAACATTGAGACCCGGACCAGAGAGAGAACCGGATCGAACACGAGGCGCGGTACTAGTCAAGATCGTCCTGCGTTCTTCCAGTGCGAGCACACCAAACGCGGCGACTATGGCGGTCGCGCCTGCCAGACTCGAAAAGGTGAGGGTCTCGAGGCCATGGCCAAATAATGAATCAGACACGAGAACCTATTGAAGGATGATTAAACGTATCATGATCGCATCCTCACGCAATCATTGACAGCGATTGGATTGGGCGTACCAGAACGATGGTCAGTAGGTTCCCTACGGTTGCGAGTGTTGGGCCCCATATAGAAAGTAGGATCTGAAAGTAACGGGGAGTGAAGATGAATTGATTGTTTCAGAGTGCTGGCTAGTACTCACCATAAACCCGACATTGTAGGCAACACCACAAAGACTCACGGCCCCAATCGACCACCAAGTCTCCATGTTGTCGGGCCAGCGAAACGTTTCAACACCGGTGTAGTGTAGCACGAACAGCATGGGCCATAACACCAAAAATGTAGCAACTCCGATGCAAGACGTGATAAAGTTGGGGTGCAGTCCAAAGGAGGGGTACACGGGTGTGATGCCGTGGTCATCGGTGTGCTCGTCGACGTCCTCGTGCCACAGAGCTGAAGACGTCATTGGCGCCTCTGAGCTGATGGAGAGAACGCGCTCGCGTCGGATGGGTTGTTGGGGAGGGATGCGTTCGTATCCCGTTTTGCCTGCATCTTGCACGTCTTCAGCACGAACGGGTAGGGCCACATAGTACTTGTACGTTGTCTGATACACAGCGTACAGTACCGAGGCCAGGAGGGTAAGGGCATCACCAGCGAGCTCAGTGGAGGAAGTGCGCCGTGAGGACTCTTGGTGTGCGCCCCCATAAACGATGATGAACACGCCTGAGATGGCGATGAGGACGGCCCAGAGGCGCTTGGCTTGCCAGGGTGCGGAGCCCATCCAGACTGAGATCAGATATGCCCAAAAAGCGTTGGTATTCAGTATTGCTGTAACATCACTTATTCTGTATTTGCAGTGAGTGTAGAGCAGCGAGTTTTCAGACAAGAAAAAGGCGAGAAGAATAGGGGCGTGCACTCGACTCACGATGTTAATGATACAGACACATACCAGAGCAAGCCTGGACATGTGATGCCTGCGGTGAGGAGAAGGATCGTATAGACGAATCGGGAGGGCGAAAGCCGCTTCTTGGGTTCAGAGGTGTGGGCGGGGTTGGTGGGTGCGAGGGTTTCGGAGAGCACATCGGTCAAGCCGGCGATATACGCTGCAGGAGGAATTCCAGTGTAGAAGGATAAGATGGCGAGATGGACGGGGAATATTATGCTAAAACTGAGACGCGCTGTGAGCTAGAGTAAACGCAGGATGGGGGAAAACCTAGAGCAAGGTGGTGCTGTAGTACCATGACATACCTCGAGTGCGACAACCAGCTGTCCTCGGGGGCAAATCAATGAACATACCCCGCACAAAGCTAACTAGCCAGCCAGCAGTCGATGGGGACTTACAATATGAAGAAAGGTTGGCGATAACCCAGATCTCCTTGCACATACTACCCTCACGTCCGTCCAGAGGGGAGAGAGAGGAGGAGATATGGTCAGGGCGTACGTGCTCAGCCAGGATAAAGTTAGGGCTCACCTGTGTGAACTGTGATTGAACGACGTACCCGGCCAGGGTGACTGCGAACTGCAGATAATAGATGTCCTTTTGAGTTTGTCTGCGATCCCTAGGGGATATACGAGCACTCACGATGCAGCCAGCCCTGTAGCCCCCAAGTGCGTTGTTCATCTGTGGGAGCAAAACAAAAGCTGCATAAGCGCCGCCCTCCCCGCCTTTGGATAAACGGACTGTGTATCAAAACACTCGCGCCAAACTTTTCAAGTTGGACCGGGGCTCAGAACCAACATCCCGAACCCGCCGCCGAGCTCGCCCCTCACCCGCCGTTCCAATCGCAAGCTGAACATTAAGAACAAAAACTCGTTTTCAGTCTGAATCTCAATATTCATGCTCTGAATCGTCACTGCTTCTTTTCGGCGATAAGAGAACACCGCCTCGTGTCCGCCCTGCACACCCAGAGGTTTGACATCTGCTCTTCATCCCACCTCGCTGTGCTCTCTCCCTCTCCGTGCTGTGCTTTTTTTTTTCCTTGCCCCCCTTTGTCTTGATCATCTGAGTCATGCAGCGCCCAATGTACGCGCGATTCCAAAAGGATGAGGATCCACTGGCCAACCGCCAGCCCTATATACCTTCCTACCCAGATCTCCAACCACCCGCACCAGCTGATCAGTTCCAGTATTATGCAAATACTGCCCAACCACAGTATTTCCCCGTCCAGCCCGCGACTCCCCACCCTCCCACTCCAAACATCTCTGCCAGGCGTAGAGCCTCAGAGTCATCTGCCTCACGGCCGACCCATGGCCATTCCCGAACCATGAGCGAGCGACCCAGCAATTCCCGCAACCTCCCGGTGTATGAGGGTCCGGTCACCTATTCCCCCGTCACTCCCGTCCAACACCATACATCTCTCAAGGCCAAGCGGCGCAAATCGGAGGTCCCTGCCCAAAAACGCGACTCTCTGCTGGATTATGGACCCAGTAAGCTTCATGTTTTGCATCGTCATCTACCCACCTTATCTCACTTACTGGCCGCTTCTCCACCACTGTTGCTCCTATTACCTTTTTTTATTAGGCCACATATTCGTCTCACTTTCTGGTTCAAATGTCATCAAGCTCAAGCATGTCCCTCGCTCTGTCGCTGATGATGCCCTGATCGACCCGATCGTTCGCATATGGGGCAGTGGTGTCCAGTCGTCACATCGAAAAGGCAAAGACTGGCAAATCATCCTCCATGGCTCTCCATGGACCTGCAAAGGCGAGATGGAATATCAAGCTCGTCGATTGGTTGTCATCTTGTTCCAACTGCTTGGTGACGCAGTGAGTCGCCAGAACCTTGAAGTCTTTGTCCCAACCGTTCAGCCTTCTGATCTTGAACCATCCTTTTTGTTGTCTAGTCCTACAACTATGTCTCGACCGTCTCCCCAGAAGGTCTCAGCGGAAGTCCAACACTCATTTTCGCGGCCAATCCTTCATTCTACCCCTCTCACTTCTTTTGCCTATCCTTTTCTGGATCAAGGAAGAAGATTTACATCATTGATGCGCCACAACTCCTCCTAGATGCCATTGTAGCTACCATTAGGAACAACTTCAAGCACTCCACCGAGCCCAAGACTGTTGCTACGAATGTGTTTGAGATGCAACTAACGACAGCAACTAGTAAGCTTCTTTCTCCTCCCACTACATCAACTCGCTCACGTCCTGGCGCGTATCTTCCCTTACTAGTACAACGGACCGACTTGCCCCATCAATTGGCCAACCTGTTACACGCAATCGGCATCATGGGTTATCGGCTGGATGCCAATGTTTCATTAGGGAGAGAAGGGCTCTTTGGCCTCAACGGCAGGCGCGAGATTTGGCTCTTCCGAAGCTACTCTCCGATGCCAGGCGTCATGTATACATGATATTGAGAGGATGTAACCTGGCGCAGCCTTGGTTTCTCCCCAACCCGTCGCCCCATCTCCAACGCCCTCGCTCCAGCTCTTCGTCTCTTCTCCGTATTGTTCTTATGCTATTGTTTATTTCATCCTCATCATTCGGTTCAAAAGCCCCATCCCCATCCCACCTCACTCCATCGCTTCCGTCGCATTTTGATGCACTTGTGTCACACGATGCCCAGTGATCTCTCCTTCCCTTCCTGTATATATTCTCAGCTATTTTAAGTCCTTTCTGCCTTTTTTGGGGTCCTGCTCTTTGTTGCAGTTGCATTATTACCCGTTGGCTAACCGCTTGCTGAAGGTCTCGAGTAGTTCGCTGTCCAATATGGCTCAGTCAACTAAAGGTTTCTCGAGGCACATGGAGCTATGCAGTGCTATGGAAATCGAGCTTATTACAATCGAGTAAGATATCATGATACAGTGTGCTAGGGTATCCGGGACGGCGAGGCCGAAAAGGACGTTCGAGGGATTTACAAACCGGATGTACGTAATTAGACGTGATGTAAATGCGTAACGAGAGCCCAAGCGTCCGTTTCGCGTGCAACAGTGACAAAATCCATGATGGTAACAATAAAAACGAGAGATACAAGAGAGGGCGAGGTCGAGGAGCCCATCATTCAAAAAACCCTACGGCACAAACCTCATTAGTCTTGGAGCTAATTAATAACGAAAAATATATTTGTAAGAAACTCACAATAAAGAGCGGCATACGGTAATGCAGCCGTAGCATTGCCCGGTGTGCACTAGATAGCAACAGGAGGGTGATATTTACGTTTCTGTATACTTCAAACTCCTCAATGGCAGTGATAAAAGTAGCATACGCACGGTAGAAGGAGGTTGCCCGCCTGCAGTAGAAAGACGATAAATAGTTCGCGCCAGCTCGCCAGATGTGCTGTTTAGCTCCAGCCAATCAACATTCTGGCTGCCATCGGTCGAAGGTATATTCTACATATTGGTAAGAAGTGAAATCATGATTAGCAATGGTGGCAAGTGAGACTCTTCCGAGGATGGAAGGGAGGCAGAGTTCTGAAGCCTTGCCGTGCTCACAGCCAGGCGAGAGTGTCCACTTTTGGACGAAAGGAAATGATTTCACATTGACGCACAATAAGCTTCTTTGCATTCACCCAATCTTTGATACTGCTCCCCCTCCCATCCTTGTTAATGACAAAATGAGGAGTTGACGTCCCATTCGCGCCCACGAAGAAATGATGTCCTATCGCATAATCTTGAATAGCTTGAGTCTTCAAGAGAGTTTGAGAGGACATATCATCGGCGATTAGGGTAAGGGAATCGAATATTGAAGTGTCATATAGGCAGGAGACGTCGAACAAGGTAGCGACCGCGCCAATGGACCTGGATGTGATAACCGCGACGGGCGATCGTCATCAAGAGCCGTCAATTAGAAGAGATAGGACGTACGAGTAGTTTCCCATAGAGTCGCAGGTGTAGTTTTGCACCCCGATGCCGAGGAGGAGCAGACTGGGGTGCAGCAGTTCTCCACGGCAAGGCGTAAAGGCTTGGATAGCAGAGCTGGGTAACCTAGCATCCCGAAGCGAGCAAGCCGGCTTTAAACGACCACGACCACTTTTGGGTTCCATCTCGTCGCCCCAATAGGAATCAACATGATGGTTTCGGCTATTAGGCGCAGGTATGGCGAGTGCAACGGTGCAGGTAAGAAGAATTATGTGAAGCAAAGAAGAGCGATTCAGCAAGAGCATGAATAGAGCGATTGCGCGCAGGATCTAGAGCCTAGACAGAGAGTTAGAAGTGTGCAGGAGAAGATAAAAGCGAAGCGCGGTGCTGTGGAGTTGAGGGCGGAGCACCAAAGGTTAAGGGGCATTTTTGAAGGATTTATGTGAGGATCTCTTAGACAAAGCATGGGAGTAAATGCGCCAATAGATGTTAATTGGAAATCGCCAGGTTCTTCCTTGACAGCGAGTTGTAAGGGGCGTGCCCAAGCAGGCGGACTTTGAGGGAGGCTAGCGCTTTGTCCTAACAACAGATCGGTCCATAATAATAGCATCAATAGTCCCACGGAATCGTGCATTGATCTGTTCTCAAACGATGAGCAGTTGGATTGAGCAGTCCTCCTCCCTTCATGATAGAACTGGTGTGCAAGAGGGATCATGTCAAAGGAACGCATGGGCTCGATCACAATCCTGCCAAACAGACGAGACTTCGCGGCTCCGAAAGCCCCAATATTGTTGAGAGCGCACGAGTGCGCAACGTGCAATACTAACCAACATGGGGTTAGCAGAATGGGTCAAGGCCCTCTTCAGGCCATCCAATTCTCTTGACCAGATGGACCTGGGTGCCCCTGATGGCGAAAACCCACTGATGGTAGGACTTTCAATATACACGCGTGCTGTGCATGCCACCATCACCTCTCTTCTGCCATATTAGTTTCAATTCTTCCAGTGGGATACTAAGGGCACGGATCAAGAAAGCTGGTGGCAAATATTCGCCAAAGAAGTCCCTCGCCTAGCAGAACTAGGAGTCTCACAAGTCTGGCTGCCTCGTAAGTGAGCGCGCGCATTTTGAGTTACGTTTTAACATCTATCACTTCCTATTACATACATTTAGCTCCCAATAAAGCTATGGTCATGGTAAGCTCTATTCACGACGCCAGCTGGTTAACTTGGCGTACCTGAATACCCACAACAGGAGGGGCGGGGCTACGATGCTTACGATCTTGTGAGTCCAACTTGGCTACCAGAAACTCGGCACTAACACCCGTCCTACATGATATGCAGTGGGATCTTGGGGAGTTCGACCAGAAAGAAGGCATTGCGACGCGGTGGGGAACGAAGGCTGAGCTGGTCGCTGCCATTGCTGTGGCGAAGCAACACAATGTGCGGGTCCTCATTGACGCAGTCCTAAACGTACGCGTCAATTTGATGTATTTGCTTGCGTTACTGATGAATTGACCTAACGTTTAGCACAAAATCGGTGCGGATACCACGGAGACGTAAGCCATATCATAGAGTGCATTATCTCACGACTTAATACGACATCACAGCATTACTGCGGTTCCAGTAGATCCTAAAGATAGGAATCTACAGATCGGAGAAGAGCGCGAGATTTCTGTAAGTTTTGTGGTCCCCATTTCCGTACTCATTGACAGTGCTGAACCTGTGGTGCCTGTGAATATTCAGGCTTGGACAAAGTTTACTTTCCCTGGCAGAAAAGGCCAAGTGGGTAAAGCGGTATACCGAAAGCCACGGCCTGCTGATTCCATACAACCAGTATAGTACCTTTACTTGGAATCACGAACATTTTACTGGTAAGTATTCGATCCGCTGTTTCTTATGGGTTTCCTGACATGCTATGTTGAAGGAATCGACTGGGACGCCAAAGCGAAAGAACTAGGCGTGTTCAAGATCACTCAAGACCGACAGCGTGGATGGAGCGCTCATGTATCGAGGGAACTGGGCAACTACGACTACCTTCTAGGGGCTGATGTGAGCTATGACCTTTCACAGTCTGAGTCAAAGAAACTTACCATCCCTTTGAAAGATTGACCACTTGCACCCAGGTGTACGAAAAGATTTGAAAAACTGGGGGCCCTGGGTATTACAAGTCAATAACTTCACCGCTCTATTCGTCAATGATAATTTTAATGATTTTTTTTTTACTTCTGACAAGGCCACCGGTGGGGCAGGATTTCGCATAGACGCAGTGAAGCACTATGACCATCGCTTTCTTTCCGAATGGGTAGAGGCACCTCTCACCTTCACTCCATAGACTGACGAGCTGACTGATCGAAACTTCAGGTTTCTCACCTTCGCAAGACTCCAGGGCGCCAAAATATGTTCTCAGTGGCAGAATTCTGGAGTGGCGATGGCAAAGAGCTAGATCGATTCTCACGAAAATTAGGGCCTCCAGTAAGTCACCAATCTCGTTGAGCATGAGCTAACTCGCCGACGATGATCATGGTCAGATTTCGGTTTTCGACTCCGCGTTGCACGAGATCTTTTATCGTGCCAGTCTCGACACTGATTATGATCTCCGGCGTGTCTTTCGAGGTTCGCTAGTTGATCTAAGACCAAGGGATGCAGTAACTTTTGTCGAAAACCACGAGTAAGTACTGAAACAATTTGTTTTCGCGAGCACAAACTCATGCAGCCCCTTTGTAGTACGGTTAGTACCCCTAGACCAGTTTGTGGTTAGGTCTTATATCTATTTTGTTTTTAGGTTCTTGGACAGTCGCTTGAAAGTCCGGTAGGCGTAAAATTTGGATTTTACGGTGTATTCCCCTAATTCCTGTTACAGGTATCACTGGAGTTCAAGCCCATAGCTTATGCACTCATCTTACTCCGACCACATGGGTATCCGTGAGTAGACTTGGCTCGCCTTGCTGTTCATTTCTCACATCTTCGGGGACTCAGATGTGTTTATCATGCCGACATATATGGCCCTACTGTTGTACTTGACCTTCCCAGGTTAATGACTGCACGAAAGAAGTTTGCTCATGGTCCTTGCGAGGATGTGATTACCAGCAGTGAGAATCCACATGTCATCAGTTTCATCAGAAGAGGCACTGCGAAGAAGCCTGGGTGTGTCGTCGTGCTCACGAATGCCATGAAATCGTACGCGACCCCAATATTCTGGGCCACATCTATTACTGATTCAATGATACACCTCACAGCAAGTCAACAGCTCCCCAAACTATCCGGCTCCAGTTGGGCAAACGGCTGGCAAATACAATTTGGTATGATTATCTCCAAAGAGGCCCAATTGTTGAAATTACACCGACTGGGTATGGGACGTTCGTTGCTGCTCACAGCGTTTGTGTGTACATTCAAAAGACTTAGATCCGTCCTAGCTTTCCTACACCATACTTTGCTTTCCTGTTACCCTCATTCATCCACCACTTTTATGATATTTGCGCGTTGCTCGATCGTAGGAGATAGCCTAGCGTGGACGTTTTGCAATCATAACTAAGCATTAACCACTTAGTCCCACTCATCCTCTTCTTCCTCATCCTCATCGTCACTTGCACCCAAGCTCTTGTTTCTGGCCAACAAAGCACTCGCTAAAGCATCAGCAAGTCCACCTCCAGCAGCGGCGCCTGCGCCGGCGGCAGCTGCTGCGCCCACTGAGCTTCCAGCCCCTTCGCTTTCTTCAGTCTTTGGTGTAGCTCGAAGGGAATGGACACCTTTTCCCTGGATGGCGTCGAAGAGAGCATTGCGAGAAGGATCACCCACAGGCGGTGCAGGTGCGGAGGAGCCTCCTGGAACTGGTGGGGGCGGTGGTGGAGGCGGGGGTGCACCGCCAGAGTGGCCACCGGGTGGAGGTGGTGGAGGTGGTGGTGGTGGTGGTGGAGGAGGAGGAGGGCCGCTAGAATGCCCACCTGGAGGCGGAGGTGGTGGCGGGGGCGGAGGCGGAGGAGGCGGAGCTGCACTAGCGTCTGGAGTAGGTCTTGATGGGGGAGGCGGACGACTTGGGGGAGGGGGCGCGGTTGGAGGGGCTGGAGGAGGGGGAGCTGGGGTCGCGGGAGGAGGTATTCGAGATGGCGGCAAGGGGGGAGCTGGAGGTGCACTGCTGGGAGGTGCACGCACTGGTGGAGCAGGGGGTGGTGGAGGTGCAGGAGGGGCGGTCCTCGCTGGGGGAAGAGTGGGTGGATCAACTGGACTCTCTGCTTCTGGATAAGAGTCAACCGCAGGCGCGCCACCCTTCCTCCGTGGGACTGGTGGGGCAGGCGGCTTTCGCTTGACCTGTTGGGGGGCAGGCTCTGGCGCATTCTGAGTGAGGAAATCTCGAATGAACTGCTCGTTCCCCTGTAGCATCTGTGGTGTGACACCACGATCGCCTAGTTGGTTGAGAATGGCCTCCCAAGATGGATCGATGCCCATAGACGAAAAGCCCTTCTCTGCGTCATATCCCATATGGGCTTTATGCTCGAAATTACTCGGGCGAGAGATCATGGATTTGTCAATCTTTCCTCCTTTCTTCTTCTTGGCTGGAGCGGCAGTCTCTTTGGCCTTGGAAGCTACGATATACGAGTTAGATGAGTGAACTGTCTACGCCGAAGGAATCGTCGCTTGCACCTTTGGGGGGCTTCGCTCTCGTTTGTATCTTCTTGAATAGGCCGTTCGCTTCTCGTTCATCTGCAAAGGCGAGGCCAATCATGCATTCCTACGCAAACCTCATCAGCCAGCAGTCTGAGACTTGCTTGGAAAAGATATTAACATCGCCAGCAAAAGTGTGAAAGAAGGATCGATCTTGGTTGTATACGAAGGGTTCGTATATTTCGTGTTCCCAAATGACACCCCGAGTTCCCTACATGAATGTTAGGTCAACCACACCAGTCCGGACTCCACGACTTCGGGGTGCGCATGAATGACGCTCACACTTAAGTCCACTAAACGGAGCCAGAATCCGCCCTTAATTTTGTCCGATACGAGTGTAATAGCACCTTCTAAACCAGCGTACGACCAATCGTTGGGAGAAGGATGAGCATAGTACACTCGTGCAAGAGTTGCTGTCAGGATTTTTGCATTAGAGCTTGCAAACGTTGCTTTGATGCGCTCCTTGTCTGATGATGAGATAGTTGATTGGGCAGGCATCGCTGCACCGTCTCTTTGGCGGAGGCGAAATCTTTGGGTCGTGGTTCGGAGGAGAGCCTCACGTCACACAAACCGCACGTGCCGGAGTCGGCCAACATCGCCTCCTGCTGCGCCTCCTTTATGCATGATTTTTTTTGGGCAACAAAAGGGACGAATCTAAACAAATGGGTGCATATACTAAGAGATGGAGTTTACAACGGGATCCCAGAGTATTCATCATATCCAAGTGCGATGTTCAGGTTCTACGATAAAAAAGATCAGCTATACGGGCGACCACGGCCTTTGGAGATTGACACCCACCTGAACACATTGTGTGGCAGCGCCCTTCAGCAGGTTATCCAACCCACCCTACAGGTAGTGATATCATCAGCATTGGTCGTTATTCACGTTCCTATCACATTCGGAGCTCACCACAACCACCACCCTCTTGCCAGACGAATGCACCTGGAACCCTCCCACTCTCCATCCATGGTACCCTTCAATTTCACCTACACTCGGAACAGCGCTCTGAATTGTTAAAAGCTTCTCCTTGCCATATTTCTCCTCGTAGAGTTCCTTGACATTACGCGCATCCATCTGCACCTTCAACGGGGCAGACATGATGGACATGATACCAGAGAACCATGGCGCAACGGTGGGAGTAAACGCGGGCTTGATTTCGGAGCCCTGGGGGAGGAGAGTGGTAAGGTGGCGGGCGGCTTCGCGTTCGTGGATATGGTCTGTGAGCGAGTACGGGCGGACCCCTCCCGCCAGGTCTTCTGGTGAGGTCTTGGGCAAGGTGGTGGGTCGGCCATCAGGCCCCTTCCCGCCGGACTTGGTTCCCGCCCCGCTGTATCCCGATAACCCAAACACGGTGGGGGGCGCTGCGAGGTCCAGGTGGGAGAGTAATGGAGCGATGAGTAGTTGGGTTGAGGTTGCGTAGCATCCTGGATTTGATATTTTCGTTGATGTAGCGAGCTTGTCGCGGCCATAGAGTTCTAGGAATTGCCCCCAAGAGGGTGACATGATATTAAAAAGAAAGCAAGCGATGCATTATTCGAACAATACTCCATGAAGGTCAGATTTACAAATTTCTCGCCGCACCCGGAAGTCCGTAGGTCCACTCATTCTCAAAGCGGTAGTCTGCACTAATGTCCATGACCACGCTTGAAGCACCCCCACGCTTTGCTGCGCCAGCCTCAACGGCGTCGACAAAAGGCTTGGAGACCCCATTGGGGAGAGCCATGATCCATGCATCCACAGTCTTCTCTTCCTCCATTCGCTCAATGTCCTGTGTGGAGAGCGCTTCGTATTCCAGGTCGGGGTTCTTAGCGTAGTCCGATAACTTCCATCCTACAAGCTCACGGGATGAGACGTGAGCAAGGTCAAGATGAGGATGGTCCGAGAGAATCTTCACGATGGCCTGACCGGTATAGCCACGAGCACCAATCAGCGCTACTCGCTTCTTCTCGACATGGGTTGCATATCCCCGAGACCCACGAGGAGTCTGTGGGGAAACTACCGGACGGTAGGTCATAGAGGAGAACGATCGGGTTCCAGGGGGGGTGGCTGAGGACCGGTTCGCTGGGGCTGGAGGCTTGACTGGGAGGAAAGAGCGGTCAATCCGACCCTTGGCTTCAAAATCCCGTACAACCGCCTCGACCTCATTGATATCCTGGATACCATACCAAAACAAACTGCGGCCGGCACGAGTGAAACTGCCGTCGGCACGTTCAAAGTGCCAGCTCCGATTCTCATCGTCGGCTCGCGCCGTCCAAAACAGCTTGCGGTGGTCCTTCTTGATCGCGTTGAACACATTGTCAACAACATTGTTGAGGATACCGCGCCTGGATGGCAAGAACTTGGTCATAACCGGCACTTCACCCGCAGGGTGGTTCACGACAGCAACAACATCAAAGGGTTCATCGCCATAGACAGTGAACGGAGTAGAGGTGATGGTGTTGAGGGCAGACGTGACCGTGGAAGAGCCGTCAATGACGTCAAAATCACGGTCGTGGATAACTTGACGCAGACGATCGGCACCAACTGCCTCTAGTGAGTTGTGCTTGAAAAGACGGTAGCCGCGGCGAATGAGCGTGCCTGCGCCGCTATCAGTAAACAGCTCCTTCTGGAGGCTATCGGCGGAGATGATGGCGACGGATGAGGTGCGCGGAAGATGGTCCAGCAACTCTTTGATCTCGCGCAATTTAAGTTTGGTGCCATATTTGACCCACTCTTCTTTCATAAGGGCGTCGTATTCCTGTGCAGTGGATCAACGATGTGAGCCTCCGAGAAAACCGCATTCAGGTATATGGCAGCTTACTTCGTCGAGATTTATGGTGTCGAGCTTCTCGCCTGTCACGCCGTGGAAAAGACCGCCTTTCTCGTTTAGATAAACGATCTTGAGTGGTTCTAGTTCCTTGGCTAACTCGCCCGCAGCAATGTCGGCATTGACATTGAGGATTTGCCCGTCGGGAGACTCTGCAAGAGACGTCAAGATAGGAAGCGCCCCAGCACGGATGGAAGCCTCGATGGGACGCTTGTCGACCTTGGTGATTTTACCGACTAGCCCGTACTTTTCGTGGTCAAGGTAGTCGGCCGTGAACACACCCGAGGTGATTGGACGAGCGCGTGCGCCTAGGCGCTCGAGGGCAGTCACAAGCTTCAAGTTTTCTTCCAGGAACACTCGGCGAGCGATACGGAGGGTCTTAGCATCTATTGCATGGTTGTAAGATTCGTGCGAACCCTTCGACGAGAGAGAAAAATACCCACCAGTAATGCGGATGCCGTCGATGTAGTCAGGAATGACTCCCTCATCGGTGATAATCTGGTTGAGTTGAGGACCTCCGCCATGGAGAACCACGGGGTAGAGTCCAACACGATAGAGGAAGCTGAGGCTGAGCGCAAGGTCGTCAAGCTGGTCAAGGACAGCCCCTCCGACTTTTATGACGGCGAATTTGGCAGGGTTAGAGGGATGGGAAGATGACGAAAAGATTCGGAGGTATCGCTCGACTTCCTTCTTCGAGCCGATCGAGTACAACAAACGAGTGATCGTATCCTGTGTAAAAAATGATAAAAATCAACATGGAAAGCTAAACAACTGTTGCGCTCGTACGGACCCTGTCCGTCTGTGTGGCGGAGGTCTGGAGACGTCTGACAGCGACAGCGGCGGCGTTTGGAGCGGTCGTTCTGGCTACCTGTGCAGCAGCAGGAAGCGCCCGGCTGATTGGTGCTCTGAGATTGCGTGCAACGGAGTGCATCTCTCAAGTGCGACGGTCGAATGGGCACTAGTTGGGTGTTGGAGGGTGAAGAGAGATTTGTGCACACAGCTTGGTCCTGTTTATTTGCTCGGGCTTGAAATTGGCGGGTCGGCCGACCAAATACCCCGCAGGGTCTCGTGCGCATAGACATCATGACAGGAACACTGGATGACGAAGTGATAGGAATAGGTTCTAAAGAATAATTTATAATGCTACTGGATGTCCTCTGGCTTGCCCGCGTGACTGTCAAGCGTACATGGAGTTGTGTGCAAGCCTCCAATAGGTGGATTTGGATTATCGAGTCCCTTGATGCCCATCAAGCGCAGAATCGTAGCTCTCACCGAGTCTATGAGAGCGGAGTGGGGCTCCGGATATATTCTCTCGATTTCGTGTCGTGAGATGAGTCCACTGGTTGGCGAGAACGAATATGTTGACAGTCTAGCATTTTCAAGTTAGCATTAGATACTACCACGGTGAGTTTAATTAGGAAAATGTACACATTCCACTCTGCCTTTGTGTTTGTGAGACGTGCTGTTCCTTGCAAGCCAAGGTCGATCTTGACTTTGCGTTCACGGAAGCCGCCTGGAATGACGGACATGCGTTCCAGCGTTACCGAACAATCACTATATAGGGCAGTAAACGTGGACTTCAGCATCGAGGCAGATCCTTGATACATTGTCAGTCCTTTCGAGGCCCAACCCGCCTCACTGGTCAGTACATGGGGCTTGACGGCTAGGAATGACAGCTACACACCATTAATTCGCAATGTTTGTGGTAGTGGGGAAGGCAGCGCAGCTGGGGGGGTATAAGATAGCTCTACCATCTTCGAATAGATCGGGATATCCTCAAGCGAGTCAGAGTCGTGGGATGCATTCACAACGAGCCCACTGTCAAAGAAATTTGGCAATGTGCTTGTGAGTACATAAATCCCTCTGCCTGCATCCACAAAGACGCGTCAGATTGAACCATCGATGCTTCATGCATATATAATCTGGCGCAACTTACCTACTCGCATCTCCCATTCATCATCAGGTACGCTCTGGCTTTCTGGAGTCCTGCGCTCTTCGCTCCCTCTAAATACTCTGACAGCGTCATGGCGAGTCTGGGTGACCGGAAACTGCGAGGCTACATCGGGACATGGCCGAGGCGATGGCCTCGTGTGGATTTGTCGATAATATATCGAGGCTCGTCCGCGAAATCCTCTGCCGACGATGACGATGACGCCGCGGCGCATTGTTGGGGCGTGTTGTGTCTCACTCAGTTTGAGAAGTAGTGGCAAATCAAACGTGCTCAATGAGAATATTCGTACTTCGCAGATTTATGCAGAAACGTTCACAGAATTGTGCGGGGATTTTTTTTTTGCTGCACCTTCTCTCCGCTTGCACTCAGTAGGAACGTAGGCTGGCGATCTGTGGCCGCATCATGTATTTACTAGTCAGTGGCAGCTACACTTCAACAAGCGTCCCATAATTACGAGAGATGGAAAATTTGAGTAGTCATTAGGACTTCCGCATTGCAAAATGTTTGCAAACAAGTCGTGTGTGTCGTATGAAACAAATGCTAGATAGTCCCAAAACGGAGAAACCCAAACCCAAAAGAAAACTTGAAATGAAACACACCAGTCCGGATGATCGCAGGGGAAGGGTGGCAAAATACTGCCGGCGAGTGCAACCAGAGAAAAGAAACGAGAACAAACTGGGGAGCAGGGGAGGCGGTGATGTGTGCATCCGAGATGGTAAACGGTGACGAATTCGTGTGTGAGCGTCAAGCCGAAAAACCGTCGGTAATGACGGACCGTTGCGATGGGGATCAAAGGAGGGAATGGGATGGGGGGTGGGGATGTTGTTGCAATCGAAAATGCAAGAAATACATGCACTAAACCATAGGTAGCTACAGCATCATTGTGTGTATTACGTGTGATGCGTGCGAGTGGTGCAAGTTTTCTTTTGCTTCAGCAGGGTGGTCAATTTGGACCAGCGTGCGGATGTCAGGTCAGATAGGTCAGTCAATATGGGGACGAACCGAGGCCTAAACAGAAAAAAAATTGGGTAGAAGCTGCAAGCGAATCAAAAACATAGAAAGCAAGAAAAAGAAGATAGCGACTGGGGCGCTTCGTGTGCTAGCGCCAGCGTCGCTGTTAATGGTGTCATTAATTAAATGTCGACACCTCGGGTCCCCCTTCTACATGAGAGGTCGAACGAGGTACTCGTCGTTGAAGCGTAGGCTACTTTGTCGTCGTGTGGGGCACGATGATTCGACCAATCACTGGTGCGGTAGGCGAGAGCAAGGGAGCAGTAGGCCGTGGAACAACACAGTCGCCCCGGGGGACGAGGGGCAGCGCATAATACTTGGCATGAATGTAGGGTGTAAACCCATCAATAGTAGAAGGTTGCACCCGCGCGCTAACGGTCATATCCTTCTTCCTATGACGCCTCTCGCGGTCCCTCCGCGCTTCTGGCCCGATGACCCTGATGGTAGGTTGTCGCCTATTGCAAGGTTATCCCATTGTGCCAACAGAGCTCTTCCAATGGTTGGTTCCAACTCGGTCCCATCCCTTGACACTTTGACCTCTCTGTCAGCATTCCACGGGTTTCGTAAGTGCCTTGTCTTGGTGAATGGCAAGCCTTGGACGCGAATCCAGGTAATGGGGAAGGAAGTTCCCCACCCGGAGCGGCCTGGTACGGCGGCATCCGGTGGACTAGCACCAGGATCTGAATCGGCTGTGTGCTTTTGAACGGGCCGGGGCTGAGGACGTTGAACCAGTGCAAGATCTCCCCTAGATAAGGGGATGTCATGGGCATCTTTGATTCCCCTCTCCACGTCTCTCTCGGGCACAGTTTCAAGGTCAGCATCAGGCTCCGCGGTGTCAGGAGGCTTGACGATCATAGAGTCGTCAACTCTGACATCCGCAAGAGTATCTGTCACTTCCCCCACCTCGAGCGAATCATCTTCCGTCACGGCTTCAGGCACTCTAACAGCACGCCTTGGAGCTGATCGATCCAGTTGGAATGTCGGCCGTTCTTCATACGTACTTGCGTGAGCGGGAGATGCTGTTAGGCTTAGTCGGCGGTATGGCTCGCCCAACTCTGGAGGCGCAGTCGCGGAATGTTCCACGAGAGATGTGGTTCTTAAAACATTAGGTGAGGTGGGTGATACAGGGATGGGTGATTCGCGAAGGACCCTGCCAGGGGTAAGCAGAAAGCGGTTTGACGAGCTGATTTGAGAGCCAACAGATGCAGAGGAGGAGCTATCTGGTGCAGGAACGGCAGGAACGGCAGGAACGGCAGGAACGGAACCCACAGGCGCCACAGGTTGTGCCTCGGGAGAGCTGGCAGGGGCTGAGCCTGCAGCAGACCCAGAGCGTGTTTTCAGAATGGGACCTGACATCCTACCATCATGAAGGCAGTAATTTATAAATTTGATAGCCCAGAGAGGTTCACGTTGGTAATAACGTACCGTGCATAGCCAAAGAATTCGCCAGTTTTGTTGGCACCAAAGATGAGAAAGACATCCTGGCTGGTTCGATATGCCTGATCTAGCACTTCTTCATTATGAGCCTGCGTGGCCCACATCTTTTTCTCCACGCTCAACTTGAGGTCCTCCTGAGAATGAGGATCGAAACATTGGCATGGGAATTGCATTCATGGGAGGCGTGGAAAGACTGAGAGCTTACCAGGGTCAAAGACTTCAATATGAAGTAACGTTGAGGGAAATAGGTGGCAAGGAAGCTGGAGTTTGTTGATGCAAATGAAATAGAACCAGAACTTCCATCGGGAGGGATTGTGATGGGACTAGTATTCGCATGCTCAAGTGGAGATGGAGGTTCGGGGCCACCGGAGGCTGGAACCGAGCCTATGGCAGGCGGGGAAGTATGGATCACCTCTCCTTGGGATGCTGTTTGTAAGGGGAACGATCAAGTCAACCATCCACACAGTAAGAGATTCTGAGAATGATCTATGCTCCTTACCCTTGTTTTTCTGCTTTTGTTGTTGGACCCAGGCGGTATGCATACGCACACCTCGTTGAGCTCCGACACCAGCTTTGTTATCCTCTTCTCGTTTCCTGACTCGGCAAACCAGTTTAATGCACTTTGGATCGTCTGGACGAATCGCCACGCCGTTACATTTTGCAACTGCGTTCAAAAGCCGAGCTTCCGAGTCATAATTGACAAAAGCGCAATTGGATTGGGAGATAAGGAAGACAGACACAACACCACTTCGAGGGGGTTCGCTCTCGAATTGCATGGGATTATCGCTGGAGGCGATGTCTTGCGACGAAGGCCATTGGATAGATTTGAAGAAACGCTCGAGCTCAGCAGAGTCGCAGTCGGAAGGGATGTTCCCTACCCACATGACATACTCTGAACGGTCGGCAGGCATTTGAGGCTGGTTGGTTCTTTTTTGAGAATCGCCCCCTCCACGGAGCTGCAATGGGCTGGAGTCGAGCTCAGAGGGAGACTCGGACGACACCATTGCTCCCCGCTGAGCGGTAGGGGTGGCGCGTGCAGTGTTGTCTTGCAGTATGCTTCTGGTCGATACACGAGAAGGTGCGGGAGGGTATCGAGGCATTGGAGTCGCCGTCGGCGTTGGGACCATTGATGTACCCCCTGTGACACTTCCCGCTCCACCTGAATGCTCACGGCCCAAGTCGGGCGGCGCAGAAATGGAGTTTGGTGAGAAGGCACCATACCAGTATTCCCGCCCAGTGTCTCCTTGAGCTGCTTGTACTGGGAATGAAGCCCCTGGAGGATAGGGCGGCGGGAGGGTCTGGATCGAATGTGGACTTGGGGCCATCGAATAAGGGTACGGCATTGGGGCAGCGTAGGTCATGCGAGCATACGTGGCGGAAGTCATGGACGACGGACCTGGCCTTCGCTGCTGCTCTGAATATATAACTGCAGGCTCTGAAAGCGATCGGGTTGGTTCTGGTGGAGGGTACGGGTACTGAGTGTTCATCGTGGGCTGGGGCTGGCCAAACGAGTAGTAGTATGGTGGCATGGGCATTGGCGTGGTGGGCGAGTAAGCCACCTGTTGGAAGTTTGGAGGGGGGTATGCACCATAGTGTGGTGATGTGGGATAAGGAACGTGAATGTTTGGGCTGTTCTGGGGTATTGGGGGAGGCGACGAGTACGCAGAGTGATGATAGACCTGAGGTACTGGCGAGGTCGATGTGTACTGAAGTTGTTGCTGTGCCCGCTGTGGTTGCTGCTGGTCGTCAGAAGTTTGGGATGGGTCCCTCGGACCAGTGCTTTGACGTCGCTGCAGCGGCGGACGACGACCTCGGTCGCTCATACAAGGTGCCAGAAATTGGAAGAAGAAAGAAAGCGCAGAGAGAGACAATAGACCCAATGCGACTCAAGTGTGAGCTTCAAGTCGCATTCCCCGGAAAAGAGAAGAAAAAAAATGGCGGAAAAATGGACGATCGCAAGCAATGTCAAACGCGCGAGACACCGTGGCGATTGTCCAAACAACCACGCCCAACACACTGCTAAGAAAAGAAATGTCTTGGACGTGCTCAAGTACAAATAGCGACAGTTGTCTAGGCCAATTTTTTTTTTGCTGCCGCGTCGTGATCGATGCTTCCCATGTCATCTTTTTATGCTTCTTGAACACGCGTACAGTTGGAACATACGATTTCTACTTGTACTTCTCCTATCACTGATATAATTCTCATCATAGGGGGTTCTGATCCCTTCCTTCACCACTCTTCAATTGCATCATCACCAAGTTCCCCAAAATCTGGCACAGTATGCCCGCCGTCCCCGCGTATACCTATTTCCCCCAGCCCCAATTGCGACCGTGTCGAGATCTCGTCATCTATTGCCTCGAGCTCGATGCTCTGGTCATCCGCAATGATGGGGGGTCTGTGCCCAACGTCAGAAAATGTGGTGAATGCTTCGTGTGCTGGCAGCGCCTTCCCCAAACCTTTACGAGGGAGTGTGAATATCGGTCCGCACTGAAACGACCTATATCACTCACCAAGACATATTCTCCCACTGAACTCGGTAGCGATCACTCCTGTAGGGTATTGCCATGAATTCGCCACCCGCGACAGCCACGCGTTCACGGAATCAATCTGTGCGTCCGCCTTTTTTGTATGTCTCAGAACCTCAAAGTACTCTGCTCCCAGCACCTTTTGGTTCCGCCGAGGCACGGGCGAGGGGAGAGAGTGTAGACTTCCACCTGATGTCAAATGGAACGCATATTCGGAGGTCGCAGCATGGAGCTGGGGTCGCCAAGTTATTCAAATGGAGCCGTTGAAGTCGAGATATACTACTCACCCCATTCATAGCAACGAATTGGTCGCTTTCACTAAGCCATTCGCAAAGCGATTGACATTGTTCTACCTCCTGGCAGAATAAGTAGTAGTTTTGATGGATATATAAAGCCAACATGGACGAATCGATGGGGGAATCTTGGTAAATCATCTGGTCCGAGCAGGGGTTGAGTGATCGAGTTTCCTCCTACGACATGAGTAACTCACATTCAAGTCCACCTTTGACAAATGCCTTGAGTGGTTGGATAGATGTGGCGGGAGTGGGTTAGGCATAATAGGGGGAGGAGCGTTTTCATCTTCCTCTGGTGAATCTCCATAACCTGCTCCTCTCCATGTATTAGACAGTCTGGTCTTTCCGTTCGAAGCCTACACACTCACGCTTGTTGTATAAAATCTTCCCAAGCAAGTGAAACATCTGCAATGATTGTTCCCTTGAAGATATATTTTCGATTCTATCATGAAACCAAGGACGATGAGGTATCCCATGGGAATATAACAGACAGGGTAACTCGGGACTCACAGTGCCTGAGTTACCGCTTCTCGCTTCGCCTTGTCGCCCTTCTTCCTAGAAGAAATGCTGGGGCCTAAATCACCCCTATCCGCAAATTGCAAGCTGGTGATGGCGCTGCGAATATCGCCATTGGCTGATTCCACGATGTGGTCGATGAATTCCTTCGAGAAGGGTGAACTGCTCGCCCCATAGTGTTTGGTAAGGACAGCAGTGATGCCTCGCTTCAACAATGTCGGCGCTATTGGGTTGAAGCTGGAGGATACTAAGTCGCAACATACTGCTAGTGAATTTGACGAAGCTCACGCGATTTTATGGACGAGAGGCGACGACTGTAGGCGTTCTGGCAGTGCAGAGCGGACATCTATGATATCTTGCTTCCAGCTACTCCATCCTCTACCATCCAGCATATTGCTCTCAGCCCTTAAGCCAGCTTCGGATATGATTATCACCAGTGGACACATGGAAGTCTCAACTGAATCGACAAAATTCCCGAGAGCATCATGAAAGGCTTCTCGTATAGAACGGTTTTGAATATTAGGAAGGTCGTCGATGAGTAGCAAGCGCTTTTTTTCTGGGGTCGTGGAGCTCGATGCCTGAGAGAGAGCAACGTAATTGTTCCCTCGACTTAAGAATTGCTCAAATTTTCCCGATAGCGATATTCTGTCTAAGAAGAAACTTAGTATGACATGGAGTGGGCGTAATCAAAGATCTTTCGACATACCGTCACTGTATATCTCGTGGCTGTTGATTGCCCAGTCATCGAAACTATTTTCCCATTCAACCAGCTGAATATCAGCCGGTCCCGCGAGGGAGCGGATGGTGGTCGTTTTCCCCACCCCGGATGGACCTGTAAGGACCAGAATACGCTACAGGATGCTGTCATGGGTACTGAACAGTAGATGCTTTGTAGATCAGATGACTCACGCGATACTTTTTCAAACGCCCATCACCCACAGTACCCAGGGCCTCACGAATCCAGCGATCCACGTCCTCGACCTTTTGCTTGTGGACAGCCAGGTCTTCCTAGGCAAGAAGGGTTGCGACAATGACTGGAGAGTACTCGGTGCGTCGGGAACCTAGGGGGCTACTTACTCGAGACCTAGGAGTATACCTCTCGGCCCACAGCTCATAACACGGCAAAGGCTCTGCAATCTTCTGAGGAGCTTGAGCCGTAGATGAACCAAGGTCACCGATCTCCTTCTGTTTCCCTTTGGAGATCCTGGTGGGAGGGGCTAACGTCTGGAGAATACGAATTCCATGTATCCATGTATCCCGGGTGAAGAATAGCGAGAGTTTGACGTCAGACCCACCTTAAGTGTCGGACTAACGCGGCTTGTGGGACCTGTTGATTTGCTACTTGGCGCGAAACTGAGCATGCTCTGTTTCGGCTTTGGCCTTTTCGAGCTTGCAGTGGGGGGCATTTCATCTAAAACGAAGCTATATTGCCAAATGAGACTTGTTCCTGGAATTTCTGGAATATTCAGAAATGAGCGAGATATTTGGTGGGGACGTGTGTTTGGATATGTTTTGGCTCTCATCCAAGTAACGCCAACGGACTTCGGTTTAGGTCATTTACGCATAATGGCTGGTGGGTTAATACGCTGAGTAGTCTAAAACGAGTCTTCTGATACCCAATCTCTCCGTTCAGGTGCCGCTATCGAGTCCCCCGCCGCTGCCCTACCATCATCCACATCACCCAACCCACCCCATCCCATCACATCCGCCAAGAGCCCGTCCAAGAAACAGAAACCCACTATCAATGCAAGCTCAACAGCAGCCCCTGTCTCCTCCACCCTCGACCTTTCTTCCCCTCGCTCCCCTTCTACACCTAAACTGTTTCGACGTTACTCCCGAGGCACATTGCTTCACCTCCAGAATTCACCTCTAGTAGCACCACCTTCTGGGATGCCCCAATCAGGGACACTTCCCCTCAAAGATGCATTTACGTACGTACGATAGCCCGTTTCCGTCTCAGATGGTTTTTATTTACATGGTCCTGGCGCAGAGATGATGCCCCACATACCAACACCTCTCGTAAAGACCACCACAATGACTCATCTACCAACTCTGGCGCTACTGGCCGCGCTCGGTAAGCAGTCATTTGATACCATTAGAACAGCCTACTGATCAAGCCTAATCTTGTCATTCTCTAGCCCGAAAAGAGACAACGACGACGGTGAGCTGGTCGGCATGCGGAAACTGCTGAATTGCCTGACCTTTATTTCCCCCAGAAACACGACCTTTGTTCCGGAATCAGTTCTCTCAGAGCTCCAAAATGGGCAGTTTTGCTCTTCAACGGTCCGACGACCAAAATTCCCTTCGCAATGTGAGTTCGCGCTTGATCGGCATTATTCTTTGGCTGCTCTAAACTGATTCGTTTGATATATTACATTATAGCTGGCCGAGACCTTTGATCGGAAAAAACAACTCCTAGCAACCACCTCCGCCTCCGCTCGTGATACTCTTTCTACTCGTAATGGGAATGGACTTGGCCGACGCGACGACCGAGATATCACCAAAGACAAAGAACGCTCCGAGTTGGCGCCTTGGGAGCGCAAAGATAACTTTAAAAGTGACAGGAGCAACGACTGGCGACGGCGTGAGCACTCATCCGTTCCCACTGAACCCATAGGTTATTGATTCACTATACCCTCTAGCGGGCCCATCCACACAGGACGGAGATGACAATGGCGAGCGTCGGCCGCTTGGAAGGCAAGACCGTAATGTACGTCGTTTTCGTGGTTATCTCGTCCCACTATCTTACTTGGTGGAACATCTAGACGGATCGCGACGATGACCCTCGCAAGGATCGCAGTTTACGGGGGCGAGGCCGCTCACCATCACAAGAGCGTTCGCGTTGGGTGGACCGTCGACGATCGCAGTCTAGGCGAAGAGACAGAGAGGAGGGAGATCGTCCGCTGCTGGGCCGACGCGCAAAGGACGCCGATACAGACGGTGACCGCCGCGTCAGTGGCACCCGTCGCTTGGGACGGGATAACGACCGTGACAGAGACACAGCGAACAGCCGCTCGAACCGCGATTCCACGCGCGGGGATCGGGAGCCTGCGTGGATGGGTGACTATGTTCCTGAAACGTCGGGCAAAACTGGTGGAAGCCGGGCCAATGATTCAGGTGTCGATGACCTCCAGGCCTGGAAGCGCTCAATAAAGGAGAAAGAGTTGGCTGTAGCTACCTCGGAAGATAATGCAGCCCCATTGCCCAATGGTGATCTGGCGCCTCAGCCCCCTCCCAATGATCTTGACGACCTACAATTATTCAAACTCAAGGTCAAACAAGAGCAAGAAAAGCGCGACACTACCAGCGAAAGTGAAGGTGTAGCTGCTGTTGCCCCTCTAGACCCTCCACCTGGTTTATCCGCCACCGTTGATACCTCGATGACCACCCAACCTTCTGAACACTCACAAGTCATCTCGCTTTCCGACGTTTTCCCATCCCACCCTAATCCGATCCCCAAGTATCAGTCTCTCGCTGCACACCAGTCTCCAATGAGCGTTGCTGGAATAGACGGTGATGTTATGGCTGCTCATCCTCATTCTTCTCTTGGGCAGTCGCTGCAATCGCAACCTACCCGCGATCTTTCGAATAAATCGCTTTCCCAACCCCTGAACGGCCGCCTCACCCCCACCTCATCTGCTTCCCATGTTCCCTCCTCAAGTTCCTCCCAATATGCCGGAGAAAGAACCGGGTCCCCCAGCGGCCCCTCCTCTCCAGCATCGCAGGCCCCCAAGGGCAGCCGTTTCGCAAAATTCTGGGACAAGAACAAGCCTGGTTCCGATATGGGTGGCAGTGCAAGAGACACTACATCGGCATCGACTCCTTCCCCAACCGGTGTCAACCTTAGTGGGGGCCTCGGCGGAACCCCCACGTGGGCTGCAGGCGCAAATATTCACCCTCAAGACCCTCGTGTTGGGAGGTCCCAGTCGCGCAGCAGTAGCGTTGCCTCAGGCGGCATACCCCCCAACAGACTGGACGGCCTGCTTCAACAAATGAACATCAACGATGTCCCTCAACAGACGGTGTATCCTCCTGCTAATGAGCATGAGGCCGAGCGAATGCAGAATCTGCTATCCATGCTCACAGGATCTTCGGTAAGTTGATCTGACTGCGTGCTGTCTTTACGCCTGAGAACTAAGCTTCACTTGTTGCAGGCTCCGCCCTTGATGAATGGCGCTGACTTCCCGTACAATAATCGTCAGGCAGTAACTCATCACGACCAACTGCTTCAGCAACAGCAACAGCCCTCCCTTCTTCCCCAGCGGCTTCCGTTGCAGCATCAACAGTCATATTCGTATCCTTCTCCGTCAAACATCCAAGCTGGGACTCATCAACCTTCTGCCTCCGAATTCGATCGAAGTTTTGTCCCAGACAATATGGTTCCTGGCCTTCGCCCATCCCGTAGCAGGGACCAATCTCTCCATCAACTCCCTATCAATGTTCAAAATTCACAGAATCACGGCCCTACTTCATACCTCGATGAAGCGCGCGAGCGTGAAAGGGAACGTGAGCACTTCCTGCAGCAGCAGCAACGCCTACAGCACCAGGGGAGCTGGGAGCAGCTACAGTTACAGAATCAAGGAGGCCGACCTGCAAGCGTTGGTGCTGGGCCCAATTCATTCAATCCCAATCCTGTTTCACACATCCAGCCCCTATCACAAGGCCCACCACGTCTCTCCTCTGGAGCGATGCAGCTCAATGCGCTCCGGCAGTCCCCCAACCATCTCTTGCAACAGCAGCAGCTGCTACGAAATGCCAGGAACGGCTTCGACTCCTTTAGTAGCCAGCAGTTCAGTGGTTTGGACCGGATGAATGGTGGTGGAGGGCAGAACGGAATGGGCATGAATCTCAACGGGGCTCCCCAGCAATTTGGCAACGGCGGGTTGAACATCAGTCCCACTGGTCCCAATGGATCCTCTAGTCGTCTATATGACTCGCTGCCCAACCAAGCGTTTGTTGCCAGTAATGGCCTCTCTTCAAATGGAGCTGCCCTAGCAGGATATGATTTCCCGCCTCCTCGCCAACAAGAAGCGCCTAACCGCATGCTTGCATCGAGTGCAGGCGGTGGCGGTCTCCGCGACCTGGACGGTGGACTTAGACTGGGCCAGAATGGCATGTACAATGGCGGCGCACCGTCACTTCAGCAACAACACCTGCTACAACAACTACAACCTAACCCAAACGGCATGCAGTTCGGCGGGGGAGGCAATAACATGGCTGCTCATCAGCAACAGCCGCAAGCGCTATCACAGTTACATGGTGTTGGTGGTAGTGCTGGGCTCCGTCCCGTCAATCCTGTTGCTAGCCTTCCGAACGACTTTATGATGGCCCCGAATCAGTCATTCAGTGGGAATCGGAGCTACAACGTAGGTGTTGGAGGGAATATGGGGATGAGCATGCCTCTTCCGCCTCAGCAACAGCAACACTTGCAACAACTTCATCATCACCATCCACAGCAGCAGCAAAACCAACCCGATTTGATGGCGTTGCTCATGGGCCGACAGCCCCCATATCGTGGCGAATAGTCACCAGTCAGCTGATGTGTCACCTCATCTTCACACCTTCAATATTGCGTTCGTTCTCTGGTTCCCGCCTTCGTATATTCACTACTCTGCATGATTCGTCATTCTTGTGTACAACAATTGACCCCCGTCTATATTGCTGTCGCTGTCTCTGGCACTCTCGACCCGCTCATGTCCTCCCACGACGTAGTCACAACATCACACACCCTTGCTTTGTTTGCATTATTTTGACGCTCACGTCAGCCATTTGATTCCTTTTCCTTCTTCTCTTCGGCTTGTGTGGCTATCAGCCTTTACTCGTACACTCTCTCCTTCATCAATTCATTACACGTATGGGGTGTTCTGTCCGATGAACCACTACCAACGGCCCGCGGAGACCGGGTCGAAGCGTACACCGAAATCGGGCCGCAAAAGCGCCGTTAGCTGACCAGATTCAGCATATTGCCCATTTTTGTAGTGTGGTATATTCGCTCTAAGTTGCTCGACGTTGGGAGGCTGCTGACCTCGCTCGAAACCCTACCATACACTCCTGAGGCTCCTGGTTTGATTGCGTCACTGAAAGGCTGTTAGGATGGCGTCCGCAATAGGATAACCTTTAGTTTATGTGGCTCACCAACTTCTCTTCTGAAGCTTCTCCCCCGGACCGTCGATTGCCGCGAACGGGTCATATAAAAACCATGCCAGCATCGCTCTGCGTTTTTGGTAGCAGCTAGTTAGCTTCCATCTGTTTGTTCGACTAGCACGTCCACTCGATCGCTTACTCCTAGACTTCAATGGCCTCGTCCAGAAAGCTGAATGTTCTCATGGGTATGTGGTTCGACTTCAGATGGTGGCAAGTTGGATCGCACTGATTAAAATCTATCTTTCAATTCCAGTTGGGAGTGGTGCGTTATCATCATTTGGTAGACCTGGGTGCACGAGGTTCTAATAATGGGGTATAGGCGAATATGTCACGGGCTATACCGTCGCCGGTGGCTCTAAATCCGACAAGAAGATCGGCGTCGTTGGTCTCACTCTGTTTGACTTGCGCCGCTTAGGCAAAGTCGACAAACTATCCATGGTTGGCGTCAATGGTAAGAGGTTTCCTGAGATCCGCCAGCATCTCAGCGACAAAATCAAGGACGTATATAAGGATATGGACATCAGGTGAGTGTTAGTTCATTGATTAGAGTTCGCAGCCTGATAATGCACGCCATAACAGTTTCACAAGCTACCCTGATGACAAATCCGCCGACCCTGAAGCATGTATGTCCAAAGCTGCATCGAGACTCGTTGGATGACGTCTGATCCTTGACTTCAGACAAAACGGCAATCGACGCGTTATCCCCAGGAGATGCCGTCATTATTTTCACTCCTGACTCAACGCACTATCCCATTGCTGCTTACGCATTGAACAAGAAACTCGTACGTCAGACGTCTCTCGTCCGTGGGCCGCAATAGATTGATTCTTACACGCTCCGTCTGATAGCACGTCCAAGTCACCAAACCTGTCCGTATCCCCCCATTTATCAGTCCTCGCTCATATTGAACTGACTCGTCCATATTTCATTCCATAGGCCACCCAAAAGCTAGAACATCATCAGCACCTAATCGAGCTCGCAGAAGCGAATGGTGTTGTTTGCACTGTTGAGCATCACAAACGTTAGTCCAGCCAGTGTCTTTTGCACGTTATACAAGTTCTTAGCCGAACATCGTTTTAGGCTTTGATCCGGCATATGCTGATGCTAAAGGGAAGGCAAAACTTCTTGGAGACTTCAACTTCTTCAGCTCATGGATGAGCCAGCCGAAGACTCAGTTGGAGACCTTCAGGGTAAGGCGCAATAATCACTTGTTTTGTCATCGCTTAAGCTGACATCCCTTCACTCAGGCCTGGGCAGGAAAAGATAGTGACATCTCGTATTATCTCAATTCACACCATATTGACATTGTGAGTTTGCATCTCACCAAGCGAGCTATCATGAGACCGACTCTTTGCTTTAGCATTCTTGGATTGTAAGCACTTTTCCGTTTCTCTCTTAATGCTGCCTACCGACTTCGCATCAAGATGGGAGACAAGGGCTACCCGGTCAAGGTCACTGCCTCTGCTTCCGCTGGCATTGCTACCTCCGACCCTATCAACTGCGTTCCCCAGGTTCGTAAATCAATATGGAGGCTCTTCTGTAGAGTATTTACCCTGTCTTTAACCCCTTAGACGGAAGATACCATCACCTTGCTGGTAGATTGGGTGCTTGCGGGCAAGGAGTCTACCCACAAAGGCACTGCTGTTTACACAGCGTCATGGACCGCCCCAACGACCCAGGGTATCCACAGTGGCCAGCATTTCCATTACATGGGATCTAAAGGTGATATTGCCATTGACCAGGCCCATCGCGGCTACGACTATACGATTGATGGTGAAGGGCGATCATTGTGAGTGACCTGTCCTTTATATCCTTGAGTTGTCAGATCTCTCTGACTATGCATCCTACTGTCGCGCAGTGTCAATCCTTTCTATATGAAGTACACACCCTCCGACTCTGGCCATTTCGACGGTCAGCACGGGTATGGGTACATCTCAATTGCGAAATTCGTCGACTGGGCATTGGCAGTCAATTCAGGCGAGGTTGAGTCACCCGCGGTGTTCGATAAGCAGGACTTGCCAACTATACGTAATACGGTGCTGACAACGGCGATCCTGGAGGCGGGTAGGATTAGCTTGGATGAGAAGCGGTCAGTAGGGATCGAAAGGACTGCAGAGGGGAAGTGGAAACTGGTCTAAGGGTAAGTCAGATGGTTGTTTACTCGTCTCGGAAAGTGCGGTTAATAGGGGCTGTCCTAAGATATATCATATTCGAAGTGGAATGTACTTGTCCTTGGAATGCCTCTAAATTCACTTCCTGATCCGTTGTTAGAATTGCTAGTTTCCCAGCATTAATAAGACTCCAATCACTTACGCCATCATACATTGCGTTCCCAGATCTCGCTTGTTGATCATGGCAGGGTACATCAAAAACGAGGCGCCACATGTCCCCATGCACCATTGACCCCATTAAGCTAGATTTTGATATGTGAATCCGATCCACGATGTGTCCTGGCAGTAGTGGCGGACCTGTGTCCTGGCAAGAAACCTCCGAGCCAATACATCAAAGTCAAGTGCCCGTCTATATAGAGGGTACTCGCACCGGACAAACAATGACAGTGAGCTTAGTGGCTGCCTTCAATGCTGGATTGAAGTAATTTATGTTAGCTGAGTGATGCGGGCAGCTACCATCGCGGGATTCTACCGGCAGTTTTTGATTACAGTGGCCTTTTTGACGATAATAGCTTTGGTCTTAAACTGACGGGGACGTGCGCGTTGTAAAAATTTGGTATCGTTATTGATATTGTGTACACAAGGCTCCCAAACAAAGGGTGAGTCTACAACATCTGGCTTTAAGCCTTACGACCAAGTTCAGTCTTGTGTCTAACTCCATAAGAGGAAGGCTACATGGGATCTACATTTGAATGGCTGACCTCTCACCTTATGGCTTTGACCTTCCCCAGGTGGTATTTAAGGAAGGAAAGGAACGAGGGGATTCAGAATTTCTCCGGGGTTTGTCGAAGCGAACTCTTGACCATCATAGTGTCCGTGATCGGGAGAAGAGCGCAGCGCCCATGGACTGGATTGCCACTTAAGAAAGGGTAAGATCGCAGAGCGTGATCAAGTGGACATACCGCGGCTGAGTGTCGTTTTAATCAAACGAGTAAACCGATGAGAAATATCTGAAAGATTTGGGCCGAATTCGGATGATCATGAAGCAAGACCAGCGTACGCGAGGTAAGAGGCATGGATTGGCGCAAGAAACGGTCGTTGAATCATCTTGGCTTGCGAAGCGTAAACTCAGGGGGGACGGGGGCGCTGGGGGCTAGGTTCTGAGCATGCTATCGGTTGGTCATTGCGGTTTGGGGTCGAGTGGTAGATTTTTTTAGCATAGAGACCAAACCTATGCCAAGCAAACAGGTCGCCGGACAATGTCACATTTACCAAGCATCAAAGCACCCAGATCGCAATTTCTCGGGTCCTAGGCTTCGTGGTGAGTATTAGAAACGGGAAAGCATTGAGTGCACACACGAGACTATTGCGCCGCTGTGATGATAGGATGACGAACGTATGATCGGAGGGGTTACACTCTCAGTGAATAGTTCCTCCGCTCCGACTATTGAAAGTGGGTACGACGAGGATAGGACCGGAGGCCCAGGAAACATATTTGGTTGCCTCATCTATCATCCATGGCCTCGTGATGCCGGGTGAGAATATTATAGCAAGGTATGGGGAACTTAGAAATACACACGACGGGCGCGGGAATGAAGATTGCAAAGGATGTGGCTGCCCGGTTTTGTGGCAACGTGAGACATGCCGCTATATCTGCCGACAATCCTGCAGTTCGGCAAGCCTTTGAGCAGGTGGTCCGCGGAAGACTCGAGACAGAGATGCAGGCAAAATAAATGGAGAACAGTGATACTGGCACCAACGAGCGGAAACAGTGTGTGTTATCAGCTAAGGCAACACGAGTCAATTGTGCTCAGACACGAACCCCGCGAGACTGGGGAAAGAAGAACAGGGACAACGGACTTGATTATTGATCAACCGATAAGGGAAAAATGGGGGAAATTTCGATGGCACACCGAGAAATGGAAGAAAAAAGAAAGAAAGATGGAAAGGTATTGGATGACTGGGAAGGGAGAGGTGGTGGTGAGTGATGGGATAAGGCGCGGGGTAGGGAAAACATATGTTAGTATTACAGGTTGCAAAGTTGGGATAAGGAATGAAATGTTAAGGTGCAAGCCAGATTCAGGGGGCAATTGTCAGTCCCAATGGAGATGAGCGATAGAAGGGAGAAGTGATGTGGGGAAGAGGGAGATAAGGGTCAAGGTGTGGGGTGTAGGACATGAATCACGATTGAGGAAGAGAGGAAGATGGATAAAGCAGCAGGATTGACCTATAAGGGTAGGAATCAAGAGGGCAGATGGAGGCCAGAGGAGAGCGACTTGCATGCGCCAGCAAGAGGCTTTTTATCTCAATTCCGACCGTGATCAAATGCTACTGGCGTGGAGATGCTGTGGGGAGTCTGGGGAGAAGGGCAATGGATGTGGGGGAGAGAAAACTGTATCAATGCAGGGAAAGGAGATGATAATGTCGAAATACTATATACAATGGATGATAGCCCAACACGCCCAAAGACAAAAAAGAAAATTGTTGTTGCCGTGATTCACTACCTTTTCATAAGCTAAGAATGAGAAGGATGAGTGCACGGTGGGTGAGACACGGGAAATTGACATGAGGCATGAAGAATGAGTTTGGGGTATACAATGTCAACTTCCGCGAGCCCACCGTCGTACACACACTTCCCAAGAAGCAGAAAAGGATAGGATGATAATTGAATGGGAGTTGGTGCTCATCGATCATGTACAGCCACATTGGGCGCGAGTGCAATGCTGCGTATAGGTGCACAGACCACGCGAATCGACATGCAAGTGAGGCGGTGGGAGTGGGCGAGAGAAGGAAGGGGAGATGATCAGCCAAAATGAGTGACGATGGTCGGTAGCAGCCGCGCAGGCAGAGCCAGAAGGGAGACACGCAGAACTCGAGGGGAAAATAAATGCAGTGAATGCGATGGAGATGGTGTGGGTGAATGCTGAAGCCAAGGGCTAGATGGATGGGATGAATAGGTAGTATGAGAAAAAATAGCTTGCGTGTGATGCAATGAAGATTGCTGATCCGAATGACGCGATGGAATGTCGTGAAATGCGAACCATGATGCGAGTTGGGGTGGCAACAAAAAATGCGAGTGCGAATTATGCAGAAATGACAGCGAATGGATGGGTCAGAGGATGTAGCGCAAAGCGAGTTGTGGAACATAGAGGAACAGGCGAGAGATCGAATCATAATAGCGAAGAAATAGCGAACGAGAAGATGCCAGTCAGAAAGAGAGCACTAGACAGTGGATCCGAGTATCTCTTTTGATTTGTGGAAGTTCTTCTTGCTCTTACATAGCAGCAGCAGAGTTGTTCGACGCTAGCGAGTGAAGCGCTGAACGAGGATGCTGAGGTGCAATGTAGGTCGCTTGATCCGCTCGCCCATTCGATCCCACAACAGCTGCATGATGACCCATCGGAGACTGCACTGCACTCGAGTGCATAGGGAGCCCATTCGCACCAATCGCACCAGCACACAGATCCATACCTAGTCCCATACCCATCATCGGCACTATCTCTGAAGGGATATTCTGCTGCACAATCTCAAGAGAAGACTTGCGGCTGCGTGTCCCACCATTGCTGCCGTTCGAGTGCCCACCACCGACTAGCGCGGAGTTGGTATTCCCATTGTCTTGCATAATTGCAAACATGCTCTCAGCTGATGACGAGTGCTGTCCATGTCCGTGCCCAGATGGTACCCCCATTGGCCGGTTCTCCTTGTTTGAGGTAGAGTGGCCAGAGGTGATCGCCGTGACTTGCACTTGCGGCTGCGGGTAGTGCGGAGGAGCAACAACCGAGACGGCGGCCGAACCATGGAGGTTGAGAGGCTCCAAGGTGGGAATAGTGAGGTGCGGATGCAAGCTCGTGCTTGGTGGTGGGGTCTGAGGGCCAACACTCTCATCAGCTTCGGAACTGAAATCAGAGCCAGAGAAGCTTGGGGTGGAGGACATGGTGCTCGAGACACTGGACCAAGCCTGGACAACGCGAGGGAGCATTTTGTTCGCCGGAGTCTGAGGAACCACGGACGAAGAGCTGGGACGAGCAATCGGAGCCGGTACCACCGGGGGCTGGTACACGTAGCGCTTCCCCTGCAGGTAGTAGTGGACGATATGCGTCGACGCTTTCGAGTAGTACGAATGAGAATACTTCTTGACAGTGATCTCAGAAATCTGGTCGAGGGACTCTGCCAAGTGAGCATCAAGCAACTGCACCGCAGTAACGACCGCCTCCGTCTCCTCGAAGGGCTGTTACCATATGAGCCAGGCGAACGGAGGCGCCGAATGGTGTGAAAGGGAGACGGTGACAGGGATGAGCGCGTGTTAGGCGGTGCCAAGCAGGGATTGATGATGCCATTGCCGAAACGGGTAGAACAGACGCATGTGAGGGAAAAGAGAGGGAGTATTTCAGCAATTGAGTCCACAAAAAAGACACACGTTAATCAGAAAGGTGGGAAGAAGAGGAAACCGAAAAGGCAAGGGGGAGTTGAAGAGGGAGAAAAAAAATCAAGACGTACCCGACGTGCTTTGCCTAGCGTGTAGCGAGCCAAGAGCAGCGAAGCTTGGGCAATGACCGAAGGCGGAAAGGCGACGAATTCGCGGAAGAAGAGGGTGATCTCCATGAGGAAGCGTGCGACGTGTTGAGTTTTGGCGTCCTCAAAGCAGACACCGACGCAGGCGAGGCGGAGCCAGGCCTCGGCGGTGGGGTGGCCAACACGCCAAGCGATGGTAGCGAGGACATGACCCTCCATCTGGATGAAAGCCGACTCGTCGTACTCGTCCCTGCAAATCTCACACAGATCCCGAACGGTCGGCACACGCTCCTTGGCATCCTCGAATTTTGCGGCAATCCAGAGGGCAGCGCATCCTACGAGCTGATAGTGCTTCTTATAGACGACACGACGAGAGACGTAACGGTCAACAATGTTGCAGGTGAGGTAGAGAGTTTCGGGGCGGAGCTGAAAGTTTAGGTGTACTTCAATGAGGAACTCGACGAGGCACGCGCGCATGTGCCACTGGATCTCTGGCTGGAGATCCATCGAAGTGGGTGAGGACATGGTGTATTGCTGAAATGGGCGCCAAGATGGTCAATCAATCGATAGTGGGGAGTGGCCCGACAGCAAACACGTGCCGTGGCGGTGAAGACGACGTACCTCAACCTGACGCATGTAGGCGGTAACATCCTCGCGATACTCTTCTTCTAACAGGCCGCGTACTTCGCGCTCCAAGGTGATGAGTTGCTGTTGGCGTTGACGCTGGAGTTCGAGTTGGAGGCGGCTGGTGGGAGACCGAGAGGCAGGACTGATTTTACGAGCAGATTCGAGCGAAGAGGACGAGGCGGAGGCCTTCTGGCGCGTCTTCTGGACGCCGCAGGAGGGGGAGAGGGTTGAGCTGACGCGTTTAGCAGCTGGACGAGAGTAGAGGTTGGTGCGGGAAGACCGAGCGGCCGATGAGATGGATGATTCGGCCTTCATGGTGATAGTGCAGAGTGATAGAGAAAGAAATTAGGGATGGGAATAAGCTAGAGGGGAACAGCACATGGTTAGTAAGGCCAACGGACGCAGAATAAGGGGAGGATTTGGTCAAGTGGATGTGTTGGACGAAACACGAGGTGTGATGCGATCGGACGCAGCAGTGAAGGCAGCGTGAGAACTTGCAGAGGAGAAGCCAGCACCCGTCAGGAGCGTAGCAAGGTGGGTGCAAATGGGAGGAGGAAGGGGACACGCGCTGGGGATGGAGAGGACTGGCGGGGGAAGGATACAGTTTCGCAAAAAAAGCAATTCGAAGTTGCCTCGTGGTTTGGGAGGCTGGAAGCCAATGATGATGATAAGCTGACTTACTTGGGAAGAAACAGGCTCAAGAGCTTTTTTTGGAGGAGATGATGGTGAAGACTCGAGACGTGTAAAGGACTCGAGAAGGGGGGGTCCTCTGGGTTTCAGAGGGGAAGGAGGAGAGGGAGGGAGGGGGGGACGACGAAGGGAGATGAAATGAGAGAAAGTTGAGTTGCTGGCTGAAGCAACTAGAGTGGGACGTTCGTCGTGGTTGGCGCCGTCAAGAGTGGTGCTGTGCTCGTCGAGAGGAGCACTGTGCTGGACGGCGTCGGCGGTCTGGGATGGGAGTTGTTGGGAGATTCGTGGAGGGGGAGAACGTCCTTAATGGGAGGTTCGGGCCTGGGTGTGTGGGTGTCACGCTAATGGCCGATTCAGTCACCAAATTGCCGAATTGGGCCGCAATTCAGTCAGGGTGGGCGTTTGGAGTAGAAGATCGTCTCCGCTGGTTTTGATGGGCGCGGCAAAGATGTATGAGCGCGCACACACAGAGAGAGGACCACACTAGCCCTCTTGATTGTCTAGCGAGTCGTTGTCTGTTGGGCTACGTGCGTGGTTGGTAGTGTTTTGTTCTGATCGTTTGCGTGTGTGTTACAATTGCTTATGACGCACGCCCCCATACAAAACACACTATTGGTAGTAGCTCCCTTCCACCATCACTGGCGCCGATGACAGGGGAAGTCCGCCCACAGTTTTACCGCAAAATTCACCATCATTTCCCTTACAGCACTAATAGTAGTAATAATCTTTGAGCGAGGATGTATATACCGATGGCCGTGATCCTATGATGCCATTGGGTGGCACGCGGCCTGCGCAAGCGCCCGGATGGTGTATGCCAACACCGGGCGCAAGGTCTCATGGTCCCTCTCCTGTGGGCCTTTTGCGTTCTTGGTCGCTGTCCCACCCTCATCAGGAGAGCGCTTAATCGGAGCCCCCGGGTCCGAGCAATTCCATGGGTGGTTGGTACGAGCCAATCGCAGCATGCCATCGTCCATCGATTGCAACGATGGGAACCCGCATCTCGCGTTCATCCTCAATCTAATTCCATCATTTTCTCCGTTTACGCCATTCACACACACACAAGGTCTCAGACCACGTATAAGCAGTGCCAGAAAAAAAAAAAGATCCTCGAGGTCCAATCTTCGTAACTGAGCAATAATCAATAGAACAGGCTTCTCTGAATGGCTTGGAGGCTCGCCCCGCCCCCGCCAGGAGAAAAAAAAACCAATCAAATGATTCAACCCAACTGAACGCAAAAGAAGCACGCTGACCAAACCAATTTACCAAACTTTCGATTCATCTCATTCATCGTCCTACTTTTCACACACAGGATGCAGCACACGCAACGCTAGCGAATCGCGTATCGTCCGCTCCGCTTCACAGCTTTTGCTCCCGCCCCTCCTAGAGTGGTCGACGCGAAGCCTAACTGGAGTCTTCGTTGAATTCATTTCTCTGTTGCCGCGCCCCCAGTTACGCTCCGCCCCTTCCTGCGCGCCCCGCTCTTCCCCCTGTCATCCATGTCGCGCCGGCACGGCGGCAGGAGTATGGATGAACACACACACACACACTCACTCACTCACGATAAAGGCGCACGCGCCTGCATATGATTTGTAGTATGGCGTGCTGGAGCACGCATACAATTACCACAGGCACTCACTCTCAGGCCATATCTCAACCTCCGAGTCCGAAACTCCTCCTCCCCCTCGGATATGAGCCCGCGATACGCTCACCGCCAAGTAGTGTACTGACTTTGTGTGGGTCCCTCCACTTTTTATGTGGGTGGTCTGAAGAAGCGTCATTGCAATGAGCAACCCATCCGGCCTTTTTGCTGCCTATCGAACTCACATAGGTTTGCCGAAGATACATTATGGGAAGCAATGGTGTGGCCTCTATCATTATTGCCTGTCATCGAGGTTCCGAACAGCAGTTCCTTCGCAATTAGTGAGGGTGGTTGGGCCTGGGCAGGCGAACGGGCGTTGAAATGTCAAAAATTATTCGCGATGATAAATTGGAATCGGGGCAGCCCAATTTTTTTTTTGGGATGGTTGGAATGACGCTCTTCGTGTCGATCCTGGGGGGATGCGGCGGTTGGACCAGCCATCGAGAGGGGTTTCATCACTCAGCACCGTTACAGTTATCAGGGACACTTCCGGGGGCCACGTTTCTTCTCGCTGCCAATCGTAAATTGCATGCATATAGATTGCTGAACACGCAAGAGATAAGCTAGGGTGTCCCCTGTGCGGACGCTCTAGCGCGTCCTGCATCTCAGAAAGTAATGACCAAGTTTCTAGTTTCTTGCCTACGAAGCATAATTGCGAGGCAACATCCGCCGGCCCTGGAACCTTGTCCATTCAATCGGCCAAACCTCCACCTCGTGGGCTCGATGACTATTCACAGGCCCATCTCATTCCTCCTCTGCAGCCGCTCAGGAGAAAGAGAGGAGGGAACTCATAGCGCTCAGATTCAAGATTGATTGACGATTGAGATTGGCCCTGACGAACACGCTGTCCCATTACTAATATTGAACCTGCTCGGATGATGGAGTGCGTGTGGCGACTCTCGCACCAAGGACCCTGCACCGAGTCTATTCTGATAATTTTCGCACATTTTAACCCCTTTTTCTTTCCACAGATATGCGATGCTCGGATTTGAACACCACCGCCATCGAATCTCGTGCCACCTCAAGCTCTCCCCCCAATTCAATAGGACCCCTCGACCGACCGAACCCGGAGCAACAATTGATTCCGGGAGTTCCGTTCCCCGCATTTCCCATCAAACGCACAACTGACTGCATAATCTGTTCGGGTATTCAGTCCAGCACTTGGCCGGCGCTAAAAATCACACTCAGAGTCACACTTGTTTCCCCCATCGTGTTTGAAATTTGTCACGCGATTGGCGGCGATCGAAAGAGAGATATACAGGGAAAGGAGAACGAGGTATGCTGTTTGCGCACCTGAGGACACACCTCATCTTCAGCGCCAACACCGATGTCGGAAAGACCATCTTTGCTACCGCCCTTGTAAGAGCGAGTGCCGCCGCACTTGCTGGTTCATCTCCTTCCCATCAGCATGTGAATGGCGCACGATCACCATCGTCGTCGTCACCTCCCTCGGCGAGGCAAATCCTCCTGCCCAGAGTTCACTACTTGAAACCAGTTAGTACTGGCCCGGCACATGAGGCCGATTACAGGTCCGTATCTTCCTCGCCACTGATCTGATGCCCTCTTCGACCATCCCACTAATGATGAAAATGATGAATCAAAATCCCATGGCAAAAACGAAACGGAAACGAATCAATCAATCGGACACTCCAATGCGTCTTCTTTTGATCCCGAAATGACTGATCTGCCTTTTTGCACATCATCGTACTCCTGTGCTGCTAATTGCGCCCCTGGCACTACTCGGTCGATGACCCGAACTTGCTCGTATCTGCCTGTCTTGGACCACGTCATTTGCACTCGTGGTCCCTAGTCATGTCCAACGCTTTGCTGCAAACCATCATCGAGGTGGTTTGGTCTCCACGGCATGTCTCTACCAGTTGGACGACCCGGTCAGCCCGCATCTTGCGGTTAAAATGGCGCAGGAGAGAACTGCTTCTGCATTGGTTAGTCAAGTTGACCGGCTTGCCTTTACTTTGCATTCGGCACTATTTGCTTCGCTGTGGCGCTCGCCGTGGCCCGTCAATTTATCTCATTTCTAGCCATCTCAATCATGCTCTCCCTGACGGGGACGGGGTT
>WIDE01000008.1:80963-123929 GCA_015039315.1 Clavulina sp. PMI_390
ACTTCGCTGATTGCTCTGTCGGCCTCGTTTGAACACAGCCTGCCACTGGGACTATTGGATACACTCAGCCCGAGCTTGAACGCAGAGTCGCAGCTCACATTGTCGAGACCGCCAACCTTTCCCCATTACCTCCGCCTTCCTATTGGACCACCAGTTCCAACAATGCAACTACCGAGCGGGTAACGGGCTCGGCACTATCATCGCTCTTCATCGAAACCGCTGGTGGTGCGTCTATGCATTCTTACTTGCCCATATTGCCTCCACTGCGTCTACACCATTTGTGCTCCGGCTGTCATCACATGGCGTGTGGTCCATGCTCCTGCATATTTTGATGCGTGTCGCAAAGCCGTTTTCAAAAACCTAGCGACTTGCCTGTCGGGCGTCGGCAGCAATCAACTGCGTTTTATGCTATACGTCATTTTTTGCCTTCCTTTTTGGGGAGTGACCGCCATGGCTGTCACCGTGCCTGTATGCCGTCGGTTACTTCGATGTTACGTCGTCGTTTCGGCTTCAGAGGCACTTTTGTTGGCGGCCGGCGTTCATGGACATGTATCCCTCAACCAATCATCCTTGGTGGCTCACTACTCCATCATGCAGCCTCTCTTTTCATATTCACGCGTCGGTGATACATGTCGGGGCTGCTGCGGTTTCGTCGGTAGTAGTTGGTGTGACGCGACCGCCGCCGCCCGTCTGCCGTTGTCATCGTGTCGGCGAACCCTCCCTGGTCATTTGCACCACAGAGCCTCTGCAACTTTACCCTAATCGATCTTGGCCTTTCGTATTCTTTTGGCCTCATTTTATTGTGCTTCCCTCCAGCGACTAGCTTTCCTCTTATCTTATTTGTTTACTGGGCCGTTTTCCTAGCAAAGAGGTGACTGGTGCAAGCCGCGATCCGGTGCTTTGGATCAAAAAGGTCCCAGCGTCCCTGCTGCCGTGCGGGCGAAAGCCGAGCTCCTCATGGCCTGCACATCAATTATGCAATCAATTGCATACATACCCTCGGATTTTCCTTGCAACGCGTGTTGGCGGAAAACTTTTTCCATGCTACACGTTCCTAGCCTTTATTTGCTGGCCGTGTCCACAGGAGGCCTTTTGCTTTTCTTGTTCGGGCAAACAGTTCGTCTACCTAGCTTGTAACGATTTGAGCTACTTGAGCCAGGCTCGTGATGAGCTCATTTCATGCTCCTCTTGAACCTCTCGATCGCCTAGTGATGGGAATAGGTTGATCACATACCATTGTGGAACCATTTCCTTTCCGAGCTTTCTGATTTCGTTGCCTCTTGGTTACTCGATCACCCCAAATTTCATCCCGGACCAGTATTTCCTTGGCCGTTTTCCATGCCGCTGATTACTTCTTCCATCTCTTCTCATTGATGCACCAGGCGTTCATAGCCCAACACTGTCCGGGTTAACTCAAGCCGATGCCTACCGGCCGTTCCGTATCCCCACAATTCTGATCGCGGACTCTCGCCTTGGCGGCATATCAACAACACTTTCATCTTACGAGTCTTTGCTCGTACGTGGGTACACCATTGACGCCGTGCTGTTGTTCAAGGATGACTATTATCGAAATCATGAATATTTGATGGAATACTTTGGGTCTCGGAGTGGGGGGTCGCAAGCATATGGGATGCTGGTCCATGCTATTGAGCCTCCTCCTGCAAGACAGGAAATTTTGTCAGAGGATAAACAGAATTTGGAGGCGTACTATGCCTCTCTCTGCGACCCCGTGACAAGTGCCTCATTTAGCTCTACCCCAATGTCGCCTGTTGTGCGCCATCTTGAGCTTCGTCATCATCGGCGTTTGGAGGAACTGACTTCCATGCCTTCGCGAACCCTCGAGAGCATCTGGTGGCCGTTTGTCCAGCACAAGCCCGTCCAGCCCTCTGATATTACCGTCATTGATAGTGCACACGGCGATCATTTCTCTTCGTTTGGGCCGGCCAGCCCCTCCCCTTCCGTGTCACAACCCATGCCCCCTGTCCTCACGCAACAGTTCGATGGCTCTGCGTCCTGGTGGACCCAGTGTCTCGGTCATGGGAACCCAGAGATCATGCTTGCTGCGGCGAGCGCGGCCGGGCGATATGGGCACGTTATTTTCCCCCTCGCGACACACGAGCCTGCTCTCGAGCTCTCAGAACGTCTCCTGGGGCGTCAAGCCCTGTTACCGAACCAGAACGCGCACCACACTCCAGGGCCAGGAGCAGGTTGGGCAGACAAAGTCTTCTTTAGCGATGACGGGAGTACAGGCATGGAGGTTGCGCTCAAAATGGCCATTCGCGCATCGGCTTTGCGCTACCCATTCACTACTCCTCGGCAAACTTCCTCCAGCGCCGGTGCAGCGAACCCACTGAAGAAAGATCGGGAGATTATTGGGATTTCTGGTTCATACCATGGGGACACAATCGGTGCTATGGATGCGTGTGAGGGCGGAGTTTACAATTCTGCTGTTGAGTGGCATCGCGAGCGTGGCTATTGGTTTGATCCGCCTCGTGTCGAAGTGAACGATGGTGTAGCGGTGGTTCGAATCCCTCAATCATGGAGAATCGATGATGACAACAGAGGCTTAACTGAGATTGGTGTGGTAGCCAAGCAGCAGGCTGATGGATCGAGCATAATTGAAACTATGCTGGACAGCTCCAAGTCGGAGGCTTCATCGCTCGCCCCTTCCTTGCAATGGCTCTATAATGTCCCTGCGCGCCTGGCCTCATCAGACCCTTTCATCGCCCTTTATAAAGCTCATATCACTGAAACACTCGAGCGGCTTGTCAAAGATGAAAAACGAACGTTTGGCGCATTGGTACTCGAGCCAATCCTCATGGGCGCCGCAGGCATGGTCTGGGTTGATCCCCTCTTCCAGCGCGTCCTCATCGATATTGTTCGAGAGCGTGAAGATCTATGGGCTCGTGCCAGTGATGGCCTCGTCAATACCGTCCAGCCTCGTCCCCCCGCTTCACTTTCACCCCCTGCCAACCCTTCACCGGGTCGGCAATGGCGTGGTCTTCCCGTGATATTCGACGAAGTTTTTGTTGGGCTTTATCGCCTAGGCTTCATGACCTCTTCCTCTGTCCTAGGCACGACACCGGATATCTCAGTGCTTGCTAAGATATTGACGGGTGGGCTCGTTCCAATGAGTGTTACACTCGCGTCGGATTCGATTTACGATGCGTTCTGGGCTGAGCAGAAGAAAGATGCGTTACTACATGGGCACAGCTATACGGCACACCCTGTCGGTTGCGCTGTTGCGTGCAAGACGTTGGAAATCATTGATGACATGAACAGTGGAACAGGGCACGATGGGGCTAACTGGCGTCAGGCAAAGGCTGCCTGGGGCCTGCCCGCCCCTGCGGTGCAGACGTCGTCAGCTGGTGGCGTTTGGAGCTTATGGGACTTGAACTTTGTTGCCGAGGCCTCTAAATCGCCTTTGGTGGGTTCTGTAATGGCTATGGGCACCGTTCTCGCCATTGAGCTAAAGGACTCTGCAAATGATGGTGCGTTATGATACCTTCGCATTCATTCCTCACCACAAATCAGCTAATGTTTCTGTTCGTTGATGTCTCTCCACATAATTTAGGTTATCAGGCATACTCTGCTCAACTATTCCTCCAGAGTGTTCAAAAGAATCTTTCCTCATCACGTAGAAGCGACGATCAGGCGCAGCCTCTCCTTCCCATGGGGTTACACTTCCGACCCCTTGGGAACGTCGCCTACCTGATGACAAGCTTGAACACGACTGATGAAACCATACGGGCGCTTGAGAAGGCTCTCCTTTTGTCGTTGAAATAGCTCTTGTGGTGCCGTGCCTAATGTGCACTCGGCACCCCAGTGGGCTGGATCGTGCGGATCGATTCAATGATCGTGCTGCGTACTCCCCGCAACCCACCGTCTGAGTTCTCGCGTAGACCAAGGCTGAATATTCATATTATGCATTCGATTCTACTGCGGAAATGGGGCATGATCGGAGCGGTTGCACTGGTGATGAGAAGGAGAGTCATGAGGCGCTGATGCCCGTACAGGGTTCTATATAGTAGGGTGGTGCCGTTTGGCGCTCATTCCTCAAGTGTGAACTTTCCGCTAGAATCTTGATACAACGCATGGATCCGAATGGCCGCGTCCTGGGCGGCGCTCAAAGTCAAATCATTGTTGAATCTGATGATATGTATGCACACTGCTGTCGCCACTGGTGGATGATTGCAAATCCAAGGTTTGGCCAGTCTTGTTTGTGATTTAGGAAAGAATCTTGTATTCTGTCGGGTCGTGCATTCGCGCGCACCGAAGGTTCATGGTCCATGCCGGTTTTTCGGTCAGGCTCGTCTGAGTAGAGACGTAAATCCGCAACTCACTACAACAAATCTGAATCTTTTGTGAAAACGACATTATTATTTAGCTTCATACATGGGGGCTCTAAGGGACCCAAGGGGAATTGGGTTCCGCCTATTACTGCATCGTACTACGATGGTGATGATTTGCTCACACGCTCCCACATTTGAAACTCGTATTTCACGCCTTTTTCCTCGTTCGTGTCTTTGGGGACATCAAACCCCGCCCAATGGGTCAGCTCATCGTGGGTGACCCGACGCCAGACGCCAAACGGCGATGCGTTGTCGGCTTTGGCCGCCTCAGAAGCTAGCTCAGACGACGACACTATATCAGCGGGTGTGAGTTGATCGCGTTCCGGTGGGCGGAACTCTGGGAAGAAGACGTCACACTCGTCAAATGCTGGTTCGCTGATGCGTGTGATAAGGATGCGGTCAAGTGTGAAGCCCGACAAAGGTGAAGATGTGAGGGTATGCAGGGCTTCAGTGTAGATGGTAGCGCCCCCAATGATAAATGTGCGATGAAGTGTTGGGAAGGTAGGAGGTGTCTCGTCTGGAGAGGGGGTTGACGGGGAAAGCGAGAGACAGGCGAGTGCGTCAGGAAGAGAGGATGCAAGGATTGTTGGCCCAGCATTCGGGCCACTGAATGATAAGCGGGTATGCACAGTGCACCGGTAAGAAGGTTTGAGTCAGTACGAGCCAACTTGTGTGGGATTGCTCTAGACGCACAGATCGTAATCCTTATTCGAACTGATCACAACATTGAGCCTATTCTTAAGTGGCCTGAATTTAGGCGGAATGCTTTCCCAGCTTTTCCTACCCATTACTAAAGCGTTCATCTTCCCAGCAGGTGCTTCTGAGGTGATCTTGACAAAGTAAGCCATTTCAGCGGGGAGACGCCAGGGAAGGCGTGAGGCTGCACCGATGCCGTTATTTCGTGCGGCCGCTACAACGATGCTCAGAGATCGATCCATGACGTATTCAGGGTCTCGGTGGTCTCTGTGGAAGAGGCTTCGAGTTCACGTTTGAGGACTTTTGGAAAAGGGATTTAGGTTCGAGATCAATCGATGATTTCCTAATCACACCATCCAAGACATATGAACCAAAATTATTGACTTTACACCAGGCAGATTTATTAGGACTGTCCAAGACCACCAAGTGAAGACGCGTTGTTTGGATTTGTGCAGGCGGGAGTCAACAAGGCCAAACGTTTTGGCGCCTAGGTCACGTGCAGAACTACTAACCCAACAGCATTTCCGGAAAGGCCTGCAGCAATGTCTGAGCAGGTCAGACCCTTGAGCTATCTCTCAGCAACCAGCAGCGTCTTGATATGTCATTCGTTTCCGCTAGATCGAGCGTCACTACCAAAAGCAGCACCTCTTCCAGAATGCTAAGGCAAAAGGTTCTTACCCGCCAACCACTTGACGATCTCTACAATTGTGTTACGACTGGTTGGCTCATTACGATTCTATCTTTTGCTGTTATCTCCGCATAGTTGGTGTGAAGGTGACCAAGACTCGCCGGTGGTACAAGGATGTCGGTCTTGGGTTCAAGACTCCCGCCGAGGCGATCAACGGCACTTACATCGGTGCGTGTATTATTATCAAGATTGGGCCTACGATCCAATCGCTCACCAAATATCATATGTGTAGACAAGAAGTGCCCCTTCACGAGCGATGTCTCGATTCGTGGCCGTATCTTGACTGGCAAGGTTGTGTCCACCAAAATGACCCGTACTATCATCATCCGACGGGACTACCTCCACTACATCCCCAAGTATAGTGCGTCGCGGCCGCTCGATAAACCCATACCTCGAAAGTTACTGACTGGCATTTTAACAACTCTTGGGGATAGACCGTTACGAAAAGCGCCACCGCAACCTGGCTGCACACGTCTCGCCTGCTTTCCGTGTCGAGATTGGTGATGTAGTAACTGTTGGTACGTACTGCGTCTTCCTCTCCCTCCATCCCCTGCGCGGACCGCCCCCGCTGTCCAGTATTAGGTTACTGACAGACAATCTCTTCTTGTAATCAGGTCAATGCCGACCACTGTCGAAGACAGTCCGATTCAACGTGCTGCGCGTGATGAGGAGCAAGGCTGCGTCCAAGGAGTTCACCAAGTTCTAGGTTGCTGGGACTATGATTTCTCTTTTACTCGCATTCCATTATTGTGTATACTGGCCACACCTTACGCATATGCATCATGCACATATCATCAATTTTGAGAGGGCTGATCACGCGAGACTATTTACTGCATGCGGTTTTGATATAAATGAAGAGGCGAATTGGATTATCTGAGACCCGTCCGAGGAGACAATGTTTGGGAAAGTCTAATAAGAAAGGCACAGAAGAAGGCAGCGCAGAATGTTCAATGTTCATATTGCGGGCAGTTGCCGCTTGTTTGTCAACGTTCAGCGCACTGAGCACACGCTGACTTTATCCTCGCCAGTTTCAAGCACAAGGCGCCTATTCGTTGACGTCATCTCCACCGTGCTCTCGACGCCCGCTCCCCTATCCTACTCGCTTGCTTTCGTAAATGGGCCAAGCAGGTAGCCTGCCCAAGAAGGTCAAAGGCTCCGGAAAGCATGCGAACGGCAATGGCCACGATGGACACGACCATGGCGACGGAACCCCGCCTCATAATTCAGACGATGCTCCACCTGCGAGTGTGAGTCGAGGCACCGGAAGCCGCGCCCACCGCAAGGCGGCTCGAGGCAACAAGACTGCTCGCGATCCATCACCGCCGCCTGCCCCGCCAGACGCCAACAATACCCTAACGCCCAACGACGAAGATGAAGAGGCACCGAGTACCCCACTTATGCAGCCCACTGGCCTCGCCATTCCCGGAACATCCAATCGCTCCCCTTCAGCCCACTCCCCCTCCCTGCAACCCTCTCCCCTACCCTCTCCATCTGCCAACATCACACAACCTCCCCTTGAACGCGATGTGTCTTCCTCCTATACCACCATACTTTCCAATTCCGGCACTGGAACCAGTGTGCCCGCTCTCTCACCGCTCGCCGGCGCATCCCCCGGCCAGTCAAAGTCATTCGACGTAGATGATATGATTAACCGTCTGCTCGAAGTGGGGTATAGCGGCAAGATCAGCAAATCTGTCTGCCTGAAAAACGCAGAAATCACAGCGCTGTGTATGGCGGCTAGAGACATATTTCTTGCGCAGCCAACACTTATTGAGCTCAGTCCTCCCGTTAACGTCGCAGGAGACGTTCATGGGCAGTACTCTGATCTCATTCGTCTCTTTGAGATGTGTGGATTCCCCCCAAGCGCCAACTATCTCTTCCTGGGGGATTACGTCGACCGAGGGAAGCAGAGCTTGGAAGTGATCCTTCTCCTGCTCTGCTACAAAGTCAAGTACCCAGAGAACTTCTTCCTGCTACGAGGAAACCATGAATGCGCAAATGTTACAAGAGGTAAAGCATATATTGTGCTCTTTTTCGTAAACTTCATTCTGATTCTAGTCGGTTCATCGCCCCCCCTATACAGTCTACGGCTTCTATGACGAATGCAAGCGACGGTGTAACATCAAAATATGGAAGACCTTTGTTGATGTCTTCAACTGTCTACCAATTGCAGCCGTTGTGGCCTCGAAAATCTTCTGCGTTCACGGGGGGTTATCCCCTTCAATGAACTCTCTCGAGGACATCAAGAAGATCCAACGGCCGACGGACGTACCTGACTTTGGCCTTCTCAACGACCTCCTCTGGTCCGATCCAAGCGATACCGCCCTCGACTGGGAAGACAATGAACGCGGAGTCAGCTACTGCTTCGGAAAGGCGGTCATCAACCAGTTCTTAGCACGGTATGACATGGATCTAATATGTCGAGCACATATGGTAGTCGAGGACGGCTATGAGTTTTGGAACGACCGGACTCTTGTAACTGTTTTCAGTGCGCCCAACTATTGCGGAGGTGAGCACTTGTACCGACACCACAAATTATTTCAAGACTACGAGTGTCTGGTGGCTGATCTGTTCGGTTCCCATGTTCTTTTTTGTCACATCTCAGAATTCGATAACTATGGTGCATGCATGAATGTATCAGAAGAATTACTTTGTGCTTTCGAGCTCCTCAAGGTTCGTCAATCACTCCTGATGTTGTAAAGGGACCCCCAACTGACAGCGGCTTCTATAGCCTCTGGATGGTGCTGCTCTCAGAAAAGAGATGAACAAAGCCAAGCGAAAACGGCAGGAAATGCAGGCCATCAAGCCTGCATAAGCATACTCCCTACGCTTCCACGCTCCAAACGTCGCCTGCGGTTTCCTACTTCCCTAGAGATCGCATGAAGGGACCACCACCGCGATAGGTCAGGAGAGCAGGTCGTGCCCACCCGCTTTTATCGTATGGTTTCTTATCGGCGCCATGTTTTATATTTCTTTCAACGCAACTCGATACGATGGACGTGCTAGTCTCATGTTGTTATACGCGCCCTAGGATTCCTTGTATCGAGTGGAGGCGGCCTCGTTCACACTGCTGTCAGGTGTACCCTTCTACGTTATACATTCTTTTGTCTTGCTTCACTATTCCCAACCATCCCGGTCTCTATTCGCGTTTCTCCCTGTTCTCACTAGCCTGCTCGTTTGTTCCGATCCCCTCTTCCAGGTATACAAGCTGTTCTCTTTTTAACTGTTGCCGTTTATGTCCAACTATCGTTCTTCGTCGCTCTTGATCCTCTCTATCTCCGTTGGTCTCGCCTACGTATGCAGTAATAGTAACGGGCCACTCCAGTAGTCTAGTGCCGTTTCATAATCCAACCCGTGATCAACATGGTGCAGTCATTGAATAACGAACCGGTAGATTCCAAAACCCGAGTAAATGAAGGAGTGAGTGTACACGATCCATGTATGAAAGTTCAGACAAGAAGCCCACAAAGTCACCAGCATTGGTGCTATCGCTAACACATAAATTAATGACCAATTGATGACAAGATATGCACTGGATCAATCGATGAGCGTAAGTCGGGGGTCCATTCCTCTCGCCCCTCTCTGGTTTACGACACCTCCCGCTACACTACTCATCGCGTGTGCATAGAAGTAAGCGGCCTGGGCCATGATGCTCTGTTCTACCAAAGCCAGGACATCGGTGTAGAGGAGGGGCCATCCAACGAGCCTGCGATCCTCTGGATGGAGGAGGTCGGCGATGAGTACACCACCCTGCGAGCGAATATATTCAAGCCCCGCAGGATCGCGCTCGTCAGTCGCAATGTAGAACCTAGAAAGGGGTAGATTGGGGACAGGCGATCCGCACCAAAAGAATCGTTAGCGAGTAGGTTCATGGATATTGTAAGCGAGGGATACGTACTTATCACCATCATGGGGAGGCTCCTTGCCCAGGAAGGTCTGGTCAGGCTTGACAAACGGAATATCTCCCACTTTGAAGTGGCTTCCATCGGTAACGATCTGACGGATCTTCTTAGCGCCAGTTTCCAGTCGGCTCTTAACGCGAGCAATGTGCTTTTCGACAGTATTCTCCATAGCCCAAGAGAGACGGACGACTGGGTGGCAAAGAGGGTGCGAGTCAGTAGTCGTTCTGGGTATCATCAATAAGTATGGACGTACAGTCGCCCCGACGCATGTGACCGGCCATCCACATCCTCCCATTATTCAGCTTTAACATTCTTTGGGCAATACGTTGAGCTAGCTGTTCAATAGGAGGGATGTGTACCATCCCGTGAAGCACGAGATCTGCAAAGTTGTTTCGAGCGGGGATGCTACTGAAGCGCAGCGAGCCCTAGACAAACCGAGGGGGGACGATGAGTGACAGGTTCGAGCTTTCAGGAATAGTACAAAAGGCGCACAGGTTTACGATACAGGTGGGTCTCACCCTCGAGAAGAAGCACCTTCTCCGTGCGGTGATCATAATCATCGATTAATCCTTTGAGGGAGCTGATGGGAGCTAGTTGTTTGATCGGCTCAACGACGCTCTTGAGGTAATCCATCCCAAGACTAGAGCAAAAAGTATGCCTTTAGGAAAGGAATGATAAAGACAGGGGCCGATAATCACTTACGCTCCAGCGAAGGTATGCAACACCGCGAACCCGTGATCCTCGATGATTTTCTCCAGTTCTTCCTGGGTATCCCACTTGGCCAAAGGCTCCAAGTTCACCTTGGTCATGTCGTCTAGTGTAAGCACCAGGTCGTCACCCTTCAGTTGCATAAGCTTCTCCGTCACGGGTCCTTCGACTGTCGACCCACTGGCGTATGGAGGCAACTTGTCCACGCGAACAATGCCTTTAGGATCATACTCGTGGTTGGGTATGGTGCCTAGAGTCGGGTGTTGTGGGCCCGAGTGGTAAACTTCACGATTCCAAGCACCGTTTGACCCTTCCAAGGAGGGGCTCAGTTCTTGCAGAGTGAGGTATTCCGCCACTGTAACAGTCGGCGAATATTTTCTCATGCGACGGAGGTCAAGCATAACGTCAATAGGAATCTTCCATCCCCTGTAGAAGTAGACGGCGGTCACTTGGAGTATTAGGTAGTTTCGGCCCGTTTCACGCACATTTGTTCCTCAATCGGTAGCTCACGCCATTCGCCCCACCCAATAGCGTCTCCTCGATTCACCATTTCAGCGAAGGAAGCACAGACAGTTCTGGAAGCAGGATGTAGAAATTAGCGAGACGTTCCCAATCGAGCAAGCAGGAGACTAGCTCACATGTTCCATTCGCAAGCACGGGCGTAGACGAAGGAGGGCAAGACGAGAGTTCTGTTGAGCAGATTGGCATGCAGCAAGCTAGTTTCGATGATGTATCGCATCTATAACATAATAGCGGGTGAGCGTTGCCCGACAAAACGGAAGCGCGCTAAACTTACGTTATTCCACCCGAGCCCCAGACTCCAGTCCCGTACGTAGTAACCCTTCGTGCCCTCAACCATTGTCCGTATTTTATCCATGGTCCACTCGTCCTCGCCCTCCTCGACGTATTGACCGAGGCCAGGGCGGATATATGACGTGGAGCCGCCAAGCCCATCCTCATCAAGTGTCGAAGGTGGAGGGCAGCTTGCGGTGCTTCCGTGTCCAGTGGTCCCAGCAGGACCCTTGCTATCATACGAGGCGTCTCCAGTGTTGGACCACCAGTCTTTGATGTTGGATGGCCCGAGTGAGTCTGGATGGTTGGGTGGTGAACCGGGTGCAAACCCGAAGGTGAAGATGAGGTGGAAGATGATGCCGGATGCTGCGGCTATCCCAACGAATGTGAGGAGGCTCCTTCTCCGTGATGGTGGTCCTGAGGAACCAGTAGTGATGGGTTGGGGGATAGGAGACGATGCGTCTCGGGGTAGTAATTGATATGACATTATCTGGACAATTGAGGAAAGTTTTCTGTCAGGGAAGACTGTGGACGGAGATGGAGAGCGTTATGACCAACAGAAGGGAGTGTGTGGTTATGGGGGTAAAGCTCTGAAAAAGGCGGGGTGCCTGACGTTGATATGGCTGAACCGTCACTGTCGGGGGAACGGGAAAAGTCTCGGAGTGACAACGCGTCAAGCGTCGGAATGTTCCTTGAGCCCCGCCGAGTAGATCAGATTACAGTTTAGATGAAGACGCGAATAAGAAGAGACGGTGTGTGGTGTTCTGAGGCACCAACGCACACAAACGGAAAGTCGAAACCGATGGTTGCCAAATAAAGTGCTCCAAAATCAAAACTGCGCCAAACAGGAGCCCAGGCGGCAGGAACGTGGCGGCAGCTTCAAGAATCTAGCGAATATCAAATATAGCTACACATGAGGAGAAATCGAGATAGGAATATTTGCAACCATCATCGCGCAAGAAAATCGGTGCATTTCATTACAATTTGACAACGAGAGTCGAGGAGAGGCAGGACAAGTGAACAAAAATGGCATCGCCAGGATGTGAAAATGAGCGAAAATAAAGGGAACTTATGACAAATCCTTGCGCGTGGACCTCCCGCCGCCATGAAGGTCGACCTCTTGTGGCGTGCATGGTCGACCACTCTGGTACAGCCCAGAGCTGGATATACTAGCCTTCGACAGCTCGGGACCAGCATGATTCCAACTTTCTCTCGAACTATAGGAGGATCGGCTCATGCTGGAGCCCGTTGAGGATGCGTAAGACAAGGCTGAATTGGTGGTGTCGGCAGAGCGGATGGTCCCCGCGGAAAGAGTGGTGCTGGTAGTGCTAGCTTTACTAGAGGACCTCTCGCGACATGAACTCCCTAAACCCGGCGTAGCGTACAGTGCCAAATAGGCGTCCAAGGTCACGGTTCTGCGATACTTTATGTCAGTCGTTGGAAAATGTGGAGAAAGGGGGGCAACAACTGACGGGGCTGTTCCGGGCCCAGATTCCTCGTATACAGTATTTGGACGGTGTCTATGTCGACATCTTGGATCCACGTAGTCCATTAGCTGTTCGTTATCTATAGTATACCAGAGTGACAAAGACTTGCCTGTAGCCACGGTGATCCTCAATCGGGACTTCATCCTCTTCATCACTCTCTAGCGCAGTGTATTCAAGTTCCAGAACAGAATCGCAATCACCAGCAAGGGTTTCACCGTCACTTCCATTCGAGACCAGCGTGACACTGGAACCCCACGATTCAGTCGACGAAGAAGACCTCGCCGACCCATGGGAGCGAATGCTGCTAGTATCCACGAGCGTCGTCTGACTTGATGCGGCATCCTGTAACCCAAGCAGAGTGTTTGCAAGTCCATACATGGCGCCTGCGATTCTGGGATATTTATTGTTAATTGGCGGTGGTAAACCTTTGAGCCCGAACGCATGTGATGGGGTCATAAAAGTAGAGATTCCAGAACGCGTCGGCGACGCCATGGTAGGAGCATTATCCTGGATGAGCCCGCTTGGCGGGTTGAGGAGAGCAACTCGCATTCTCTGCATATGTTTAAGTATGTGAGACAACCCTGGGTGATGCCTCGCAGCGCGGTCATACATAAGGTGTGGCAGAGATTTGCACACCCTTTCAAAATTGAATCCTCGAGACCGTAGCATTTGCTGGACTAAAGGGTTGGCCGAAGTAAGGAATTCGATGTCATAGCCATCAGCCCATTTGAAGCGCGCGGCAGCGGTGGTGATCTTAGATACTAGCAGGTCCGTGAGTGGCATGAATGGGAGGGATCTCGAGGAGCTCGAGTTACTATCTGTGACAGTAATAGGGTACGCCGAGTGCATGATTGACTGAGTCGGGACAATGATGTCAAGTCCAATGTAGTCGCACCAGAGGCCGCGCAGCTATGAAGATCAACTGTTGAGATTGGAAAATGATTGCATAGGAGAAAAGCCCTCACATTGTCGCTGGTAGATTGATCGAAGGCTTCAAAGTCTCGTCGCCTGAGGAGGGCTTCGCGTATGAACTCCATGTCCTTCTTCCCCCCGGGTAAACAGATCTCGATATCGACATCGCGACTTTTCCTTGCTGCTCCCAGGACCACTAGCTGGTAGCCACCCATGAAAACGTGTTTCAATCCAAGACTTGTCAACAAAGTGTCAACCATAATGCAAGCATGTTCAATCTGTTGAGATTCTGTGGCACCGGGATTATCCATAGTCGAGGGTGTCAAGAAGGCTGGAAAAGAGGGTGAAGGTAGAGCTAGTGAGCGTGGAGTACGACAATACTAATGAGGCGCAATCCGTCCAGCTGGGGATAAGGTTGCGCGTCGCTGATCAGTGACGAGACGCCGCGACCCCATGGTCAGGCTCATCTTTATATCAAGAAGATCTTGTGTGGTCGGGGGTCGAGTTAACAAAAGAATCGATGCGGGGAGGAGACAAAGACACTTTAGCTATTGTGGCACTCTGCCTCGTGGGCCATGACGTCCATGAATCAGCAGATCGGATTAACACGACAGTATGAAGACGATTTTGGCACGCCTGTGAGGTGTTAATTTTCAGGCAGTTCAGGCAAGGAAGGTTTCCACCGGCAGCCACAATACGCATACCGTGATTACTGCTGCCTCATTGAAAGATTCACTCCATCGCGTTATTTGCCAGTATTCCAAAACACCGTACGATAGCACTCACAGAGAGGTAGGGCGGTTCTTCAAATCGCATGGGTGGAGAGACGATGCGGAGGTTCCAACCATGTCCACGTCTGAGCACGGTCTTTACAAGATTCAGTGCCATGTAAGGTGGATAGACGTCCACGAGCACATTTCCAGACGCATGTAAGGGTATCATGGAGTATATTTTTAACTTCTGGCTAAAAATGAGAGGCAGCGGATGAGGGAATGTTGATCCTTGTGGTGACTGCTTTGCCACTGTTGACGTTGTCCTCGATGTCGGACATTCTAAACACCCGCGCGCCGTCGCGTTCATCTCACACAGACCGATCCACCAGGGTGAGCGCTGAGAATAACAACCACTTGCATGACTGCTGTTCGTTCACACACACCGTTATTAGGTTAAAATCACGTCCACGACCGTGGGGTCTCGTCGTACTATCGGAGCGCGAGATAATGAGCACGATCCTGCTCGACGTGAAGTCACGCGAAAAACCGAATATAATCGAGGCAATAGAGGTAATAGCCTATCGCCATTACCTCCGATATTTCCTCTTCATGACTCTTTCATTGCAGATGCCCGAGAATCTTCTTTCATCGAAGAGGCCTCCTTTATCCGAAACCCTCTCAGCTCACGACTCGGGCCGAGAGCTCACCAAGACGCGGGCCGAGAAGCTCATTCTACATCCAGCCTCAAAGGAATACCTCTGGAAGTTCAAGAGGCTTTGATCCTGGAGGATTTATTATCAGTCCTCATGGTATGCTTTCATTATCGTCCATCAATGGCGCTTTTAACATGTCACCAGGGGATACCAGGAGTATACATTAATCTTACCACCGATTGGGATGTCCAACAACTGCGATTGCATGTTGGTTAGTATCTCCATCTAGCTTATGAGTTATATGCCACATCTGACTCTTTCCTTCCCGAAGACCCTTCTCTTGGCGATATGCTGGCTCGAATCCTCCCCCTGGCGAAGCACTATACGGCGATCGCCGCTTTCATCGAAACTCGTAGTCTGACCGACTATGGCTTAGTTAACCACGCATTATGTGCTGCTATCCGTGATATGCTCAAAGTGCGTCTCTTCACGTTGCATATTTAGCATCTGACTGAACCATTCGTTATCATAACCGTAGGACTATTTGACCCTGGTCTCACAACTCGAGCACGCCTTCAACAGCTCCTCCACCTTTACGCTCCAGAAACTCTGGTTTTATGTCCATCCCACACTGCATACTCTCTCTATTCTCCATACTCTTATCAAGGAGCTCGACTTTATCGAGAATCCCCCTCCTGATGAAGACGAAGACGTCTCTGATGAGGACGAAGATGATCCTGAAACAGCAGAGAGGAAGGCCGCCCTCGGGCTTGGAAATATGAAGGCTGTCATGAAGGAGTTGTTGAAGCCTTCCGCTGGCTTAGTCAAGGGTGGAGAGGTCGTGACGATTCTATGGGAACGTATGAGGAATAGTAGCGGGTAAGTGCCCGCGTCTCATAGTCAACCTCTCTCATGAACTTTTGTCATAGGGACCCCACAGCTTCCGAAGTTTATCGAACCCTCCTTCAACGAGCATCACTGCCTTACTCGCGCATGTTGAAAGAGTGGATGACGACCGGCCATCTTAAAGACCCCTATGAAGAGATCATGGTCAAGGAATCGCGATCAATCAACAAGGGGATGCTCGAGATGGATTTTATTGATGAATACTGGGAAAAACGGTATACGGTGCGAATTTACAACTATTCTCGAGATGCACACCATTTTAACTACCCCGGAATGCGTGCCTGCAGCTTCGTGATGGTTCCTCTAGTGAGCTGAACGGGCAGCGAGCGCAGGCCGGTGTACCAGGGCCACGTGAATCTACTAAAAAACTACCAGGTGGTGCCTGTATCCCTCCGCTGCTCGAGAGCTGGAAGCAGAAAATACTTCTTGCTGGGAAGTACGTGAACGTGATGCGAGAGTGTGGCGTGGACATCGATCAATCGCCTTTGAACGAGGCTGGTGACGAAGCCTGGCAACTCGATAGCGAGAGGTACGCAATTTTATTTTCATCTAATCTGCCTATTCACCCCTCTGCCCCTATCGTCTCCAGGTTCTATAAAGGGATTGAGGATGCGTACACTTGGGCAAATCGCACACTCTTGAAACTCTTGATAGAGGACCAAGAACTACTTCCGCGACTTAGGTGAGATGAGATGTGGGAAAGTTGTTGGAATGTACTCATCACTTCTTGATAGAGCAATGAAACATTACTTTTTCCTTTCCCAGTCAACCTTCCTAACACACTTCATGGATCTCGCTGGAACGGAGCTGCGACGGTCATCAAAGGCAGCTTCCGTGTCAAAACTACAATCCCTCCTTGACTTGTCCCTGAATATGAACTTTGGGTCCGACGAGGTGGCTTACAAGTATAAAGAGGATGTCAAAGTTTCACTTGCTCAGTCGGGGTTATATGACTGGCTGCTGAAGGTCGTAGCTCGAGGAGCCAATGGGTCGCTTGGGGATGACATGGGCGGGATTGCAGAAGTAGATGCAGTTGACAAAGATAAGAAATGTAAGTCCTCAGCATCACAATTGACAACCCTGTCATTCATGAGTTTTCCATTCCTCTGCCCAGTAACAACCATGGACGTCTTTGCAATCGACTTCCATGTTCCGTTCCCCCTTTCCTTAGTGCTCTCCCGAAAAGCTGTCCTACGCTACCAGCTCCTCTTCCGGTTTCTCGCTCAACTCAAACACATTGAGCTGTGTTTGACGCAGATGTGGATTGATCAACGTGCTGTCATCTGGAGAACAGCGCCTCCTGAGCTCCAGATGTGGCGTCGACGGGCATGGCTACTACGTTCGCGGATGCTTGCTGTTGTTCAACATATAATTGCTTATGTGACAATGGAGGTCCTTGAGCCGAATTGGCGCAGCCTAGAGGCCAAATTGGGCAAAGTTACAACAGTGGACCAGCTGTTACGAGATCATGTCGACTTCTTAGATACTTGCTTGAAGGAGTGCACGCTCACGAAGGAGAAAATCCTCAAGGTACAATCATCTGCGCCTGATCGATCTCGTCGCTAATAGACTCTTGTGCACAGATCTACATGAGGCTTTTGCACACTTGCCTCACTTTCACTCAATACAGCGGAATTATGACCAAGTATGCTACTCAGGATCTCGAGAAACAAGGAGAAGACAAGGAGATATCAATGGACAAACGGTGGACATTCTTGGCCAAATTTGAACAGAACTTCAACCACTTCAACAAGGCAAGTCTTCGTGCATTTGTAGTAACGTCCAACCCTCATCCTCTCCTGCGTAGATGCATCTCAACCAGATACAATATCTTGCGACAAGCGAAACAACCGCCCTCCTTGCACTTGTAACCCGGATCAACACCTCGAGATCGGAGTGACCGTCAAGTCCAATTGCTTCTTCATTTGTGCGGTTCTTCGACTGTCCTTGATTCACCCAGATTGATTCCTTTTTCTATCTTGTGCCTGCTGATGAATCATGAATGTATGAGTTCTGGGACTTGAAATTTCACGTGTTCCTTGAGGATGACCAAATGATTTCCCGTGCCGCGACTGCATTTGAATACACTAATATTCGATGTTCCCAGACTTGCATGACTCCTCGGCCCTCCGACTCCAGTTTCTAGCTCCACAGCTTTTGAATTCATCCCTGCTTCTACTGGCTGGGTCCTTTCACTTGCCTCAAGTCTTCGACGTGTGCAGATCACCCTCCCCGCTAGCCATACACCCAGGGCCGCTGAGCTTCAGATGATGTACATATGACAGCACTGTCTGTCAAAGTATAAAGGAAAAGCACTACGACTTACTTTCCCCTCTTCTTTGTAGGATACAACATGGCCATCACACTCAATCCAGCTTCTGTTACGCCCGTGCCATTCCCTCTCGAGGGCATTCAAGCGCTCAAAGCTGCTGTGGAACTCTTCCAAACGTCTTCTGCCCGCGAAGCAGCCAACAAGGATCAAGAGGTCAATTGGCGTATCACCGAAGATGGCAAGCCTGAAGTACAAGCCCTTCCACCCTACCAAGAAAAATGTCTTCGCGTCCAACTCAGTGATGAGGTTGACGACACAACGAACGTCACCAAAGTCACCAACGGGCTAGTTTACGCGTTAACGACGGCTTACAACAAGCACTGTCATCTGGTTATTCGGTAAGTCATCTCGTGAAGCCCATGCGCCGCTGGCCGCTATGGCGGTACTAACATTATATGCCGGAACCTAGCCCTGATGACGTCTGGCATGCTCTACTCTCCCAGTTCTCCCTCTATGTACAAGCTAACGCGGAAACACTACGAAAACACTTCGTGGCGCACGAAGGCAAAAAGGAGTACGCACCACCAGTTTATCCCCAACGATATGCTAACTCAAATTATTACATTGTTAGGCTTACCGTTTCATCGATCGGTAACCTAGCCACTGCAGATTTTGGGGCTATGGCGCAAGAGATGAGTCGTCTCCTGGAGGAAAATGTGAAGGATGCTGATATTAGAAAATGGCTAATCCCTGGTACGCCTGGCCGCTTCCGGATGCTGCATCCACTATAATGCTGAATGGTATTTTACCAGACTTCTCGACGACGACTGGCAATGACACAACAATAGCTAGCATTATGATGATGGCCACACTGCAAAAGTACTTCGACTTCAAGTTTGGGCTCACATGCGGGATCCCTTCTGTTACCCTTCTCGGCTCACGCGAGGATTGGACCGCCCTTCGTGCCAAGGTGGACAAATTTGCCGAGTTTGGGAGCGAGCCTCAAAAGTGGGTGAACCTCCTTCAACCAGTGTGCGACGCGTTTGTGGGATGCTTCGAGGAACGTCAACTTGATCAGTCGTGAGTCTCCTTATTTGGAGAACCCTCGCGCTTGCTGAGCTCACCTTAATTTTCATGTCAATAACAGGAAAGATTTCTGGTCACGGGTGTGCCACTATGACGGTGGAGGTTCTGGTCCCACTTACCTCTGTGGCTGGGCCACCGTCTTTACGGCCTGGAATCAGGAGGGGAAATGGCAAGGGGACGGATGGAAGCGTGCTCCATGGAACGTGAATCCTGAGACCGAGACCAAGTACGGCAGGTGGCCCATCATCGACACGGACAAGATTGCACCTGGATGTGCCGAGGTGCCTGTGCTCGTCGACGACAATGGAACACAGCATCATACCGTGATGCTCGCGGGCTTACCCGGCATCCGAGTCACTGCAAACGAGCAGGGGGAGTCAGTCGTTGCACCACTCTCTGGCTGGGCCATGTTCGACGTCCCTGCCACCGAATGATATGTTGCACTTCACTCCATACAAACGTCAAATCCTGTATATACTCACAACAATCCGATGAGAAAGGCTTCAACGTGATTGAGAGAAACCCCCAGCACAATTCCTCTAGTCCTTATTCATGGCATGCAATGGTAGTCCCGCCAGGATGTGTCAACATAGGAATGACGGTATTCGGTGCCGAATGGAGTCAACGCGTTCAGAAGATGAGTCGAAAAGTTTCGCATAGCTTGATTGCATAGTGCAATGGGCAGTAAGTACTAAGTGGGTACAGAATATAGGGGTGGATATCAAAACGACACGCCGAGTAATACAAAGAAAAGACGAATAAACAACGAGATGAGACGACGCTCAATCAGACTCATGCAGTGCGCTCGCCACGCAGACGGCGGGCAAGAGCAAGATCCTTGGGTTGACTGGAATAAATCACATCAGAACATAGTCCAATCCCTGCGATAACGAAGGCAACGTACATGGTGACACGCTTGGCGTGGATTGCGGCCAAGTTGGTGTCCTCAAAGAGGGAGACGAGGTAAGCCTCAGCTGCCTCCTGCAGAGCAAGAACGGCAGAGGACTGGAAGCGAAGGTCGGTCTTGAAGTCCTGAGCAATTTCACGGACGAGACGTTGGAAGGGGAGCTTGCGGATGAGCAAGTCGGTCGACTTCTGATACTTCCGGATTTCACGGAGAGCGACGGTACCAGGCCGGAAGCGATGGGGCTTCTTGACACCACCAGTAGCGGCAGCCTACAGAGCAAAGGCAGGAGGTGAGTGACGCGCTCTGAACGCGACAAAGACGCGCAAGAGTGCTTACAGTGGTCTTCTTAGACGCCTGCTTAGTGGAAAGCTGCTTGCGAGGAGCCTTGCCACCGGTAGACTTGCGAGCAGTTTGCTAGGAGACAAGTGAGAGACATCAACACTGTGCTAACATTGAGCGTTCAAACAAATGAGCTTACCTTGGTACGGGCCATTATTGAGGAGTGAAAAGTAAGTTGGTAGCTGGTGGTGGTTGGTAGTAAGAGGGGACAAGTGGTTTGTGACGATCGCCCAAAGTTGCGTTGTATTTATATTCCGCTCACTTCACGTAAGCGCCCGCTCGGTTTGCTTTCGTAGATGCGCCCAAACAGCAAGCGACACCAAAACAGACAACAAAAACATGAGCACGTGCCATGGTCGCGAATTGTGCTTCCAGGATACTCTGTACACGTCGGGAGACGCGTCTGCTGGTCCAAATAATATAACGGTCTTGGCCCCTTTCTACATTGACAAGGCTTCGAGTAGTAAGGCTTTCTGTAATGTCCCCCAGGTGGACATGTGGGGAGACAAACTTTCAATACGCCATCGTCTGGTCTGTTCTTACGCGCCAAATGGCACGTAAGTGCCTAATATTCATGCGAGAGGCTCGCATGTGTCGGCATTTATTTCTCTAAGATGGCCAAAAGCTTGGTTGATACACGAGAGTGCTGACTTCGTTGACATTGAGGAATGGCAAGGGGAAGGCCACGTCCTTAATTTTAGCAAAGAGCATGGGGTCATTGATTACAAGTCCCTTTGAGGCCTTCCTCCGAGCCACTCTCGTGAGCTCGCATCTGCACCACAGGTGGTTTGTTTTTTATTTACTGCCAAACAAGTGCCAACGTATCTTGCTGGACCGTCACGTGGCTTGGGGGGACAAGCACATATATATAACACACAACGACGCGGTGGACCCCCCTCAACTTTCGCCCACATCTCTCTCCAACCCCATCAACCTACCTCTCTCTCCAACACTACAATGGCTGGTGCAGTCGGCGACAAGAAGCCCCAATCCACTGCTGGCAAGGCCCCAGCATCCAAAAGTAGGTTGCCTCATTCAACCAGCTCCACACGACGCGTTCTGACATGGTCGCTACTTTACTATCAGCCACTGCCGCGAAGAAAACTTCTTCCTCTGTAGCTAAGAAGGCGGCGCCGGCTGCTGATGGCGACAAGAAGAAGCGCAAAAAGGTCAGAAAGGAGACCTACTCTTCGTACATCTACAAGGGTGAGTTCACGCGTTTAACACCGCTTTGTATGTTGTTCACGCGTCTAACACATCTGGGATCTAGTCCTCAAGCAGGTCCACCCCGACACCGGTATCTCCAACAAGGCTATGGCCATCCTGAACTCCTTCGTCAACGACATTTTCGAGCGCATTGCCACAGAAGCTTCCAGTGCGTTTACTTTCTCGTCTCCCATCTAAATGCTCTAACCCTCTATCCCTCCTTCAGAGCTCGCATCATACTCCAAGAAGAGCACAATCTCTTCGCGTGAGATTCAAACTTCTGTCCGCCTTATCCTCCCTGGTGAACTGTCCAAGCACGCCATTTCTGAAGGCACCAAGTCCGTGACCAAGTTCTCTTCCAGCCAAGGCGGCAAGTAGAGCGAGTTTTCGGTTCTTGTTAGTCCCTTCTGGAGCTGTCATTATTGTTTTCCACTTTCTCCCTGTATCCGCGCGCTTGTCACAGCTCGTAGTTCTCTCTTAGTTGATTTGTATTCTTTACTGGCTCGTACACTATGATATCATCCTATTCCAGAATCGTTCTTGTGATATAGCTGCAAAGCTAAGGTGTTTTGGGAAGAAGCTGGGCTCGTTGCTTCACGACGATTTGAGAGAAATGCATGATCCAATGACCAGGATGAAGGGAAGGCTGCAAATATGCAAGTGATCTTGTACAACTGTGCGAAGTAAACTCCACAAAATCTAGTGGTTTGTCGCTGGGATAGACTCGGCGAAGGATGTGTCATGAGTGATGAGGTGATGTGTGTGAACAATGAACCCAGCTGATAAATCCCGTCATCGACTCAAGGACATTAAAATTCGACCGGAACCCAAGTCCACAAGACGTGTGTCGATTCACTCGATGTACTCTATGGCACAGAAGGAACCCCACGTCGTAAATACCATCAAACTTCCAAAGAATGAGGGGACAAACGACAGCCTTGCCTCCCCGTCTCTTACCGGCGACGCTCTCAACCACATCGTCCAAACGAGGCTTCATTCCATCCTACCCCTAATCAACTCTCCCAATAGGCGCTACCAGTTGGGTTTCGAGGTCTCAATCGTCGGTAGTTCTTTGGGGTGTGAGTGTTGATTGTTCGAGGTACGGTTCTTGGCGAGATAACCGGATTTTTTTTCGCCTGATTGTTAGCCCCTTCCTAAGGGAACGCTCACCGCCCATTCATGAACGCTAGGTGCCTCAGCGACCCCTCCTCTCATCTGAAGTCGAGCGATCAAAGAAACTTCAACGGACAAGGTCTGAGTATACGTGGAAACTGCTCCTATCTCACCATGCTGTCCATTGGCTGTTATCAAACACAGCCCTCTCGCCCTTCACGGCGCATGATCCAGGGGGCTGAAGTAAGTGGTCGTCTGGCTGTCTCTTGCCAGGAGTGCTGCTAGTTTGGGTTTGTGCCTGCCATCGAGGGCTGCAGGCGCGGTAACCCTCACGCCCTCATGACTAGCCTTGCTCGACCCTAAGTTGCATCAGCCCTGCGCTCGTCGCCTGAGGGCCTCGAAATCCAGAACTATGTCACTCGTTCGATTTGTCAAGCTCCGGTGAGATCGGCTGCCTGTTCAGTTCAGCATAGTGCAGTAGCCCAATCACTCAGCAGTCATCCTGAACTTCTCCCCGCAACACTAGGGGACGATTCCAGCGTCTCTTACAGCCTTGGTACCAGTCTGGGTTGTTTTTGTTCCTGAATTTGACTCAACAAGAAGGTATGGGTAGCCGAAGTGAAGACGGTTGCGGAGGGGTAACTAATGGCCTTGAGTTCGGGCGTATAGCCTTTTTGATGGTCAGTTGAGATATATTCTATGCTTACCGGCGTCGCCAGAGAGTGTGTGCCGCTCCGAGCACCGGATGTCGACCTCTCCGTGAGCACCGCTACTAGCGGTCACACAACCCGAGTTGTTCGGAGGAGCGCTGATGACGGGGTTGTGGCGCCCTATCAACATACTGGTGCGACAGTGAGCCTGGCCTGAGACGAGTGGCTAAGACGGCCGTCGTGATGACGGAATGCGGAAGGGACGGGGGAGACGAGGGCGAAGCTCGCGGACAAAGATCCTCACGGCTGGTTCACCATCTATAGTACGCTGATGCAATTTACTCGCACTGAGGGGGTCGGATTATTATTTGGTGAGTTTTTTTTTCTCAGTATGGCTGATAGATGGGACGAGCGCGGAATTCTGCTCACTGCTCACCGCGTGTGTTATTCACCAATATTCTCGCCACAGATTGGTGGACCCCGGGTGCTCGTCTCTCTAAGAAGCCCGACGGTGCATGCCCGACACTAACTTACAAATCAACCCGAGAAGCCTGCCTGTCGCCGAAGCGCTTTGCAGGAATACCCGAGGGTGCGTGAATGTGCAAGCTCCCTATTCCCCCCCCTTTCAATACTAAAGGAGAAACAATCCAGAGAGCATGAAACGATGCGAGGATGGAGGATGGAAGGGTGAATCACATTTTCGGCGCTCTCTCGTTGCTCACTCTTTATAATTTGTTCAATTTGTCCGCGGGAGCATGTTGCGCTCCGCGGACGACTCATCGCTAGCGCGCGCCGCGGATTCCGACTTGAACGCTAGCCCTCCCTTGACTTTCTTGCTGAGCGGCAAGACCATGGGTTATTATTGTGCTCGCAAAAAAAAAAACATCGACAGAGCTTCCGACTTGCTCTCATGCGGCATCTCAAGCTCGATCCCCCCCGGTCATTCCGTGCTCGGGTATTCTGTATAGACTGGGCCACTACCCCTCCTGCGCCACGGACCATCCACTCGACCAGTCACAGAGACCACATCTTAGGATTTCCGCCGAGAACTCCGTCTGACTCGAGAGAATTCGATTCCCCGACTCCCTGGATGCTTCCCAGCGAAAACCTGAATACCCACCAGTACATCGGCTTTCATTCCCACATTCACGCGCTAAACCCTCATCAGAAGTTGGAACAAGTCATTGACTGCGCACAAACGGGGTGGACGACAGCTCCCTCTATTCATTCAATGACTCCCGACTGACCAAAGTCGTCCGGCTTCATCTCTCATGCACTATCCCACTACCCTACTATTCCCGAACGCGACACTATAGTCTGAGGGTCTATATCGTTTGCTACTCTGAACAACATTCTACTGGAGTTATATCGCAATCTATTATAGCAAATTGGCGACTCAACCAGTTCACTGGACCACATGGATCGTAATTGTGCCCACTCTACCGGAGTTCTTCTCCATGTCGTCAGTTCGGATATCCCAACTCACCTCCCCAAAGCTGAGCTCTACCCTGCTATTTTGAGTGATCCACGCCACACTTTGTTGTCTATTGCTATTTCCTTGATCCCTTCACAGGCTGCGGCTTGGGAGAGGTGCCGTCCGTTGAAGCCTCTCTGGCCCGTCGTCTCGGGCCCAAAGGCAGATCGCTTAAATCCATTATCGGGTGGAGCCCAGGTCTTGATTCATTCGGCGCTCGGCTCGGATGCATCCGCAGGCCATATTGCGACATTCACCTCCCGCATCGTTCGCCGCAGAAACGTTTATTTGTGGAAGCTACCCGGCGGCGGCGGACACGTTGGACGCAAATGATTGTCTTCCTCCGCTCTATTGGACGCGGGAGATGGTACGGTCAACCTGCCAACTGCAAACTTTTGCGACTCAACAACTTGATATTTCACAGGTTTTTATTTCTGAATTATTGTCTCACCCTCAATCTGGTATCGATCAGTATTCTCGTTATCATCGGCACTCCAATAGAAACTCGGTGTTATCCCACGGTCTGGTCTGACATGAGTGCTCTTCATTGGTGTATAATTGTGGTATTGGCGATACGGCGATGAACTAAAGCGGATGGTTAGCATTTCTATCGTCCCTTGGCTCTGGTAATATCTGCAAACTCCAATGCCAGCGAAGCATCGTCCCGTCACACGAAAGCTATACGGAGCCCCCTCCTAGTTCGCCGATACTACTTGCAGCTAACTTATTAGGTTTAGATTATACCCACATGTCTCGGGAGAATACGGTGCCCTTGCTGTGGTATGCTGTCCTGGATTTTGCGTTGTGGGTATGGGTACGTTCTGCTAGTACCTGCCACTCTCTGTCAAAAGTGTGGTTGAAGCTAGATATTGGGAGGAGGCAAGCACGCCGTTGTGCAGGTTTCCCTGTTGTATCGACCAATGGGACGATGTGGCCGGAAACTGGCGCTCTGTGGGACTGGCGCATCGTTCGCTATTCAGACTTGCGATGAGAGTGGGCATATGCTTGTTTTTAAATCGCTGAGATGCACCATAGCACTGGTCAGTTCGTAGTGTTTCAATTATCTGGTACAGACGTGTCGAATGCTTGCTCTGATTGACCGCAAATGACGAACTTCCTCGCAATCCTTGTTGCAGCGAAGGCTCCTCCGGCGGCGAAGGCTCTGCTCCTGCAGAACCTCGCAGATCTACAGCTTTATTCGTGTAATCTCGGATGGTGGCGACCAGCGTGCGCCACCGAGCACCCCCGGATGGATCATGAGCTCCTTTATCAGGTTCAGAGCAGCTGTGAGCGACATGCACGTGTAGAACGGAGCTTGATGTCGACGGGGAGCCTCTATAGCCACAAGAGAGTCGGCACAAGTGGCATGTGGGCCTGTCTCATGTGAGTTAAAAAAATGCTTTGATCTTCTCGATTGCTTGGCTTGTTCATCTACCACCAGCTGTTCACCATAGGTCGGGTAGTATACCGTAATGTTGGGCGCTAGGGCTGCCATGTGATAATCTTGGAAATGCTCGGAAATCGTGCCTGGGGGTAACGCACCCTTTCTGAACATGAACGGTGCGTCCGATCTATTACGAGCCGGCGCTCGCTATCACGGAGTTCATCAGCCTAACAACGACCATTTTACTCGCTGGTGACACTCCACAGATCATTATTTGTGGCCTGCAACCCCAGCGCAGAGACCAGAGTCGCCGGAGGGATGAAGGGGGGGAAGGGGACCTAGTATGAATCGCTATCTCCGCCCGATGCGTCGGATCTGCCTGGGATGAATCCAAGCCACGCCATTGCTTCTTTGAAGGGTCGAGATGCTCGGCTTACGTTTGAAACCTGAGGAATCAGGTTGCGGAGATCAGGTCCACTATCACTTACCGATGACTTGCGGCGATCAGTTCAAGCTTATCGTTGGCTGTTGCTTACCGGCATGATACTCGCGACGTCGGATTTGACAGGTTAAATCCAATGAACGATTGCCAATGCTAGCCTCTTAAGCTGACGATCATGCTTTTCTTTTGTCCTCTCTGAGTGGCGTGGTTGCTCGTCGCAAACTTGTCCCCAGCCGCAGTACACAGCGCTCCCGCCACAATCCTTTCCCCATCCTTTGAATGGAGAGATCTAGCTTGGCAATGACAATGTAGTAATTTTATCTGGGGATGCCGCTTTCGTGCTCGTCAACTTTTGTTGCACCACAAATTGCAGTAAAACTACGTCTATACATGCAGCCGCCAAACCGGCGTCACGGATCGGCTCTCACGTGAAGAACAAGTTAATTCTATGCAATATGTCATAGTGGTGCAGAGTATGGGGCGAAAGCGATTTCCTGTTGACATGAGATAGGACTTTGACATCCACTTGCAATAGTTTCGCCAATCACCACATGGCTCATGCGAGATACACTCTGTCTGGATTTGGTGCCGCCGACACTTTGTCGAAAACTCACACCCTTGACTTTCCATCAAAGTCTTTGGTCGATCATGAGTCGGTGGCTCCTGTCGGATCGCAGCTTGAGAGAAAAAGTGCTGGCGGATTTAATTCTCCCCGTTGGATCGAATATTGCGGCCTAATAGTCCTTCCCAGAACATGAGCTCCTCTGAATCCGTGAGTATGTGCGATAGACCACATCGGACAGAATCATGCCGAACTGCCTCAATGCGGAGACTCGGAGCAGTGGACATACAATCGGGGTGCCGATGTGTTCACCTATACCTTTGGATATATCATCGTTCGTTTCTTCTCATATTCGTGCATACCACACGTCAAATACAGCGCTGAGCACATTCCTCAGGGCATATCCGCCAGCTTGGTAGAGAACTAGGTTGCTAGTAGCAAGTGATTGATACCCTAAAACTGAGCTGAGAACAAGCAAATGTGCATCAATGAACGCTCCAATAATCCCGCCGTTAACTTCAGCCGCCAAAGGAGGTCGGTGTATAGATCCTTGCCAGTGATTGCCTTTAGGCTGGTGATGACATCAACTTGCTGATTTCGGTGAACCCTCGATTCCGGTCACACCGTATAAAATCGTCGTGCCAAAAATGATAAATGTGAGATTTGAGATTTTGCTCCGTCGCGTGAGTTTGTTGAGTGATGGGGCCCGACCCGACGCATCAACGGGAGAAGGGGTTTCCGCGAGACATAGGAACGCCCCGCCCCCGCCTTGTCCGCGGACCCGGTTGCGCCCTGTAAACCGGTGGTCTGGCTAGTTGACGGAATTTCCTCGTGGATGCCGCAGTTGGGTGCTCTTCCATACCAGTCCGGAGGGCGGAGAAAGCCGCTAGCAGGGTCCGTATGAGAGATCTGAACGAGTGAAAACTCGCGTCAAGCCTCAAGAAGCAGATTATTATACGAAGAGTCCTATAATCTGGGTGAATGTCCTGACGGCCTCGTTATGTACTGCAGTTCGGTTGATTGTTATTATACTACTTGCATCGGATTCTGAATGTCACAGGGGAATACTGTATGCAGACGCCCATTCAGTTCAGGCTGGTCCCAAGCCTCTATTACTTCTTGGAGGTGTGCGGCCTCACTTTCAACAGTTGATACCGGGCATCTGGAGTCAGAGGCCAACGAGAAACAACCAAATGGGAGGGGATTTGCAATATGGGTTAATGCACAGAAGCGTCAAACAGTTTCTGATTGCGTGGATCTCTCCCCCTCAACCATATAAAAGGGTCCGAAGATCCGTCTCATCGTTTGGGTTGTGACACACTGCTTTAGGCTGTCTCTCTCAACCTCCATCATCCTCATCACTTGCTTCGTCGTCGCCTCTTTGTCGTCGTTTCTTTGCCGTAACTTCCGCTCCTCCACTCTCCCATTTCCAATGTCGAGCACCAGCTGTTGGACCTGTCGTATCCGCAAGAAAGGCGTTAGTACTTTCCTTTCTACTTCCTCTACTCCCTTAGCTTGGTCCTGATTATGGGTTTTGGCGCCCCTAGGATTGCTCTGGTCCAGGACCTGACGGCGACTGCGCCAAATGTCTCGAGCTGAACCTTGAGTGTCTGCACGGCTATGGGGTCCGCGTCCCTAAAGAATACAGGGTTTGTGACCTTCTCCCCCTCTTAATCGCTGTCTTGGGGGTCTAAAGTCAGAACTATCTCATAGCGACGAGAAATTACGGATGAGATCTCAAAGTGGAACAGGAATAAAAGGAGTCGGTGGACGACTGACAAGCTGCTCATCCGTAACCTGCTCCAGCAGCTGGTACAGGATGATCTCCTTCGGCTGAACCAATCCACGAGCCCATACCCGTTAGTACTTGCTTGCATGCTTGTTGTTGAGCCCCTCAGTTGACCCCCCGTTTGGCACCTGTGACTAATGTCTGCCCGCCACCTTTCATTTAGCTCTTCTATTTCATCCGACCGAAGCGACGCCGTTCCGCTCTCCACTCACTCCATGCAACACGCGAGCTATCCTGGTCCTTCGACCATCGTCTTGGGCGATTCCGAACGCATTATGCGGCGTGAGTACATCTCAACTTAGTCTACGCAACAACCTCGCATAGTAACCAAGGGACTGTCCACAGCGAGCTCGGTAGCCCCATGCGCGCCATCACCAGGCTACAACCACCTCCGCCACCAGTCGTCTGATCCTTCCTTGAGGCCGCCGCCGCCGGTGTCGCCGGAGGATTGGGCCACAGCCCCGATGGCAGGCTTTGCTGCTCAATATGGGATCTTCACACATACACATATCTCCACCCACCCCCAGCCCAGCGATGCGGGAAATGAAATGCACTACGCATCTTCTTCCTCCTATGGTAAGACCGAAATCGCTGCTGTATCGATTGGCTCAGTGCTAACCGACGCGTCGCCAAACAGGAAGTCCTCACGTACAATCCCCTGTGTATGAAGGTTCCCCTTCCCGACAAGCCTCCTCATCCCTCTCCAACTTCTCGTACGCCAAGCCGGGCCCAGCGGGGTACTGTCCTGTGATTGCATCGACCCATCCCCGAAACTCATTACCTGTTGCTGCTGGAACTCCATCACAGTGGCCACCGCTCGACCTCGGGTCCCCCACATACGACCCATCGAGAGCTCGTACAGTGCGGGACTGGAATTTTGGGCCTTGGACGTCGTAAAAACCTGAGTTATTCATTCAGCCCTTCATGAGCTCGTAGTAGAGCATGGCCTGATGACTTTTGTGTCCAAGTGACGATATCCTTAATGGAATCCATGACAACTTACTATTTCCTTCTGGTCTCCGTGGCTAGTGAGGGATCTATCCTATCCCGAGATCTGACCGGCTTGAAGTAAAGGCGGCCGGTGTTTGCGGGATTGCCTGCAATCTGCAAAAATAACATTTCTACTTCTACATGCACCCATTTCCTTAACCCCCCTCCCCTAATCCCCTTTGTTCATTCCCCGCTGAGTTGCGTCGCTCATCCATTCAGCAATACTGCCAGTCCAACGAATGTCAGGGAGCGTCTTGAGCGCCTCGAGCGGCGTTCTGTCCCTTCCGAACAAATCGGCTGCCTCCGCCGCCATTTGCTCCTCATCTGATATCGAACACCCTTGAGCGCTCCCTAGCACGCCATTTCCAACCTTCCGCCGCCATTTCAGGTGGTGTTATCGGAGGTGGCTGTCTTCCAATATGGACACCGAGCGCGCAGCAGCATCTCCATTCTGATAACGAATGTCCTCCACTTATTTTTCCCCCGGAACAAAGCCGGACCTGGGGAGGTTGCTAATCGACAGGAGGAAGAGTGGTGCGCGAGCCCTTGCTCGGATGCGCTGTGTCCTGGGTGGTGACTCACTACCGTCGTTGCGACCTTGCTTCTCAGTGTCGGTGTTCCCGACGGCGCGCATCGGAGCTTTGTACGCCACATTGTATGAATCTGGCGAGTCCGATGTTGCTTGGACAGATCCGCCGAGGCCTGGATTTGGTGCGCGCGCCCTTCGACAATGGACCCGAGTTACGGAAAGTTCCGTAGGGGAGAGTGTCTTCGCGCCTAGGGTGCGCTGCTCTTGCTTCTTGAATGGCTATTGGTGAACATAAATCGGATCCACTGTGCTTATCTTGTCCGTTATGTTATTCTTATCGTCCCATCGTCTTTCTTCCCCAAATTTCAATGCTATTTGTCCTCTGCATCGTATCGCCTTTGCCATCTTCCTCATTAATCGTACCCATCGGCTGTTTTGCCCTGGCTCACCCCCGTCCAGTCCACTGCTTTCGCTTCGGTTTCCTATTAGCGCCATATGTTACGTTTCGTTGACCGTTCATGTATAAATAGGGACCGCATGTCTTGGAAGTCTCTTGGCCGCTGAATAACGATCTATATTACACTTTCTGCGGCAACGTGGCTGCCGCTTTCAGTTGAACCCAGCACTTTGGCACCTTCACGCGACTCTTTTGTTGAGCTTCCACTTGGTTCATACAGCTAGTTCGGCCACCCACTGGCTTGTATTTGTCCCCCATCTTATGGCGATAGCACGCAATTTTTGCTGGACTCTCTTGGGTGTCAATCTGCACTGCATATATTCAACAACGAGATAAAATGCTGATGAAAGTTACACGATCTTCAGGACTGAGTATGCGACAACGGCCGACGATTCAGTGACGACCCTGGATCCCCTTGCAATGCTGCATTTCGGCTTCCCGTCCAAATTGTGCAATCTGTTCTCAGAGCCCGGAGGGATGTCCGACGAGTGAGAACGATGACGCCGATGAGCCAAGCACGAGGTGAGGGCTACCACATCTGAATGAACTATGGGAGCTTACGATTTAGCTATTGGCACTTGAGCTCAACCCGTCGGCGACGCGGGGACGAGGCAGCGGATCATCTCGATGAGCTATGTCAAAACAAGGATGGAGGGGAGTTGCCATTTCATCAGAAGTCTTATTTTTTTAGCGTTACACAAATTCACACTGCACCGGTGCCGTCGTAATTAAAGGCCCTCGGGCATCCCGATGCCTGTTCTATTGCCATTTACGCAGCATCCATGAGCTGAATTGATTGAGTGACGGTTAAATCCAGCCCACACATGAGAGGGGGATTGTTCCTGTTTCTCGGGCTCTATATATTCGGAAGCATTGAGCGGTAACCATCGGAGGTCGTGAAAAGAAGGGGAGAGGGAAAGAGGGAAGGAGGGTGATCAAGCTGGCCGAAACTGACATGACAATTCTTCGGCCACGGAGAGAAGGCCTGAAGCGAGCTGCCCTTCCAAAACGGGGCTCTGGTGTGAGACGTCCTCGACGGCGCTGAACGTCCGAGCATTTCCGCAGGGTATGCCGGCGGCTGACAAGACTATTTCCCCCCCAGAAAGAGATTGACGTCGTGTTGTGGGAGAAGAAAGCCCTACTGTGAGGGTTCACGGTGACAAGCTTCATCATATCATATGATAACGTCGAACCAATTGTGGCGCTGAAGCTTCATTTCGCTTTTGATGGATGTGGCGGTGTTAGACCACACAATGGTTGTCGATCCTCAGCTTCGCTCACGCAAAGAAGCCATATATACAATGAGATTGACTCATTTTTCCGACTTTACAAGAGGAGCTATCGCAACCAAATGATTCGCATCACTAGCAGTGATGATGAGTATTGATTGGATGGATTCATGGAAGAAGAGTATTTTTGAGACCCTCTGCTTAATTGAAGTCTACTGTTGGATTACAGGAGATGTATAGTTTCAATATAATCGTTGTGGCGCATTGGTGGGATGGCAACTTGACAGCGTCACGGTAACGGTCGTCGATAGGTCCGTATCCGCCGCATCTGTGGCGTGGATAGATGCTTGCTAGGGACCAGTGATTATGAAATGATGCAAACGAGGGGGTGTTTGCCATCTTGTAGACCTAGCGCCCAAAGTGTCCAATCGTGACCAATGAGCCCGAAAGGAAAAAATCCAAACCGGAGGATGATGGTCATCCAATATGAACAAATGAAGAATGCATCTTGGACGATATTAGCTCAAAGCAACTATCTGTGATGCTCCTGGCGTTGTTACTGCATTGCATGCACATCACCGAGAAGTGCTCGGTGATCTTCTCACTCCGCCTCTCAACATCGAGAAGCTTGGTTCATTTCGTATGCGTCCGAGTCACAGGGGTGTGCCGTGGAGATGGAGATAGCCATGGTCAGGTTCGGATTGACAGCGGAGTGGGTGAGTTCGGAATTGCAGGAACAAGATTCTTCCCTCACGATTGATGGCTGTGAGCTACGGGCCTTGCACATCCGGGAAACACACTTTGAGCTGTTCGAGATAAGTTGCAAACGAGGGGAGGCTGAGCATCAGCAATTGGGGGCACACTTGGGTATTTACAATTTCCAATCAAGCTGTTTGGTTGTGTCGAAGGCTAAAGTTGACTGGCTCGACGAAAATAATAGTACGCAAGTAAGCGCCTTGGCGCTGAGAGCGGTCATGACCTTCCAGGTCAATATGATGAACTAGAAAACAAACGCGCCTGTCCCGTGACCGTGGGGCCAGACGCCGGGTGCTCCTGTATTGAACGTCTTCCCGATCCTTGCACGACGAAATCCCAGAGATCGGGTAGAGCAATGACGACGATGTTGTGCATCACCTGTATAAGTGTTAGATAAAATAAAATAAAATGTTTGGGCCGCAAATAGGTTCATGGAAACTGGTCTGGCCATTGTCGATCGCATTCCATCTGAGGCATTGGGACGTGCAAGCTGTCAGTTTGTGATTAGTCAGCATGATGTCACTCGATGAGGACAGAGCTACCCCCATCGTTCGAGCATGGGTTGTATACCACCCTCTTACCACGAGAAACTCTTAGACACACTGCGACCATAACCTTTCCCCTCATGCGATAAGTTTCGATGACTTTTTGCGCTATTCGTTATCCTCGATCTAGGCGACGATGGACCCCGATGTGGAAGGTTGGCCGGCAGGCTCATCACAGGGTTTCGTGGAAAAGGCCGTAATGAGTAGCTGGGAAGAGCAACCATCGTCCTCACAGGCTGTCGACAGCGAGGGAGGCGGTCTGGTCAGAGCAAGACCGAACAACCACCACTGCCAGGATAAAGTCACTTCCAGCCCCTCCTTCCTCTATCACGCATTCGCTGAAACGAAACTTGGGGGTCGATATGCTTTCCCTCATCGCTCGCCACGTTCCCAGTATCCCACCCACCCTGCATGCTCACCGCTCCAGCCTCCTATGCAGCTCCGCTCATATTTTGGCCGATAGCTTCCCAGGCCTGTCGAATACGAATTCAAGTCGCTTACGGATCACTCGGAAACTCCACACAATAAGGCTGATTGTGCATCCAAAATCTGATTTCGGGTTAGATCTCGAGACTCGACAACGCTTGGCCGACGCATTATCGATCCACCGTGCAAGCGCCAATGCTCACGACTTCTCTGACAGTCGCCGTCATCGATGTTCTACTGTCCAACAACTAGCTTTACTCTCGAAACGCTGTCTCAGACATTGGCACCTCTCATATATTCGACTTCTATACGCCGACAGCCTTTGCAACGAACATCGTCATGCATCCACACCCCCTTTTTGATGGCTAGTCCAGCACGTGCTCGTGCTCCACGGCGCTACGGTGGCTCCTCGTTGTGCTGCGCAAAAACAGCCTGTTACATACACAGGACCATACTCTCTCGACGTCAGCCACTTTTCGTATACTCGCTTGTGCACTATACTACACTGCCAGCCCCTTCCAACCATTAAACAACGTCGCCAGGCAATATCTGGCCATTCTGCCGGTAACTTGTTCGTTCACTACCAATATTTGGCCCCTTTCCACACGGCCTCACAAACCGTGACCCAGCTCCACTCCACACACGCCCTTTTCACATTTGGCACCATCCTCGTCGAAAAGCTCTTCAACTGAAATCACCAATGTCGAGCACAGAGAGCGCTACTCCTTCGCCACCTGACATGGCCAGCGAGCACGCAATTGTTGACCAAGAGGCCCTTGACCAGCTCGATCGCGATCTTATCGTTGCTGAACGGATCAGGGACTATTCAGATGAAATCTACATGTACACTCGACAGTCAGTACCTTCCTCCTTTCCACTCCCGCACGCTTACTCACTCTGACTGGATGGTCTCATTGTCGTTTTACGTTCCCGGTTCACGGATGTGTCATGGATATGACTAACATCGACTCTCGGTCGGTCGTCGACAAACGCTCTATGTGAACTCTCGACCCTGCCACTCTTCCTACTTTGGCTTGCCTCCTCAGGCAATGGATCGACTGGAAGCATCGTGTTGACCGAGAGCGTGCTCAGGCAGCTGCTGAGCGAAGCCAACACCGCCAGCGACACCACCATCACCCACTCCACCACGCTCCACCTCCACATGCTGCCCCAATGGGCACCACCGTTGCTAATGCCCACGGTCCCTCAGTACCAGTCCCAATGCCACCTCATAAGCACGAAACGGTGGATTCGATTCCAATCGGTATTGCACGTTCCACAGGGTCCCGTGGGGCTGTGAACAGCCGGCAGGAGCCGTTCAACTTTTATGGCCCGTACGTCATTGCTCTTCGTTTTCCTTCAACTCTATCCATTCCATATCCAGGCGAATGCGTTCACTGCTTGATTGCCGTTGATGTCACTTCGGCTTGGAAATCTTCCAAGTGATCCTGTTATGGGACGCATCCACAAGTAGTTCTGTGTCGCATCAGATGAGCACTGTGTCCTTTGCCTATCTTGAACTCATTCGTCAATCCTCAATATCTCGCCCTCTATCCTTATTTACTTCTTTCTTCAATCCTGTTGAGTCACCTGGTCTAATAACATTCCTATGTAGCTCATCGCCGGCATCGGAGCTTACGGGGGCCCCTTCCGACAATTCTGACTGATGTGTTCACTCGTCCTATCTACCCTGTTCGGTACGTTTTTTATGCCATTCCCCCATGACTAAGCCCTATGGAGTGTGCTTATTTGCATTCATCGCACTCATGTCTTTTCTGTTGCGCTCTCTTCCTTGCTCCCGTCATCTCCCACATGAAGAAAGTGCTGGATCTCGATCGAAATTACCATATACAACCATTTCTTCAGGTGAGCAAGCCACTCCTTCTCGTCCCTCCGATCTGGCCGTCCGGATCGAACACTCACTGAATATTTCTCTCAAGACCGAACTCATTCTGCACATTTTCCGAGCCTTCCCGCGTAAGCCATCTGGCTGAGCTGAACTAGGCATCTCAGATGGTCTATTTCTTGGTGCTGGCTGTGTTGTTGTGTGGAGTGCCTTGAAGCTGCTATAAAAACTTTCCCTCAACTTCTTTCCATTCTTGTCCAAATCCTCCTTAAATATTCATTTTGGTTCTTGGAGGCCCTCAGGGGGCCACCATCCCTTCTCTGCTGTCCTCTCCTTTCTGAATTCGCGCATCATTGGCTCGCAGGCCGGGCCTATGGCCTTGAAACACAATATTCTCTTCTATCTTCATATATTCCTATTTGGCCGATATCATCACTTTTTCATTCCATCATTTCTTGTTCTCGTTCTTCCTCTTCTTGGGTGCTGTAGTGCATTTGAAGATGATAACATTGCTCAGCTTGCCCGTACCTTTCTGCTTCACACAACTGTATCAATTGGCGTGCTTGTTTCTCCACGACTTCCCTCTTATCAATACTGTCGATCCTTTGCAATCGTAATTGAAACATTTTCCTTGTCGCGCGAGGGTATCGCTTTTGATACTTCAATTATATTGATCATGTACTTTTCATAGTTCTGCGTCAGTGCTTTCAGACCATCATTCAATAGCCTTGAATCTAGCAATGCTCGCTTAGCTAACGTCCGTGCAGTGGTCGTTGATTAAAGAGTGTTCCATGGGTAGCAAAGTTCCGCGATCAACGCCCTCCGACGCTCTGGGTCCTATCCTCATATTATCGAGGTTCTTATGTTTCTTGCGGGGTTGGCCATATACCATTGGTTTAGACAGCTTCTGGGTCGGACTGTGGTGCCCAGTGCGGGGAGATCACGCCATAACAGACCAGCTAGCCTCCAATTGCGTTCTCCCATTCTTGATACACTGCTGAATGACCTCTGCGAGTGCAAGGGGATGTGTATAGGGCTGCAGTTGCCGCTACTTCTTGCACAAGTGCTTGCTGCGTGCTCCATTATTTTATCTGTCTGAGCTTTGAGGGGAGTCGGGAACTTACCTGAGACTGCTTCCACCTCGCCCTATAGGATTCCACGGGCGGCCTCTCGTTTTATGCAGGTGGTAGCAGGGTGTTTCCCCCAGAAAACAGAAGGGAGCAGACGACGGAGTTCTAGGTGTACAGCACCAAATGCAATATGCCGCCTTTTCCTCGCTGTTGTAAGCTCGAGATTGACCACGTCGTAGAGGGACGTGCTTGCGATGGCACTGGAAGTGCCTAGTATTCGAATCCCCACATTGCATTCTCGGGGTGGTGGTCTTGCTTTGGATACGTGAAGTTCCCTTGAAGTCTCCTAGGCCGCCTTCTTAGCTAATACACGTCCCCGTGAGTCCATATCATAGTCTCATAACGTTGGCGGGCATAAGGACGAGTTTAAATACAAACGTTGATCTTGCTGGTTGTGAATTCTCCCAATTGACCTCGATGAAAGCAAACATCATGTTTCGTTGAATGCCCAGCCACCTGCTGCCCAGACGACGTCGTGGTGCATTATGGGTGGTAACAGCACAACCCATCATCCTCGGACAACTACCGGCGGCGATTACAATCGAATAGGGGAATAAAGCGAGGCGAGCTGCGTGTGTAAAGCTGTTGGCCGCGTGGAAGCCCGTTTCTGAACCAGTTGTGGAGCGGGGTGGTTCGGTTCAGGGAAGCGGATTCACAGCATGTTTGTAGTCTTGAATCGATCGAGCGGGCTTTTTTTACAAGATGGGCAATGTATTCCGCCATTCTAGAGTTACCGGGGCGGCATGGAACGTGTACATCACATGTTCTAGATGCGATACTGCAGGACTGCCTTCAAGAACAGTCGTGTCCATCACGTTTGGGGCCCGTTTTTTCCCCTGTTTTCACGACTCCGATCAAAGCAGCCTTGACATGTACATGGGGAGAACGTTTTCCACGACTCTAGAGAGTCTATGCACTATGCACATCATTGGATCATGATTGCGCTTTGTTGGTGATTGTTGCTAGTGGTTGGGTCAGATTGATGACTGTCACGCAAGTATATTCCCTGTTCCCTCCCTTGACTCGATCTTCCTCCTCCCACCATCTACAAAAAGATGTCAGCGTTCAACAAGCTTGCCACTACTTCATCTCCTTCCTTTCCTCACTTTGCAATGATGTACATCACCAGTACGAAGTCGACCCAGCCGATTCCGGGACAAGCCAGTGTCTCTGCTCCTCCCCAGGACGTGGGAACTCGCTGATGTGCCGATGCAACCACTATCCACTACTCGCCTATCTGTCGAGCGTTTTCCACCCAGCGATGTCTTTGTGTTGATACGACCACATGTCCTAGCGCTCAAAGGATTTATGCCCACCTGGACGACGAGCTGACTCATGGGATCTCGTGCCCTCAGTGCCAAACGGAACAAAAACGGAATAGAAGAAGCGGCTCTCGTGCGTCGTCGCATTTGGTCCTTCAACACCGCCACGACCCATTTGGTCCACCGTGACTATGCCACTCTCCATCCCAGGCGAGCCATTGCTTCGTCATAGGCAACTTGCACCGGCTTTGGCCAAGCAATCCTCGGTCCTTATGGCAACTCACGGAACAATGAGGAAGCGCCCCTTATTATGGTGACGGGGCAATCGTTATTGTATTTAGCCGGGGGCAAGTCAGCGAAGGCTGCGCTTGAGGGGCCACGTGGAGTCATCCCGGCATGAGGTAAGCACTGCCCCTTTTCCTCTCTTCTCTCTTTTTTCCCTTTATAACCCCCTCTGTTCCCTCATCGGGCTCAATTCCTCTTCCCGCCGTCTTCCACCATCTACCACAGCGTTCTCAGTCTCAACCATGGTGACAGTTCGCGGGATCTCAGTCGCCGTCTCAACGCAGCCCCAGGCAGCTTCCTTCCTGCTCACGACGGTAGAGTCGGAGTAACTCTGTCCACCTCGACGTCTCACTACCAGGCTCCCATTGGTCAACTCGATGATAAGAATCGGACACCCCTAGCACCTGCAGGTTTGTATCCTCGGCTTTGTGGTCAGCTCCGTCGATCGTGGGTTCTCACCAGTGGGAGGAGACAGGCTTTATTCTTCACTTAGCAGGCCTCAGCTTCACATCGACAGCCATCATTGCGATCTGGCAATTCTTCATCAACGGTTCAGCGGTATTGTTACTCTCCTGCCCGATCTGGATTGAACGGCCATACTCCTTGCTCCGGAACCCGACAACAATATCCGGACAGATACCTTTCGAAGGCTACAGGTTTGTATCCTCGATCTGGTTCCTGCTTCGTGGGTTGTGGGTTAGTGACACTCTCAGAATTTGCAGCTTAGTATGATGAACAGCGGACCCCATCAATCTCCAGCCGTCAATTGGCCGAGGCTCCCTTCAAGATAACTGGCCCCGACCATTCCGGTACAGTATACGTGTCATTCCTATCTCCCAATCGTTCACTGCATTCCGGCCTGCAATGGACTCGACGGCCATAATCGGGCACTCTCAGCAGATACGGGTTTGTATCCCCTCAGCTTTGTAGTCGTTTCGTAGGCTGTGAGTCCTAACACTTGCTACCATTTCTCTCCCAAATAGTCAATCTTACAGCCCACTTCCCCTGCTCAACTGCCATGTGGTATCGCCCCATCTATGATCAAACGACTACAGTGCACACTCGGATTTCCGATGACGCCATTCGGTCGATTCTTGTTCTTGATGGGATACATGTGCTGCAGCTCTGCGGGTCAGTGACGCGACGGAGCTTCCCGGCAGGTCACCACCTGGGCGCCCAGTGCCGTCCTGAACAGATCCTGACATTTTCTGGACCTGCAAAGATGCATCACATTTACCTTTGCGTTGATCGAACATCATTGCAAGCTTCAAACCTCCTACTCCCCGGTTGATTATGAACACACCATACAGTGAGCTCTCTCTTGACTCGCTCGCCCACCTGCTTGGACCGCCTTGTCTTCAATCCGACAATTCCTATTCGGAACACTTGGAGAGGTTGGTATCACTTGACCTTTCCTCTGTTCTCCGTACACTGTGGGTTCTGACAAATGGCTAACAGTCCTCTGCTCAGCCTAGTGGACATCTGAGCCAAATTTGCGCTTTGTATTTCAGATCTCATGCCCGACGACAAAGTATTCGACACTGATTCGAGGAGGTTGGTAACAGCTCATCGCTATCTGGTGATCGTCGATCGTGGGCACTAACACTGAAGATCAAATTATATAAACCTAGCTCTTCGATGCGAAGCTTTGGTTCTGCCTTATATCTACTACCCCGACTTGCGAATATCCCCTCATATTGATCCCATGGGGGGTCGACGATCCTATGCGGACGGGTAGGAAGCTTGCAGCATCCACTCTTTCTTATTTCGCAACCGCGGGCGTGGGCATTAATGTGCATGGCAGGCTCTCGAGACTCCAGCTCGAAGACTACTTGCTTGCACTGCATCTACTCTAGCTTCGTTCCGGTTGCCTAGTGGTGAAAATTTTCACTTTGCCTGTCATTGGTTTCACCGTCCATTTCGCGATCGGGTATCTCCTGGTGCTATATATCTCCTAGCTCCTACGGAGTTCGCTGCGTCTTGTAGCCTATACAACAATGTTATCCCAGTCTTGGATCGAAGGGTCAGATCAATCTTTCCCTCGGGTCAGTGCAATTGCCGTGCTTATATTCTTCATTCGCTCACGCTTCTAAACCTCAATTACAGGTGCTCCGTTTTTGCATTCCACTACCAAACATCAGCAATAGATCTCCAACAATGCCTTCCCGCCATTCCCAGACTCCCCCCTCCCTACCTCTAGCCACCAGTGTTTTGACGCCCCTTCCGCAATCACCCCTTTCTTCCACTTCACTGCTCGATTTTTTCTATCTCTTTCCGCCTGCGGCCCTGGAAGGATGTCGTGCTTGTCGGACTTCCCTTACAGGACGACTTGTCAACTCGTCATCCATACGTCGGCTACTGATCAGCCAGGCACATCCACCACCAACGCTCTGAACCTTTCATCTATTCACCCTTCTCGCCCGCGGTCACCATCTTGGCTGTCCTTTACCAACCACTGCGTACTTGTCAACAGACGACCCAGACTCAGTTCATTCCTTTCCCAGTTCATACTGCAACGGTCTTCGAACCTTCAGCATTATTTCATAGTCACCACTGGCGTGCATTGAAGTACTATGGTCTTCGACGCTTTCCATCGACGCTGGTCTAGTTCGCTTCGATCACGACCGTTAATCCCAGTCGCCTGCCAATCTGACATGATCCCAATACACAAACAATTTTGGTCAATATACGATTGATGATGCGTCGGAACATCGCGCGAGATGCAGCAATGCTGGACCTTCGGAAGCACCATAGCGCATGCGGCATTGATCCACTGGCGAGTCATACGATTCAATTCGCAATCGTCGTATTCGATGCTAGCGCGCAAGGATGCTGTGGCGTGAGGTGGTACGTTGTTCGCTTTGCGGATGATCACTGCTTCGTCGCACGAGGTTCTATGCGAGCTGCCAGAAACTACGAAATACGAGCCGAGACAGATCTTCATGATGGAGCCCAGAACAATCCCAGCCAAATTCCAGCCAGAATTATCAGTTGCGCCAATACATTTCTACCGATTGCTGATATCACTTGATATTGTTTATCATCTTGCCAAAACCTGCATAATTCTCACGAGCTGGGCGTGTGGATGACTTGGTGGTGTACGAGGTCATTTCAAGTGGGTCATCACTGTGGTGGCTAGCCTGGCGGATGACTATCGCATCACGGTCCTGGCCGATGGCTGGTGCTTTCCATTCCACTTTCGGCGCCCACGCCCTAGGCACGGCGAGTCACATCTGGATGTGTTTACTCCAATTGCCCAGAACCCCGGCGTCGGTTGCCTTTCCTTCGATCTCGTTTCTGGAGCTCCATAGGGCTTGTACCCTCGTCTATCGTTCCTTTCACTTGATCGCCTTTGGTGTTATTATCCGTTTGACGCTGGATCCAACATGCGAAGCTGATGGCTATTCGATTTCCGCGATTACTTTGCCCATGCACATTCAATTCCAGCGCCAGTTTAATGACTAGTCACGCCTTACTTGCAAACCTGCATTCACTATGGACATCATGACGATAGCTGGCTCGGGGTATGGGGCTGGAACGGATTCGCGCAGGGCGTCAGATCCTTTGTCTGAGGATAGGGCGATTCCACGCGACCTTCCTTCAGCGTGACAAAATGTCGCGCCCTTTGACTCTACGAGTTTCGGCAGCCTATTATTCTATATTTATCGTGCTGCTGAACAGCTTAACAACGTATTCGAGCCATCTACAACTTGATCATTGGACACAAGAACCTGATATCTCGATTCATTCACCTGATGCTTCTTTCGTCAAAAAAAAGCATGACCTGGCACAATTCATAATCACGCACACTGGACACATTACATATTAAACACATTACACATTCATCGGTGCCCATTTTGGAACTGAGCACCAAGCAACCGTGGGCCGAGGTTCTCCTCAAGGCAGGTGCATTGACGCTTGCCGAGGCCTCGTGCTTTGCGCGATTGTCATTGGGAAGCCATGCAATACCTTGCATCTTGGTCAAGGAGGCTGCTCCGGGAGCATGTCTTTCCTTGTAGGTCCGTGATCCCTCTGCTGCTTGGCCACGTGCTAGGCGGCATGCATCATGGTGAGCGCGGATACGCTGGGAGCCTTGTGCGCCGAGCTTCCTCCATTTGTGGACGGCAAGGCGTGCATGTACCCATCACTGATCAGCCGATGCTTGGGTCTAGCACCCCCTACGTAATTTTTTAAATTCATCCTCTTCGCGAGGATTTGTTCTTGGTGGCGTGATAACCACATGTTGGTGCGTATCTCCCACTTACCGTATTATTCAATATACTGGCTGTTGTTTCGCTTGCTTCATACAATCGTGCGATTAATAAATGACACCACCACGCCTAGCATGATCTGTCGCTCTAATAGATAGCCTTCAATAATAAAATATGATCTTTTGTATGTTTCTAATACGCATGCAAAATTACAGAACTGTAGCTAGGCTGTGGACGGACTGGGAGGGGAAAAGGTCGCAAAACGGG
>WIDE01000008.1:123949-236105 GCA_015039315.1 Clavulina sp. PMI_390
CATTGTAATATGTATGGTCCCAGAACTTCCCTAGTATATCAGATTACAGCAAATCTTTGCCCTACTCTGTCTCGTTGGCCCAATGAGGAATTCATTTGATGCCGTTATTCAGGCACGAGTTCTAGCGTCTCTTTGATCTCGTGTCAGATAATTTATCAGGTGGTACCACTTTCAAATACATCCGTCATTCTTTATAAGCGATTGCTGGTGTGATGCCCTGATAGACGCTGGCGCCTCAGGCTCTTCGCATATCAATTACAGAGCGCGCGGCTTACCTGAAGAACAACATTTAACCCATCAGATCAGTTACAATCCTTCCATCGGCCCTCTTCGTGTCCGAACATCTTGGAAGGTGCTCAATAGTCTTGAATTGGCCTGTCATGGTGCGTTCACGCTATATATTTGTGCAATCGAGCGGCAGCACCTCACTCCGCGATGGCCATCGATTGACGCTTGGCGAAATCCCAGCACTTTATCGACAGCGTGGTGATTGTGATTGACGCTGGGAAGAGTGCCAGGAACTCGTGCCCAATGTTCTTTGGGGAAGACTAAAAGAATATAAGTACGATAAACTGACTTTGTTGTTCCTCACTAGGCCCCAGTTCTCTCCTGGATGTTTTCTCACATCCATGCCTACGAAAATATCAATTTGGTTACAGATCAAACAAGGTATCGCGATTTGTATACGACTCCTTTTTTGGGTGGAACCAGTTGGGATTTAGTGGGGATTACCGCCACTTTTCCTCCTTGTTGGTTTGGGGGATGCATTGCCCCAATACGATTCCATTTGTTTAGCCTTTATAGAACTTTGGGTTCGTTTTGATTATCTACATTTTCAAAAACGGCAACACTCTTCCTCCTCTTGTTTGCCTTTTTGACGATTATCTCTCTTCCATTTAGCGGGTAGGTCCTCAGGACGTGCACTGTAACCCCCTGTTTGCTCAGCATTAAGCCATGCGGGTAACCCCACTTGTCAAGATTATACAAGGACGGCTCCCACCCTCCACCGAACTTCCGTCTCAGTGCAACAGAGGGATCCCTGACCCCGGGCGACCGGCATATGAGATGTGGCGTTCTTCTCTTCACCTTCTTTCGATAACGCCCCGCAAATACGTGGGATGTCATTCGAAAAGGGAAGAAGAACAACTCATTATCATGCCTACGCGTAGACGGTATAACCATACCGCCTGCTCTTCTCTGATGGACGAGAGTTTGGGGGAGGGGATTCTACTCGTACCTGTACGTCCGGGACTGCATATCTTACCATATGCATTACTGGGGGCGGCGTGCGGATACAACTTGGAGACCAAATGGAACAGTGATGATGGCCCAGAAGAACTTTGTCAAACGCTGTGATGTGTGTATTGGTGTTCACTGGAATCACGGAAAGCGTTGATGGATTTGCAGCAAGTCAACTATATAGCCGTAAAGAGAAAATTCCGGCATGAGCCCGATGTAGATCTGCTGCATCCCTTGCGCACAATTCCTACTCTCTCAGCTAACGGGAACCATCAGCCGATCAGTATCAGCTCCCCATCCACTATTATATCCAGTGATGCTGATCGTGTTTGTGCCCGAGTTGAGGGGTACATGGAGAGTGCTGGAGTTGGGGTCGCCACTCGCTGGAACAAAAGCAACAATCTTTGCAGTGGCACCATTGACAGAGATGGATGAATACCGCTGGGTTGAATCGCCGTTCTAAGATAAAGAAGAAAAAATGAACAAAACAAATAAAAAGGGAGATGGGCATTTTGTAAAGGATTGTGAGTTCATGGGAATCCAGCACAATTGTTCATCGTCAACTTACCAAGTACTTCACCCGAATTGTAGTCGTCGTGGACACAGTGCTTGACACACTTCCAAAGTAGGCGGTGCCACCCGAAGAACCCCCAATATATCCTGCAGCCTCCCCACCAGAGCACCCAGAGCAAGAAACGATCACTGCCCCTTTGCTCAGTGTTGAAGCCTCGCCCTCATACGTCGTCTCGCTCGGCCCAACTGTCCATGCACCCGTGCTAGGGTTGATGATCCAGTTGACGTAATTGCCAGCCAGGGAAGCCGAGGTACCAGAGAGAGTGAGAGGAAGCCAAACATAAGTTGAGGCCATGAGGTTGGATGATACCCAGCGATCACCCATGTAGATGAATGAAGTCGTGCTAGATCCAGTAACGGGTAAAATGAAGTTGGTCTGAGAGGTGTATGTGTCTGTCCCTGAGGGGGCGAAGGTAGTCCAGGAAGACCAACCGCTAGTAAGGGATGTTGAAGTAGTGTACATGTTGTCTATTGTGAAAGTGTGTGGTCAGGAATTGCTTGAGATGCTGATCAGTTTTGCTAACCATTTGCACTCCAGCCTAACAAATATGATGAGAACATAATACTACGGCAAGTAGCTTTCACGACTCACCAGTCTCTTGACTAGCGAATAGGTAGTATCGTCCACCGGTCTTCACCATCGCCGGTGCTTCATAGCTAGGATTATAGTAGGAAGCTGGTTAGCCAGGTGGTCATCGTATCTTGAACTTCTACATGGATGAAGCTGCTTACTCAACGCTAAACAGGTACGTCGCGCTAGTAACATTCAGATAGTCGCTCGTTAGCTGGTCGATACGCGTTCCATGAGCACGCTAGAGTACCAGAATAAACAGTAAGCGAGATGAATATCCATGGAGAAAAAACACGCCCTACATCTTCTGTCAACAGGTATGCAGTGCCGTCGGTGTCTTGGAACAGCCCAATATCCCGGGATTGGAATCCAAGGGGCTGCCAGCTGTCATAAGCGTACTGTTAGGCTGATCATGTCCAGGCTATAATTATAAGAGACTCACGATCCCAGATATGTGTACGAGCCACAGACGCTGCTACTAGTAGCAACGCCAACTTTGGCCTCACCATAGCTACTGTTATCGATGTGCATCCACATCACATACTTCCCTGTGGAAGAATTGTAGATGATCTATTGCACCAATGCTGGTGAGCTGTGTGTCCTGGCGATAATCTATTGACAGCACTTGGTACCTTGGGGCGTTCGACGACACGATTGGGACCCAGATCTCCTGAGCTTTGCAGCGTCAAGGGTGTCCCGACGTATGTCCATTGGACAAGATCGGTACTCGAGTAGCAGTTGATAGATTGGAATGCGGAACCCTGAATGCAGATCGGTTGGTAAAAAGAGCTTGGTCAATGCCAATAGTAGAGCGCATACATTGAGCTTATTCTCTCCGACTGTACAAATGTTGTCAACTGAGATCAAAGAGACTCTATTTCTAGAATTTAGCTTACCCCAGTACCACGTCGACCCAACTTTGATGATACCTCCTCCGTGGGCTTGGATGTGTTGGTTTGTACCACCCTAAAGATTCTGTCGCTTCGACGCCCTCACAATATATAGAGGGAATAACTTACGGCGGTCCATGTTGCACCGGGGATGATTTGGAGAGAAGCGGATACCAAAGGCACCAGCGCGGAGAGGAATACCGCCAAGCTAGAGAGAACCTTCATACTGAGGACGAGGGGTGGACTCACGACTCAGAAGTGATGGAAGAGGGTCCTAAATATCCTCGCTGACAAGTTGAATCCGATGGCGGGCCGTCTCATTCTTCTCAACTCTGGTCATGGGTTGGAGGAAGCAATGCGAACGGTGGCGTCAAGAACAGACCCCGCGGTGATTATTGCGGTAGCACAGAAATGGACCATAAGCCGAGATATATCAACTTCGGACAAAAAAGCTTCCATGTACAATGTATGGCATTGTCAAACCGATATCAATCCGATATGACAAGCCGGAAGTTGTTTCAAGCGAGGGTAACGGCAGTGGATTGAATATGTACGACCGAGCTTCACGATGGGTGATATAAAGATTGAAGGATACATTTGACTTCTCTGTCAATGAACAGATTGGCATATGATGGATGATGGCATGTTATGACAGTGTCTTTGGTCGTGTTTGCAATGTAAATAGCCTTCCTTCTCTAGCTCATGGACCATGCGACTTCAAGCCGTGATCGGATACTACATGCCATAGAATGCAAAGACTGGAATGCTCTCCGCCAATTAAGCCTAGCTCCCGATGGATTAGCGGCAGCCAGGCGTGAGGCATGGTATGCACCAACCCACGCCTCCTAGCATGCCGCCAACTCGAATGAACCTGTTATCCCTCTACTAGGTCATTTTTTCTCTTCGCAGAATCACCTGAATTGGCCGATTCCGAAGGGAAGGTTTCTGGGCCTGAAAAATCCGAGACCCGAGATGTCTCGTCGGAAGACGAGGCACCCAAGAGCTCGGAATTATTACCTCATCCTGACGAACGTCAGGTACATCTTGACACAGAAAGGAGCTTTGTCGTCTATCCCGAACGTGAGCCTGTTGCTGCGTCATGCGAAAATTCGCAACCACCTTTAACATGAGCCGGTTCCCAGTTAGCCCGGATGCCAAAGCCGCCCGCAAGGCTCAGCTGGAAGATGTAATCGTCTCTGTACTCAGAAGACACCCAAGCCTAGGATACTTCCAAGTGAGTACAAGCTTGGCACCCTATACTCCTTCTAACCTTGCTGTCATAGGGATATCATGATATCGTATCCGTCCTCCTACTTACTTTTGCGGATGATGAAGTTAGCAATCAGGAGACCATATCACATTTGCGCGTCTGTGTGGAGAATTTGAGTTTACAACGGCTTCGAGATGCCATGGGGACTGGATTGGGACCTCTGATCGGACAACTACGGTACGTGCCTTGGGCAGCGCTCTTCGCAGCTTCAACTCATCGAGAAACAGAGTTGTGCGTCGTATTCTGCGCGCGGTAGACCCAGACTATTCGTTACTTCTAGAGCGGTAGGTGGTTGTTCGATATTCAATGAACTTATCTGACCACCGAGTTCTGTAGCTCCTCCTCGCTACCTTATTTTGCATTATCAAATCTTCTCACTTTATTTTCTCATGATCTGCCGACCCTCTCCCTCGCACAACACACATTCGACTACCTACTCGCGCGTCCTCCCCTTTACTCGATATATCTGGCAACATCGGTAAGTTAGGTCATACCGCATCCTTCGGCTTTGGCGTGACCAAGCTTTGCAGGTTATTTTAGCACTCAAAGTCGATGCCATGAAACTCGTCGCCGAAGGGGATGACGGCATGATTCACTCCCTGCTTTCCCAGCTCCCTTCGTTTGCTGAAGAACAGCCAACTCCATCCACCGAGGCAGACAAGCCCCCGGCATATACAGAGACTGATGATACGCAGGCTTCCTCCCCTTCACACTTGCCCTCCATTCATACATCTCGTCGATTCGCTCATCCAGACGATACCCTCATTGAGTCTGAAGGCGACGATGATGCTGGAACATTTGTTGAAGATTCGTCGATGCTGGATGTCGAGCCCAAACCTGCTTCGGCCTCCACATTCTCTTTGACACTATCTTCTCTGCTGCGTGCGGCCGACGAGCTATACGAACAGATCCCGCCTCGTTGGGCTGCAGATACCAACTCACCAACGTCAGACCTATCACTACCATCTCCACACTCTCCGACCGCTGGTCCCCTCCCTCCCAGCACGCCATCAACAGATCCCGAGAAAGATGAATATGCGTCCTTGGAGAAGATGTCAGCTCCATTCTCCAGTGCCCAATCAGTATCCCTGTTTGACATCTTCAGGCCTTCAAGCGTCCTCTTCACGTGGTCTGAGGACGCTGATAAGCAACTGTCCAACGACGACGCAGAGAAGCTCCTCACTGATGGCCTCGTTGGGGTTTGTGTTCCATACGATGGCTCCTCAGATCATGATTTCGACGAGGATCTGAAGAAAGAGAAGGAGATGCTTGATTGGGAAGCGAGCGAAATACAGAAGCAAAAGGATGCACGCAGACGAGAGATGATTCGCAGCGGCGTCGGTTTAGGCCTTGCTATATTGGTAGGCGTCACGGCCGTTGCCCTCTATGGAGCCGACAGGGGTTTAAGTGGCCAGACTGGTGGCAGGGGCCTCGGAGGTCGATCATTTGGGGAATGGTATCAGAGCCCGCTCTGGGGCGCCGATGTCATCCTTGGGCTTGGTGAAAGGGTGATTGATTTGATGTAATGTGCTTGCTATATACTACACTCGTGTAATGCTCCTCTTCTGATAACAAGGGCCATCCATTACGATACACTCCTTGCTTCATCGTATATGCGGTTACATTCTCTGGAAATATAAACGTGACCGACAATCATAATAGCGCTTCACATGAGATATCATCTCCGCCTTGATACTCGCTTAGCGAACTCCCAACGCCCTGAAGGTCGTGTCGGCTGGAACATATGATAGCGAAGACCTGATGAACCCACCCAGGTATATTGCTGGCGAGATGGGTTATGCGGGCTTCTCATGCGTCGGGGATGGGTAGCCCTGCAGACTGGGCTTTCAAAATGGTCGCTCTGGCCTAGCATACGTCATTCCAAAGCCGTGAAAGTCAGCTAATTGACAACGACGCCCAAAGTAGCAGAAGTAGGTACCTGCTTGACCATTGGCTCATCTATCATCTCCATTCCTCCATCCGGCATTTCCAGGCCAAACGCGCCTCGCGCCTCTGTTTTACGGGCCTTTTCCATCTGGCGTAGGATAGTGGTGGCACGGTTGATTTCTAATGGTGAGAAGTATTAGCGTCTCGTTTCGGTCGTGATTTTTCGGTGAGGAAATACCTTTTTCAGAAGGAGCAAAAGTGCTTTGAATGGTTTCGACCTGGACAGGATGTATCGCTTGCTATGTATTTCCACACATCAATAATGAATTACCGCCGACAAGGATGGCTATGAGTTAGCAAGGCAGTGAACCTCACGCCACACTTGCATCGAATCGCACCTTCCCATCAAATCCTAACCTTCTTCCGTCTTCACACTCGTCCCTCAGGTAGTCTGGATCTTTATAATTTACGCACACCTGGTTGGAGATATCGATGAGATTCCGGGGAAGCGGCCACTATATTTATCACCCGCACCATGTCAATAGCCTGAAGCCCGAATGTCTTGGCGGCATTCACAACACGAGAGCGAGTGTAGAGAAGCTCTTGTCGTGACTGGGTCCGAATTATTCCTGTGTCGGCACAGTCTATCCGAGGGTAAAAGCTTAGGTTAAGAGTGATTTAGACCACAATTTAGCATACGCACAGTCTTCCGCTGCAAACTGGTAGGATAAATTGGATCAGGACGCAGTACGAGGTGATGAAATACAGAGGGTCGGCGAACTCACCAATAAACCCACAACACTCGCACGACCAGTTGCCGGAGTCCATTGAGCAATATCTCCGATATTCCACAATGACCTTGCGCTTTCGATACTTGCGACGAGGTTTATCGATCGTCCTAAAGATGGCGGGATGTGGTCCGATATCTTGTTCAGGTCCTGTGCTGAATGCACTTTTGGTAGGACTAGTGTCTCGATAAACGAGTTTGAAAGCTGAAGCAAATCGTCAAAAGAAAGGCTCCTTTGCACGGGGAGTTATATTCAGCTTACTAGGGCACTGATGTCGTTTGCGAAGAACTCTGTATCTAGAGCGTTGATGCGAACAGTGTACTTGCTTGCAGATTCGGCAAGTTGGCTGTGGTGCGTCTGTTACCCCATGTCAAGGTAGGCTAGGTTAGCTGCGGTCTAATGGTACTCATTCGAATTAAAACTTTACCTCCAAGAATTCAATCAATTGTTTCCTTGCTCCCTCCTTCTGCGCAGGACCGACGCTGTCCTCCAGATCGAATATTATAGTGTCAGATTGTGATGAAAGAGATTTCTGGAGCATCTTTGGGTTCGAAGATGGTACTGTGCGCACAATGATCAAGTCTCAGTCCCTTCGTGGGTGTGGAATGTCGGTAAAGAGTGGGCAAGCACCATAAAGGTAGGATCGCCTCAGCCTGGTGCTGGCAAATGCTGAGGCCGAAGCGGTGGAGAGGCTTCTTCTCAAGCAGCTGGGGGGTCCACTTCTGGATAGCAAATTTATGGTCGCTCGACACTGCATACTATTACTTCAGCTTGAGCAAGATGTGGAAGGCTAGTGTGATGTTCGGGATGGCGTTCATATCAAGCCAGGCTGTTCCCACGGCCGCTCCATGGATGGAGGGTTCAAGTTGATAATGTACAAGTACAAATTGTGGTAAATTTCAGACCTAGGATGATAGGTGATACAGGGAAGTTTAGGAACTCGGTTACAAGGTTCCTTCTGATCAGAGGTTGAGGGCTGGTGACGGGCTGGAACCCGATGCTACACTCTGTTTACGAGCAAGGACCACTATTTGCTTGGAGAATCTATAGCATCGAACAACGGGTTAGTCAGGAAAGCCCCATTGTAAATGGGATTCATGCCGAACTGACTTGTAGTCGTCATGCAAAGGTCCGGCTTCCACTGACGCCCAAATCACATATTGATTGACATAGGGCACGTCATACTTCTGCTGGTGTGAAAGCGTCGTCGATGGTAGAGGCTTTGGGGTGGATTCAGCGGTAGCTGAATCTGATGTTGCTGGCGCCGTCTCCTGACTGGGAACTTCTTCTTTCTCCTTTCCTTTGCCTTTTCCGCCAAAGAGGCTTCTCGCCCAACCAGAAAGCGTGCCATTGCTCTTTTCTGTGCTTGGACCGGCGGTTTGAGCCTTTGGGGTGTACGTCTTAGGGATCGTAATGGAGAAGGGAAAGGTATGGTTGCCAGCACCAAAGGTGACGGCAGTGTCAGTACCGTTACCTTCGCCGCCGTTACTGGTGGGTAGAAGGTTCGGTGCTGGGGAGTCCCAGAAGATATTGTATCCTCCAGGTGCACCAGGAGTTATCACTAGTCGCCTGGAGCCCGTCGTCAAGTATTGCCCTTCAATCTAAGTGAGGTTGACTATTAAATCAGTCATTGGAAGATAATTATTCCCAAGCACCCTAGTATGGGGACTCACATAGACAGATATCTTCCTGATCGACGCTTGCTTCTTCAACACAAGTTGGAACTCTCCACGAACTGTGTCGCCCAAAAAGAATAGTGCAAGCTTGTCGGGTGATGGAGAATGGGATGTTGTGAGGGTGAGTGTAGCGATCGTGTTAGGTTGAGGATTGATAGTATATGTATGGGTGGTGAGAGAGCTTGGTGAAGCGGGCTGAGGAGGGGTATCATACGCTGGCGGCGTGCCTGCAGCAGCAGTGCTGATGTGAAGAGTATCGTAGGAAGGGAGCTCAGAAGCTTCTTCGGATTTCTGGAGGTCCGACATGATGTTGGAACAAGGTAGACGAGTCGGGCACAGGCCAGGTACTTGAGCGAGAGCGAAGCGTCAATCATGAGCTGCTTCTGCCATTGAGTTTTGATGCGACCATGTGGAGCTCAAGACCGGTGATACAGTTATAGGAGTGATAAGCACTAGTGTGGGACCGGAGATGATTGATGGGTAGGCCGATTAGTAGTTGTATAGGATCACGAGGATGAGCCTGGGTGATTGCAGATCGATAGTACTGCGCTGAGGCACATGGGGTTGACAGACATATAGCAAGGCTGTGTGGTGTCAAACTATGCACAGAAGTTCGCCAGTTGATCAGTCTCGAGCTAGGAGGACTAAAAATCGGAGGCTTTCATTTACGTTCGACTGATGTTCCTCATACAGAGACTTAGGGGAGCAAAGAAGTAGGAGATGTGGGTCTCACCTGCCACTTATAGAGCAGCGAGGACATCATCCAGGCATCCAATCCTCCAGGCCGCGAGACTGAACCAGGCCTACTTGTGGTCGCTCACCAGCTATCGTCATGTGCTGTGTTGTTGAGTAAGTACTAATGGGGACGCTGAGAACGAAACGTTCAGTTGTATCAATATTTTCAAGCGGTGGCCCAGAAGCTTGGCGGGGCTTTTGGTTTTAATTTTATCCCATCGACTTGAGCATAAAATAGACCGGTGAGTTATCAAGCGGCCCAAAAAGGAGAGGAGGGTCAAGCCGTTGCCGTCGTTGACGTCACGAGAAATTGTTGTGACACGCTACAAACCCTCGCATTGCATCACACCATGTTCGGGTCCTGGACACGAACCTCCCGGCGTCCAGCCAGTACCAGCAGCGAAAAAGTACCACCAACGCTCACCGTTACTGAAGTGACCGAGAGCGATGCTTCATCATCGACCCCTGAGGATGTCTCTGTCCTCAAAGACAAATTGCGCAAGAAGAGGCTCCAAGGCCGCCATGCTCTGCACGTTCATGCTGTAGAACCTAAAGTGCGATAAGCTTCTCATGGGACTAGAGCGAGAGGATGAAGGCTGATATTATCTAACCATGTGTCCGTATGGCTTCAGCGTGCTGTATACTCGAAGAAACGCTTCATCTTCCCGCTTGGTTTATTTCGTACGTTGATTCCCGCCCACCACAAATCTCACAATGATAACGCGTTCACCTAATTGATTCTTCCTACGTCTACCTATAGTGGGGACTATATTTGCCTACGCTCTACTCCCACCGCTCCCAACTCACCTTGCAATGATGCTCGATGAGTTCGATCTCTCATTTTCCCTCCCTGAAAACCTCTCGGCCATATCCACCGTGGAATGGGGACAATTAGGAGATAAAGTCCTCACCCCTGCACGCACATGGCTCACTAGTCGCGACTTCTCTGTTGGGGAGGAGCTGGCAGCCAAGGGATACCATGCCAAACACCCAGTCGTCCTAGTTCCTGGAGTCGTATCGACGGGCCTCGAGAGCTGGTCTACCGGGCCTGAATACAGGTCGTACTTCCGCAAGAGGCTATGGGGGACTACGTATGTGTTTCAAACATCACTGGAGCAGCCAGTTTCTAACATATACACGTCATATTCAGAACGTGAGGACACCTAGGACATACAACGCAGAGCTTATAATACTAACATGGATATCTCCCCTTTCAGCATGATTCGTGCCGTTCTTACGGAACGTGAGAAGTGGGTCCGAGCCCTCTCCCTCGATCCTGTAACCGGCCTCGACCCCTCGCCTTCGATCAAAGTGCGGGCTGCGCAAGGGCTTGATGCGGCGTCTACATTCGTTCCCGGGTATTGGATTTGGACCAAAGTCATAGAGAATCTGGCATGCTTGGATTACGACACAAACAACCTGTGGTTGGCGGCGTATGATTGGCGATTGTCATATGGGAACTTGGAAGTGCGGGACGCTTTCTTCTCGAGGTTAGTCTGGTAGGCTCCAGATTCCGTGACACTGGCTCACCGAATGAGAACATAGGATGAAGGCGAGCATCGAGGGATTTAGGTAGTCCGCTCCTTTCCGGTAGTGCTATTATTCGATTACTGACTTCTTATTGCAGGAAGCGGGATGGAAAGGTCGTACTAGTTGGGTATGTATGCGGTAGACTATTCTTGTGACGGACGCAACTAATGCACCTCAACTGCAGGCATAGTATGGGTGCTACTGTTATCACCGTAAGTTTATCGTCGTTTCATTCGAATCACCCCTCGAAATGAACCGCTTGGATCATTACTTATTCTTTGCAAACAGTATTTGTGCGTAATACTCAGTAATCACTGCCCATTCGGTTGCTGACACTGGTGGTCTCCATCCCTAGCTTAAAATGGGTCGAAGCGGAAGGGCATGGTGATGGAGGACCAGAATGGGTTGAGGTGAGAGGCGGATCCCTCGCCGTGTAGTCGGGTTCTGACACAGCATACTTTCGTAGAACCACATTGAGGCTGTGGTTTCCCTCGCCGGAACACACCTAGGCGTGGTGAGTTTGGATCGATCAACACCAGCACCACTTGACAACTCTCATCAAACCCGTGATGCGATTAGGCCAAGGCTCTGACAGCTTTCCTGTCTGGCGAGATGAGGGATACCGTAGAACTGAATCCTGCAGGGACCTATGGTACGTCACAGTATCCAACACGACATCTTGAGACGAGCAACGACGTTGGCTGACAGATGTTGTCATGTTCCAGTTCTGGAGAGATTCTTCTCCCGAAAAGAGCGTGCGGCCCTCTTCCGAGCCTGGGCTGGAGCTGCTAGTCTATGGATCAAGGTTCGTTTAGATCTCGTGTAAATAATTAGGGCACTAGTGACGGCTCTTGTTGGACCTAGGGAGGCAACGCTATCTGGGGAGACTCCACTGGTGCACCGGATGATCGGCCAGGGAGCAACAGCACCTTCGGCGACATGATCTCATTCCGAGCGCGATCTCCAAGCCTTCATGGCGAGGATGTGGGTAAGCTATATAGTCCTACCCTCGACGAGTGCTCCCCATCTCATAGCCCTTCGCACATTCACCCCTAGATATAACTACCGACGCTCTTGGCCGCCCGGTTCCACATATCGAAACCAACCCAGGCTTTGATAAACTAACGCCTGAGCAAGCAGGCGAGTACGTGCTGCAGCAGGTTCCCGAGGAATGGCAGCGGATGATGCAGACCAATTACTCGAATGGAATCGAGCGAGACGAAGAGCAATTGAAAAAGAACAACCAAGATCCAACGAAGTGGACAAATCCGTTAGAAATTCAGTGAGCGCAGATATATATCATTAGTACCCAGACTCTGACAGGTCCAATTGGTGACTAATATAGGCTACCTAATGCGCCAAGCATGAAGATATATTGTGTATATGGTCACGGCAAGGAAACGGAGGTGCGCTTTGAGGTCCTCATTGATTCATTTGGTATCGTTTATTGATGATAGCTCCCCAACATTCAAAGAGGTCATATTGGTGAGCGTGGCTGCGAAGCTTCTGATTATGTCCTCCATGGTCATCGTGTGAATTCGTGCCATACTCAGGTACTCAAGAGGGAAATATGATCAAGATATTCCCTTCTCCGATGAGGCCAATCCTGTCTGCCTCAACTCAACCGACTGCTCGATCGATCGTATCCCTCCTGGCGCTACAAATGAGACTGTCCCCCGTCCACCACTAGACATGCCTCTCTTGAGGGAGAGTTGGATTGATACGGCAGTAATCGAGCCTCCAGAGGCAAATCCAAAGGTACGTGCATCACTTAGGGAAGAACAGAGATATAAGGACAACCAGGATAACATCCTCTTACTGTTTCATTGCATCTAGGTCACAAATGGGGTCAAGATCGGCGAAGGCGATGGGACAGTAAGTCTTATCTCCCTCGGTGCGATGTGCGTCGAGGGGTGGAAGAGGAAGAATTGGAATCCTGCGGGCATCAAAGTCACGACAGTTGAGGTTAGTTTATGGAACCTACTAATGACAATGTTCTAGTAAGCTGAACTATACCATCACCTCCCTAGCTGCCCCACCTTCCAGATTCTCTTGACCCCCGAGGAGGTGCGACCACAGGAGAACATATCGATATTTTGGGGTCGACAGGACTAAACGAGGTGCTACTGAAGGTCGCTTCTGGGAGAGGTCACGAAATTGGTATGTAATCCGTTACTTCATCTTGACATAAACCAGCTAACGGCACTCTAATGGTACCCACAGAGGATACATTCGTATCTCCCATCAGAGAATACGTAAAACGGATGCAATGGGATTAGACAAGGGGCCGCTAGACTCCTTGATGTGGATAAAAACATGGGCGGCGAGGCCAAGAACTTGGGGCGAGATCACTGGATATTGCTCTGATGTCCCGATGCTGGACTTTATGTAGGATGGAGGCTCGTATAATCCATAGACTTTGAGATACCACAGTGGGACACTCCGTGAGAAAATCATATATCTAATCGAAATGAATACTCCAGGCTCCGGCAACGGGGCCGAGGCAGCTACTTCGTAACTGTGATGTGTGTACCTAAAACGCTTCACCATCCCAGACTTCGTCCTACTAGAGTGCTGTGCGCTCGCTATATCGGTCTAAGAAACATCGACACGGGTTGTGAAGATGCCCAAGGTCCAGCGTAATCACCAAAACCAACCAGCCCAAAATCATGACGCCAACCTGGTTACCAAAACCCCAAAAGCTGCTCACTCTTGGAGGGCCGAAAGAGCTTGTGATACTTGCAGGAAGAAAAAGGTGCAATATGCTTTGAATGAACTCGCTGTCCCCCACCGCTCATAGGGTGGACGCGCTAGGCTCGCTGCGAGACTGCAGAACTTTCGTCTGGATCCAGTTCGCGGAGCTGTCTGAATTGTGTTGCTGCTGGGACGGAATGCACCTTCACAGATGAATACTCCAGGCGCGCGACTTCAAAGTTCTATGTCGACCACCTGGAGCAGAAGGTCAAAGACATGGAAGCTTTACTGCGAACGGTACGTGTCAGCTCATTCCAATCAAGACATCTGCTCATGAAACAATCTACTGAGAAAGCTCGCCTTACGAGTTGATATGTCGGCTGATTTAGAGCAGCATGGGCTAAGAAGCCTGTTGGGATCAACCAAAAACTCGCACGACCCCATGTTGTCCTGTTCCAAGAATGCTGATGGCCCTGCTTCCTGTGGGTGCAACCACTCCCTAGAAACTTGCCTTAGCCATCATCACGATATAGAGTTTGAGGATTGTGATCCTGAACAAGGGGGCCACGGCGATCGATTCCAGTTCACTGAACCCCATTCACATTGCTCACTGGCACTCGTGGAAAAGGACTCGCCTCGATTCCTAGGAGATTCATGTGGTATGTACTCAACTTCTGATAGTGTTTAAATGAGTCCCGTGCATCTCAGATCGTCACCAATAGCTTCAAACCCAAAGAGTCCCCCTGGATGCCACATTGACAATACGCCCGTTGATGTTAGTCGTTAGTTTATTATGCAGCTGAACTTGAAGACAGCGTTTAACAGCATCTCTCTGTGCCACTAACCTCGATGATAGTGGGAGCAAAGGCTTCTGGGTATCCCTCCACCAAACGCGACCATATTTCCTCCCAAGGACCTGATGGATACTCTATTGGACCTCTATTTCCGTCACTTCGCTCCATTCCTCCCCGTCTTGGATCGCTCCTCATTTGAGATTGCGTACAAGGATGGACTCCACCTTCGAAGCATACCATTTGCTAATATCCTACTGCTCGCGTGTGCAATCGCATCGCAATATTGTGACGATCCCCGTGTATGGTTAGAGGGTATTGGTCGTCCCAGTGCTGGCTGGTCGTATTTCATGCAAGTTAGAGATTCGACCTCACGGTCCTATGCTTCTGCGACACTTCTTGATATCCAGTCCTATGTGGTTCGTGTATTCACATCATCAATCAATCTCCATCCATAATCTCATGCTAATTTATGCGAAGATGATAGCTTACTTTCTTGCCACATCCAGCCGCCTTCACTCTGCTTGGACCGTAGTTGGGATGGGAATTCGTTCTGCCCAAAATATCGGCATGCATAGAAGGAAATCTCGAAAGGAATCTCCATTGTGGAAAGATGAGCAACACAAACGAGTTTTTTGGTGGGCCACCTTTAGCAAAGTTAGCATGAGAAACAGCTCAGACCTTCTCTAGGTGTCTCATTGCCCTCGATCGTCATATCAGCTCCGCACTTGGTCGGCCCTTGGTTTGTAAAGACGAAGAGTAAGTCTCTCGACTGTCGCGCGCAGGAAGGTCTGACTGTTCTTTAACACGTAGCTTTGATCTCGATTATCCACGTCTGTCCACTTCTTTGACGCTTTTGTACATTGATTCTCATTGAACCCCGTGTAGTGGAAGTAGACGACGAACACTGGGGGGCATCTGTTCCAGATAGCTCATCTGCGGTTACATCTCGCCAACATCACGGCGTTCCCTCCGAAGTATCATATCTTGTTGCATCGGCACGACTTTCTCAGATCCTCGCCTTCACGTTGAGCACAGTATACTCGATAAGCAAATCCAAGGTAGTACTTGGTTTTGAGGGGGATTTGTGGAAGCAGCACATTACATCCGAACTTGGTAAGTCGATATTTTGGTTGCTGCGCTGAGATCTCACCTAGAAAGCACTCAGATTCCAAGATGAACAAATGGTTCGACGCTGTCCCTGATCACCGTAAGTGACCCAGCGGGAAGATCCTCACCCTATTCCGGACAGTTGACGCTTTATCACTGGTGTGTAGTCAAATGGGATCCCAGTCGACAGAACGACACATATTTTACGCAATCAGCTATTTTATTTGCTTCCTACTACAACCTCCAAATCCTGATCCACCGCCCCTTCATCCATCCTCTCAATAAGCACTCCCCATCCTTATCAATCTGCACCAACGCCGCTCGATCATGCAGTCATGTGGTCGAAATTCTACTCAAGCGCAGCACGCAGACCCCAGTTTTCATCCTTTCTCCTGTGTTCAACAGTGGGGTCGTTCTGGTAGCGGCTATCCTCAGTGCCAAAAAGGATGTCACGTCTGTCGATAGTCGCGCCAATATGAAAGCCCTGGAGTTATGCATGACGTTTCTAGAACGGGCTCAAGAGATGTGAGTCGTTTGGATACCTCACGCGATTCGTCTCCTGATACGAGCAACATTCAAAGTTGGCAATGCTCGAAGATATTGGCCAACACGTTGCGACACCTCATGAAAAGTGAGGACATTGGCAACTTGCAGCCCCAGGTTTCCCTCGATCATCTTGATATTGTTGCTAGTAACCAGCTCTCAACAGCTCCTTTCGGCGTTTCCTCGAGGGTAATGAGTACCTGCCACTCTCATTCACTCCCATACCCCGGCCAGTTATCCAAACCCACTGGATCTGATCTTCCTCCCAAGCCCTCGGCCGCTTTCCTAGGCCCAACTTGCCCACATATGCCTGACTTGGCTCACGCTCCTTGCCTGGAAGCCGAGAACTCAAGTCACTCATCCCAATCCAGTCCATGTGCGATGGCTGACACTTCATATGCGGGCACAAAGCTCGACTGGGGAGGGATATTCCGGCCATTGCCCAATAGGGTGGACACGACAGGCCTTGCTGTGCATGAATTTTCTGATTTTTCTGAGCTCTTCGGGTATCAAGATTTGGTTGCCTCCATAGGTTTCCCTTTTGCGGGGCAGATGGCTCAGGATTGGGCCCCCCATCCCGACCCTTGGGCGAGTTTTCCTGATCTTCCTCCAATGTGAATACTACTATTCTTATGCCCCACTTATGATTGAGATTCAGGGCAAATGTGCGTCACATTCGGAGACTCGGATATGAGTCAGATGCTCCCTCCCTCATGGTCTTGTTCCATCCTTGCCTCTATCAATAGCTTGGACAGAAGTGTTCCAATATATAATGGTTCCATGCTTGGATCATGCGCCCCTCATCTTTCTCTCCATCCAGCTTTTTCGCCAACGAGTATGCGGCGAATGTTGTGCGGCCTTCCAGGACCTGTGCAGAGTCCTGCATCAGTATCTAGGCTAGTTTCCACATGCCAACTGTCAAATTCTGGCATGGCTGTGCGACTCGGACCTCAAACCTGCAGAAAACACGCCTCTTCAGGATGGAAGATATGCTGACATCGGGATATGGCCTGATACGCGCCCTTATGAGCAGCATGACCATGAAATTTCTTGGCAACGGTATCGTTCACTCTTAGAATCAACTTGCAAAAAGGCTTGGCACTGCTCTGGGAGGCTCAGATGCTTTCCCTCTGACAGCCACTGGACCCTGGCTAGCCTTCTCCGCGCACCGCCCGCAAGTCTTGATGAGCTCAGCACCGGCCTCAAGAACGGAATAGATGGCAGTTGCTAAAAAAAACCTACATTGGCGCCAAGGTGTCAGGTGCTAACCCTCAAGTTGCTGCGCAGATATCGATGATTTCCTCTGAGTTGGTGGATCCTTGATATATGATTTTCGGAGGCATAGAGGGCTTTCCTTCTTTGGCGCCCAACTTCCTCTAGATTAGTCGATTGGCGCTGTGCCAAGTGGAGGATGCCTGCCCCCGAACAACAAATGGATCCGCAACTCCTGGGGGAATCACCCTTTGAGTACTCAAAGGACGCTATTCGGCTGTTGTGCTGTGCGCGCGCCTCAGGGCCTTCCCACAAATAGATATCGAAGATGAATCTTGCTGTTCTCGATCCCTCATCCGAGCTCTCGGCCAAGCACGCAATTTCGTCTGACAAGCATTTCTTCGTGTCCTCCTCATGTCCCCCTCAGGGCAGCGCGGCTTCTTCTTGGGCGCCTATGCCATATACAATGCTAGCCTGGTCCAAGTTCCCTGGCAGGGCCTTTCTTCAATGCGATAATAAAAAGGCTCACCAGTCCTAAAACCATCTCTTCACTCTTGTTATCTGGCTTCATCTTTGTCATCATGAAACCCACGTCTGAAGAGCAGCCGGTTGTTGCTGACAATGAGGGGACCCCTGATGAAGGCACCCAGTCCAATGGTGATGTACAACGTATTCACCACTCTCAATTTTCTCAACCAGCTAAGCCCCTTACTCCGGTATGTCTAGGACGCACCAATAGTCTCGACGCCGGTAGCTGCGGGCCTATGTGCCTTCCTCATTGCTATCGGGATTGCTCTCGAGGTGGTTTGGTGGTACTCCAACAAGCACCATGGTATGCTCGACCTCGAACCCAGTGTGCCTGATCTCGGAAATATCTTATCGAAATGCTCTCCATTTACTTCTCAGGTTTTGCTTCGTTTCCTTTTACCAACTTGGATCCCAACGAGGCAAAACAGTTCCTAAAGGTCTGGGCCATACTCTGAGGGCCGGGATCAGCACGCTGAATTACACGGATGTGTTTACTAGTCATTCATACCCTCACTGGTCCTGCATCCTATCGTCGTTTTGATAGGGTCTATATATCTGGAGCTGCACAGAATTCAGGTAACGACCCACTACCTTCAAAAAGGTTCGGCACTAACCCAGCCCGATCCAACTACCTCCCATCACTAGCCATTGACCCGTAACACTTCGCCTTACCAATCAAAAGAGTACGTCGACTCTACTTGCTAAATAACAGTCATCTTGAGATATGTCTCCCCCTATATCCCATCTCAGCCCAATCGCAATCCTTCCCTTGGCCATATCCCGCCGACACTGGGCTTTGGCAGTGGCGAGTGTGGTTTTCCTCTGGAGCGGAGTTTTCCACCCACTGGCTGGTGCCCTGTTCACCGTGCGACCGACTTCAACAAACTCGACAATTACCGTTGTTTCTGCGGGAAGCATTGGGTTTAATGATGTCGCATTTGGCACGCCAGCATCTTTCATATCAGCAGCGGGGGTGAGTGATCCACGCGTCCATTATCGGGGTGCAGGAGGTCCCAAATCTAATAGTCTCTTCTCTCGACTCTCAGGGAACGGATGCATTAAGTATGTTTGCTATCCTATTATTTTACCAATGTGACTCAGTGTTTGCCCAGTTTCTACTGGTAACTCCCTCCCATCATTCGCTTTCAAGCAAAATGGCGGTGTTACAGATGGATGGACCCTCGCGCCATTTCAGGTGAATTTTGCAAAATAATCAACTCCTTCCTTGTATCTAATGAGCTTTTATATTAGCCGTCGTCTGAAGAGTCGACGGATAGTGAAGGAACTAGTTTCATCTTCTATGAGACGGAAGCCATCCACATGGAGGTCCAGTGCAAGGCAGCGAATATCTCCAGTGTTACCCAAGGCACCTCTGGTGCATTCGCATTCACGGCCAGTCTATCATCGTCATGTACGACTACATTCAATGGCACCGTCTCCACCAACTTCACTTCATGGCAGGGTCTGATGGCCGCAGCAGATCCTTCTTGCATCAATGGTATCAACCCCAACGTCTCAACTCCCACAAATCTTCCCGTCGAAAACTATCCCTTCATCATTGGGTTCTCCGCCAATCGTACTGCCGCCAGTGCCGCGTTTTGCTATGCAACGCAGGACGTATGGAATGGCTTGGTGGCATTTGATTATGGAGCCAAGAGTATTGCTAACATCACAAATTTGCATCAGATCCAGAACCACTCTATTCAGGGCTATGCCATCAATGGGTACGCTTACATCGAATCTCACGTACCTTTTCCTAATTTGATGTAATTTCATACATATAGCGTCGAATTTTCTGACTCATTTGCTGAAGGGACAATCGCTCAAGCTGTCGGTCTCGCCGTTGGAGATGCTATCCTCATTAACGCTGGAAAGTACAATTCATCGCTTGGCCCTGGCGTCAATCAACAAGAACAGAACCAGGTCATTGCTGCTGCGGGCTCAGATTTTATCAGGCTGGTCGAAAACGCTTTAGTATGTGTCTTGGAGGACTCAAAACCTTTTGATTCCTTTCTAATCCTGGCATTCTATAGCTCGTCTATTTGCTGTCGGCGGCTGGAAGGATCTTTGTCCAGAGCACAACAGTTAAGGGGCAAGCGCTCTTCGAGTTCCAACAAGCCAGGTTGTTTGCCTAGTGAGTAACAATAGATTGTCGCTTCAAGCATGTTCCCGTGTATAATGGGTCCTTCTGATCTCTCTACAGCGCTCCTGCTGTCCATACGCTCGCGGTCCTCTGCATCGTCAGCGCCTTCCTTTTCGCGTTTGCCTTCATGTGGCACGGACGGGAAGTCCGCGAGTTTGAACTTTCTGACCACACCGATGACGCTGAAAAAGCGTGATGGTGTGGGGTGCATAGCTTGGTAGTTCTGTTTTGATGGTGCTGAGATGATACCGTTCTCATGTTTCTGGCTCATGAGCACATACGAGTAATATTGTCTTCCCAGTATACCCTTTTGATGATGACCATACTTCATGTCCCAATGGCACACTGTCGAAAATTTTCGAGGAGCAAGAGGTGATACGCTGTTAACACAGATGTTCGTTAGTGATTGACTGGGTAGCAGTTCGGAGAGTGGAGGTAGATAGCCAAAAGGATCCCTACTCGCGAGTTCATTGTTCGTAGCGCCGTTAGTTCATCACAGGTGCTGAGCTAGTGATGAGAACTGGCAAAGCTGATATCATGCTCTCAGTTGCGGCAAGTCAAAACGTAGGATAAGCCGCCGAGTGTCAAAAGGGCAAGGTTCAAAGAAGGGCGAGATGCTAGCAAATCAGTCTCGTGCAGCTCGCGCGAACAGAAGAAAAACAAGGAGGCCGGTATCGAAGAGCCTTCACAGATGTAAAATGTCCAGAGTCTAAATGTGCGAAGACCCCAGATATCTTACGGAGAATCCGATGAGACCGTTGAGGTGTCCCATTCATCGGCAGGTTTGATCTTGAGACCTGGTAGGTTTTATGAGGGAAGGGTCACACTTAACAAGATGGCAAGTGAGCGTTTGCTCTATGAGGTTTTCAGGCCAAAAATTACCAGGAGTTGAATGCTCTCAGATCGCCTAATAGTACTCAGACTGAAGATCGAGAAGTCAACCACAACTTAATCGCTTAGGATCGTAAAAGGTGCCAGAGATCGAGGAAGCCGAACGAGAATCACTTAGATAGCGTACTGAGCAGCGTCGCAACGGCGGCCCAGAAAATGAAGAGTAGTCGAGGTGGTGATGGAAGGATGAGTGTCACTAGCTCGGAATCGCCTCAGGTGTCAACGCTCCTACGGCCAGTCGTAACAGTATGAGTCCACCCCAGCCTGGAGAGCTCCTTAGGGTTAGGAGGATACGATGTGATGAAGAGCCGGGGGGCAGCCAAGCGAAACAAGGTCGGCTTCTCGAAGAGAGTTGGCTGCTGGAGTCGCCCAAGAAGAAATGCGATGCCAGCGAAGTCGTGGCAGTGGCGCAGACCCAGGTAGTAGTGGTAGAGGAAATTGTGGAGCGAGGAAGTGCCGTGGGCTGTGGCCTGGGGGAGTCGAAGGGTGGGCTGAGGAGGAGGGGGAGAGAGGTCAGCGAGCGAGAGTGATGGGGAGATTGGCTCGTTGGCAAAATGGAGCCTTTTTTAAGGCAGTTCTCACCCCAACGGCGGGAGGTTTCAGAACATTCAGGCTCCACGTGGAAAGGTGAGACGGGTGAATGACACCACGAACGCGGGTATCAGAGCCATTCCGCACCAACATCGCCAAACAATCTTAGAACCGTGGTATCGGCCATTGCGTAACCCAAGGGAGGGCAGACAGTGTCTTAATTACTTGGAAGATACTGCTGCCTGATGCCAGTCATTGAATCCGAAATAACCTTGTAAAGGCGGAAGTCTCGCCAATTTTCTATGATTGCCTCAGATCTCTAAACTGCATCATCAGTGGCATCGCGTCATGAATATGATTGATTGTGAAATAACGTAGCAGTGAAATAAGATACTGCACAGTAGTCAGCAGCTAACGCGATTTGATGAGGTATGGAATCAGGAAAAGCTCTATAACGCAAACTGTGGGCATCAACAAAGGAGATGAAAGGATAGGGATATCAAGGAGCGACGATGGGAAGGATAACAATCAAAATAAGACGATTGGGCAATTAGTTGAGTCTATCTATCTATGTCTATGGCTCACCAGCCAAATGGTCCATTTCCACATATACAGGTACACTACTCTCGGCTCGTGTCACTAGAGAAATTTGATGGGAAAGTATCATTCATGAGCGACATCGAGCGTGTTGAGGAATCCGGGGGAGATGCTTACCGTCCAAAGAGTTTGACCTTGAGCCAGTCATTGAGAACAAGGAAGCGGTTTCGGAGGGAGAACAAGTTGGAGACATATGCACTCCTATAGAAGATTAAGCACAACGGGTACACATAATTAGATCACCCGTTCTAGGGCCAAAATTAAGGGGAGAAGGCACAACGAACCTCCAGAACAAGAATGTGGCCACACCACCGCTAGCGAAGTTTCCATTGAAGAAGGGGAGATCTGCGATGGCCTTCTCACTGCCAATGTACGCGAGCGAGCCCTGGTGCGAGTAGTGGAAGGGGCGGGCCTTGGCGAGTTTGTTGATCTGCTTGACGCAGCTCTCAATCTCCTCGGGTGACGAGTTGGCCTGGGCACGCAGAGCCCTGAGCTTGTCCTCGTAGTTTTCCTTCTTGGCGATTTGTGTCAGCTGACGGGCAAGGTAGGTCCCTTGTTGAGAGGCCACTTGGGCGGTGGGGGCGTAGGTCGTTGCGGTGCACTATCAAGGAGACGACGGAGCAATCAGTGGTGGCTCCCATAAGCCTTGAGAGAAATTAGGCAACTCACGTCACCCCTACAGAGTCCGAATACGTGAGCTCAACAGATCCACCTCGTTCAAGGACAGTAAGGCGACTTACAGAGCAAAGATTCCGTCAGTACCCTTCAGTTGTAGGAACTCGTCCACATCGAGTCCGCGCTTATTTGACTGAGCAGCGCCAATCTTGGCCATCAGGTTCCTTGTCAAAGGCCGACCAACATTGCCCTATTATAAAGCCAAAGTTGTCATTGAGATGAGGCTGTCTAAGAACAGACGCAATATGAGGTCGAGAGAAGAGACTTACAGCAGCCCAGACAAGAACACCGAAAGGAATCTCGACAAGCTCTTTCTTCTCATTCTGGACAATCACGGATTGCTCTTTGATCTCTTTGACCATTGTCCGTGTGAGAATGTTGATCTTGTTCTCCTTGAACGTAGACTCAGTGTAAGAGATCAGTTGCTGTTGCGGAATACGATCGAGTGACGTCAGCGAAAAGTACTGCTAGGAGTAATGAAGAAACTCTAACCTTGGAGAACATGGGCAAGACATTGGGGAGAGCCTCGATCAAAGTGACGCGGACTTTGTCGGCCAGTTCTACGCAAGCATTTGAGCAAGAATATGGTACATGTACTTGTGGAATGGATCGTACCAGGGTACCAGTTCTTGAGATCATCAACAATGAAGTCGTGCAGTTCTCCGCTCTAACACAAGGACAATGAGTGGGTAGACAATTGATATTGGGTCTTGGGTCTTACAAGCTCGACACCAGTCGGACCACCACCAACGACGACTTTGTAAGAAAACCTCAGTAAGCAGAGCTAGGATGAGGCTGACAGTTTGACAGAGAGTCATACCCATATGGAGCAGACGGTCAACGTCGACCTGAGAGTTGGGATCCTCGAATTCCACAGCAGCAGACTCAATACCTACATATTGAGTAGTGTGACTGTCAGATTTGACCACCACCAAGCTGGGGAGAGTTCAAACGACTTACAATCCATGACCGATTGGCGAAGCTAACAGAAGGAATAAATTTCCGCATTGTCATTGGGCGGTGAGTGAGATGATGGAGCGCGAGAAGGCGGGGCGATCAACCAAATGCGGTAAAGGCCCGGAAGGCAAGACACACCTTTTCAGCATCTCGCAATTCCTTCATGAAACACGAGTGTTCCTTTACGCCAGGAATGTTGAATGTCTGAGTTTCAGCGCCAACAGCATAGACGAGGTAGTCATAGCGGATGGTGCCTTCGCTTTGTTTGCCCTTGATTGGTGAGGTGTCTGTGGAGCCACACGAAAGTGGAAAAAGTAAGGTTCCCAGGATACGCGTGTTAGTAGAGCAGAAAAGAGAACGAACCCTTGAATGTAACCGTCTTGTTGACAGGCTAGCAGAAGAAGACTTGGCATTAGGGCGCATAATGAGTAGGACGATTTGCCAATAGGAAAACATACATCGACGTCGGTGGCTTCGGCCTCATAGACGTGCACAGCACGACCCTTATGGCGAGTGATATAACGAGTTGGCTGGATGATCGAGCGAGCGTCAAGAGTACCGATGGCGACCGAAGGCAAGAGCGGGGTGAAGAGGAAGTAGTTCCGAGGGCTAATGACGACCTGGAGTGGAGGTATTTGAATAAGATAAAGAACGATAACCCTGAGGGATTTATGGGTGGTACGTACGACGTTGTAGTCCTCGTTGTCGATAGATTTGAGCAGACTAGTAGCACCCCAACCGCTTCCAAGGACCACAATTGTCTTCTTCTCCGGGTCGAATGGCTGCTGAGGACCAGGTGTGCGGTCCTTGTATGAGAGGTAGACGAACAGCCCGCCCGTTCCGAGGATAGTAACGAGGGTAACCCGGCCAGTTGTCTGCAAGAATCGGCGCCAACGCGAGAGTTGGGGGACGCTGTTGACTGCCGCTGTCGAATTAGCGCGGACTCCAAGAGCCGCTCCAGATAGCTGGAAGCGAGCCGACGACGCCGTTGGCCCGGCGAATGGGCGGGCTAGAGGCGACAGTCTTGCCCCATTGCGGGCAAAAATGCGCATACTTTGCGACACTAGAGGCAAGAAATGAGTTTTGGAGCAAAATTTCGCCGCATTATCAACTTGAGGGTCCACTGACGTCGTGCAAACGTGGCCATGGCCAAGGATTACCTGGAAAATTGAACCGATGGACAAGCACAAAAGATCGAGAGCATTAGATTATTTCCTCTGAGTGGCTGGGTGCGTATCAATCCGAGGAACAAACGTACTTTTGCAAGGAGGGAGGTCCAAACGACGGCAAAGCGATAATAATTTGAGACGCCTTTTCTGACGGGCAGTTGCCGGCGGATCCGCCGGCCCCAATTCAGTTCCAGAGTCGAGTATAATCTCGGCATCGGGCTCTCGCCTCCATCACTGAACGGGACCCGTGCGGTACTGCGAGTGGACTGCGAACGCAAGAGACAGCGCAGAGAACGCAAATGGACCTGTGGACACCAACTCCGATTCCAAAAAAGCGCACCAGTCGAGCCTGTGACGTCTGCCGGCGGAAAAAGGTGTGTGGATGAGCTCACGATCCCTCGGCATCGAGTCGGTCCACTTTCGGAAATCCCAAACTCACCTGTCCCCTCCCCATGTCCCGTCCACAAAAAGATACGCTGTGATGGTGCAGACAAGCCTGACAACCGCTGTAGCAGCTGTGTCAGCCACAACATCGAATGCACCTATGAATCGTGCGTTTGTCTCTGCCCCCTCTCGCAAGACTAAATACATCTGACTCACTTTGCAAATATTCTGCGTCTGCTGACATCATAACGGCCGCCGTCACTGCCGTCCCTCAACGTCGTCGTGGGGGTGATCACTGCAGGCATAATCAGCGGGCTGCGAGCGGAGCGCATGGCGGCGCCCTTACTCTGGAGGAGCGTCTGCTCGAGATGGAGAACAAGTTGAAGAAGGTAAGTTTGTGTCATGGCCCAGCAAATATATGTTTCCGCTCCGAGTGGGTGCAAGCCGTCCCCTCTCGCCACACGACCTTCCGTGTTTTCCCTTTCTTTTTCTCACTGAACCACCCGATCAACTAACTCTTTTACGGCAATGACGATCACAGGCCAATCAGGAACCTTTTCCAGCGATGCTCTCTGCCATCTATCCAAATACCCACCGCGTCGCATCGTCAACAGCAGAAGAGCTCGAACAATATGGCATCCCCGAGCTCTCGAAACGTGTCGATGAAATGTCTTTGGTTGCTGATCAATCCTTCCTTAAACACTATCATGGTACGCCGGCGCACGCCACTTGTGATTACATTTCCATTCGGCCACTCATTCCGACCAACTGGGCGCATTGCTTCCCCAATCCGCTATGCAGGTCGTTCATCAACGTTCAGTTACTATATGCTTGCCAAGCTTCTGAAGCGGGAGGATGGCAAAGGCTTCAGCGAAGCCCCTCATCGATGGAAGCACAGGCGTGAGCGCTTCTGGCAGGACCGCGAGGTGACTCAATCGTCGTTGCTCATAACATACACTTCATCGCGGCATTGTCTTACTAATATCTTTTTCTCCACATACGATTCATTTGGATTCTCCGACGACAGAAACGAACATCTATGCCGAAAAAGATCGTTCGACCGTCTGAGGCTGCCTTCCCAGCCGAGGAGCTGGCTCGCAAGCTTATCGACAACTTCTTCAACAACAGGAACAGCATGCTCACCTACATCCTCGACAAGGAGGAATTCTATAGGCGCTATGCCAACGGCGACCACCATCGCGAAGACGACTATGCGGCGTTACTCCTCATGGTCTTCGCCATCGGCTCCCGATTCACCCGCAAATCCGACCCTGCAACCTACAAACAGCATGACGACGTGCTCACTGCTGGAGACGGATACATTGAACTCGCAGAGCCATACTACCGCATGTTCCAAAGCCCTGTGACACTTGAAGAGTTGCAAGGAATGTCGATGCTAGGTTTCTTCCAATACCTCAGCGGGAGATCGCATCCTGCCTGGATCATAGTAGGGATCGTTCTTCGCCTTGGATTTGACGTTGGCGCACATCGCAAAAGACCCGAAACGACGACAAAACAAGCGGAGTACTGGAAGAGGACATTCTGGTATTTGTTCCCTGTTTAGGCCTCGTGCAACTGCTCACTATGTTAATTCTCTTTCTTGTCACTCTCTCTGCGTGCGTATTGCGGCCGACACAGGATTGCATACCTTTCCGATATCATGTCTAGTTGTGCCCTCGGCCGTACGTCGGCATGTAGTTTCCACGAGTAAGATTCTATTGTGCTGCACTTGCAATCCTACTCACCCTGGTCGTATCTTCTACTAGCTTTGATCTCGATTTCCCGGCCCCGATTGAGGGTGAGGATGCTCCATTGGATGCCTTCCGAGCGCATCTGGAACTCGTCAGAATCATGGATTATACAATGCGGGCACTTTATTCTATCAAGAAGCCCTACATGCTCGAGGGCCTGTTGAAGGAGGAGTACGACCAAACTCTCGTAGCTGAACTTGGTGCGCTGTTCTCCGTTTGAGTCCATCTAGGTGCTACAGCGTCTCACAATTCCGCTATGGGTGATATCAATTTGCAGATTCGGCGCTGAACGAATGGTTTGAAAACATCCCAGAACATCGTATGTAATGCAGTGAAAGCATGAGATTTAGGCGCTCCTGACTTACATATAACATCTTCTCCCTTTTGATTCACTATCCGATAGTACAATGGGATCCTGAGCATCCCCCTACCGGAGACAATCTTGAGCTCTCTGTCCAACTCTACATCAATGCGTACAACATCTCTCAGCTTATCCATCGCCCCTTCATTCCTGCTCCAGGCACGACATCCAAGCTCGCCATCCCTTCCCTCGCCATCTGCACACGAGCAGCACGGGCATGTAGCAATATTCTCAACGTCGCGCGAATCCACAAGCTGACATTGCTACCCGGGACAATACCGAGCGCGTTCGCGAGCTCAATCACACTAATTATTAGTGCTTGGAGCGCCCTTCGGGGTGGTAGCAAGTTGAACTACAACACACATATCCTGGACGTGGATAAATGCCTTAGGTATATGATGCTTGTGGAAGATGTGTACCCGATTGCGGGTAGGCAGGTGTACGTTTGAGCATTTCCATCCCTCCACGTCACTGTATAGTAACTAACTTTTTATTGCAGAGATATTCTCCGAGAAATTGCAGATCTGGCCGGGATGGATCTTGCAGAAGATGTAGACTCTCCGCCTAGTCATAAACGCCATCGAGATGACGAGGACGAGGGGAAGCACCGCTCTAATCCGTCGTCGCCCACTGGGCCTTCTTCGGGGACATTCTCATCACAACGTTCTGCCACGCAAACTGCTGGCGCAAGAGGTGGTCATGGGGCAACTGCAAAGCCATCCACTTCCCCACCGCCACCCTATCCTCGCTCGACTCTCCCTCTATCTCCGACTACATCTTCATCATCTGGAGTATTCCCAGCGTTCTTGAGCACCACCTCACCCTCCGCCGCATCTGCATCTACTTCCACATCCACCTCAACCTCACCACCTCCTCCTATACGGTTCAACCAGGCTGCACTGGCTGGTGTCGCTCCTCCACCATCGCTCGATCTCCAGGAAGCATTCGCCTTTGGCGCGCGGGGATCTGGATCGGGAGCAGTGGGGACAGGGATGGGCACTGGTGACTTGTCGTATCTCGATTCCAGTGCTATGGGATTCGGGACCAGTGGTGATGCACTGATGGGAGATTTGGATCTGAACAGCACCCATGCGATGACGTGGGATCCCGCAACGCTGGCTGCCTTCGCTGCCAATGGGAGCAACGATAATCCCGTCGGAGGTGAAGGGAGTGGTGCTGGGACGCTGTCACCGCCCCAGTCACAACCGCCGTTGACAAGCTCCGATGTTGGCAGTGGTGCCAATGTTTGGCCGCTACCTCAGTCCAATGCTGCCAATAGCACTGGAACGGCAGCGGCCGCAGGATATGCGGGAGCTAACCTTGGGTTAGGTGGATTGTACGGTGGTGGACAAGGTGCTTACTTGCCTGCACCAACAGGAGATTCCCCTCCGTCGATCCAGGGTCCCGCTCATGCACAAGAAGCATTAGGGCTGTGGGCATTTGCGCCGCCTACATTCGAGTGAGTTGCTGTTTTTTTATCACTGTCTTTTTTTTCTCGATTGCTTCCTTCGATCTGGGGCTTGCATGCACCCTTTTTGATATTCGAGTGAAGGCCAAGGACCTTGGCTAGTTTTTTGGGTGTACCTGCCTTGCTTTCCGCTGTGTTCCCTGTCAGATTTACGAGAGAGCTCTTACTGACCCTGCCTGTGTTCCTTTTTGTCACATTCCGTGCTGTGTCGAACACACTTTGTATTTGAACATGCACACATCCGCCCTCCACTCTGCCTTTCTTCTAACGCGCGGGTCTCCTGCGCGTGCCTGTTGCTGCTCATCGGTTATCTGGTGTCACCGCTCGTGGCTGCGCGCTCCACATCGGCATCGTTGTGCCTCGCTCTCGATATGCGATTGGGTGTTGCTCGACGGGGTGAAACCTGCTGCGGCAACCGCATCTACCCAACTAACCGCCGCTCGCTCGCGCGCAAACGTCATGCGGATATGTCTCACGGTGCATATGGCGCGATGTCGCGTGAATCTAGATGGGAGCAGTGGGGCACGATGATCGACTCGATCAACCAGTTTACGGACGGCAGTGGTGGTGGGGCCGTTCCTGGCGATGGCGGCGCCGCAGGGGATGGGGCAGATAATGCGAATGGAGGACAACTGGATGTGTTAAATATGGCGCTGGGTTCGGGCAGTGAGAACTATGGAGGGTATCTGAACCAGCCGTAAGGGGGTGGGGGAGCGATAAACCAAACCTAGATGGGGACAAGAAGCCGCCGATGTGGGGGGACTGTCCTTTTGCTTAATTTTTCTGTTTTCTTTTTTGTCGTTTGCTATGCTACTTTTTCTCGTTTTAACTTTGCATCCTCAATTCTTTTCTTTGCCCAGTATCTAATGCATGAGAATATGATCCAGACGAGATGATCATGATTATGTGCTGATTATGATGCTGTAATGATGACTGGATTGCGGGACGTTTGCCCGTGCTTGCGAGTGCGTGCCACACTGTCCGCCTGTGACATCCGCCATCTCACTCTATTCTGTCCCGTACTGCCTGCGAGAGTTCGACCCTCCTGCCAGCCACCAGTCGACATCTGCACCTGGACTGGGCATCGCACTGCTGCCTGCCACACGTATCCTGCTAGTACTAGCCCCCAACTCTTATTGCCTATTGCCTATTGTCTCCGAGAACGCCCACAGCAACAGCCACTGTGCAAACGACAGCGACAACGACTTTTTGAGCCCCGCCGTGTCTGATAATGGGATGTATCCCTTCTAGTCAGCAGGCCTTTCCACCCTCTGCACCTGAAGAATCGCACAGTACGCTTCGGGCCCTCGTCCTCCGACAACTCTGCGTGCGCTTTGAATACTGACGTCCCTCCCACTCTTTCTCTCCTCGCCCGCCCTCTTTTTCTTTCTCTTCTCTTTTTGGCATGGCTGCCCGTCCACCCGTCGTTGTCTGCGCTATCAATCGTTACTGCCCGCCGTGTGTCGCTGTCGAGCAGAGACTGCAGAGATAGATGGCGAGTTGCGGAGAGAGCGAAAGGAGAGCAGAAAGGTCGTCAAGATCCTGCTGCTCGGCCCAGGTCCGTCTAGTCGTCCTCCTACCCCCGATTCGTATCTCTTTCTAACCACGACCTCGCTCGTTGCTCCGACCGTCTTGTCGGTTGATCGCACTCCATATCTCATCTATCGTTCTATTATACACACACACGGCACATCCGTCCCCACCTCCACACCCACCGCCGCGCTCCTCCGGCCCAACTCGGTGGACCTATTACAAAAAAAATACCTGTCGTCGCTCCTTGGGCATCGTCCCTCTCGACCTGCATCTGTCTCTGGTCGCTGATATCTCCATTTGCCCTGCTCCGGCGATGACCGACAGGCGAAAGTGGCAAGGTAATGTGCCGCAACCGCGTGCCATCCCGTTCTCGTCCATTTGCTTTTCTGACTGTCGTCCCCTCCCTTCCCTTCTCCAACTGATTCTCCCTCCACCTTCCTCCCCCCCGCCCGTTCCTCGCAAAACTTGCGCCGTCGCCATGTGCTCGCTGACTCACTCCTGACGTGTTACAACCCACAACTGCTACCTACTGCGCCCGGCTGGTCGCCCTCTCCTCTCGTGCCTTGCCGTCCCTCCCGCCCTTCCTGTGAATTCTACGGTGCATGTACCCGGCAAATACCCACGTCGTCACCAATCCACGCTTCTAATGATCCACGCGCACGCACGTACCCAACTCTAACCCTGGTCGCACTATTCGCCGCAACACACAACAAACTCAACTGCATTTACGTTTCCTCGTTCCCACTCCCCCTTCCGTGGTTCCCTCGATCCCCACGTCCGTGCATGGCAACTACGTGCTTCGGCGGATGCTTCTCTCTGGCTTATCGTACCCACTGCCCACCACACACACTCTCTGTCTCCTCTTGCGCCCCCTGAAATGGCTACTGCCGATATGACCCTCACAGACGACTATCCTAAAACAAATGAAAATTCTCCACCAAGATGGATTCACACCAACAGACCGGACGTATTACAAGGAAATCATCTTCTCCAACACAACACAGTCGATGAAGATCATCCTCCAAGCTATGGATGAGCTCTCGATCCCTGTGCGCACAGAGAACCTGGTCCATCGCTCCCTCGTCCTCAGTCTCCCCGCCAACATCCATGCGCAGTATCTGCCAGGGGATATTGCTACAGCGATTGAGGCACTATTTGTCGATCCCGGTGTGGAAGAAGCGATCATCCGGAATAACGAGTACCAGTTAAACGACTCTGCTACTTAGTGAGTCTGCCTCCTTTTTGGGTTCATGTTACCTCATTCCGCCTTTCTGTGTCCCGTTTTGTTCTCCTTCCTTTTGTGTGCCTTCTATGGAAGTGTGTTTTATGGGCGCTCAGGTCCGCCCTCCGGGGCAGACTCGGCTACGGCCTGTGGCTTTAGTCAAGCAGTTGCTGTGCTTCCGTAGCGGTGGTTGCTCTGGTCTGCCCTTCCCTTTGCACATACAGACGACGACCTAGAACCCGAAATGGGAGCCGCGGCCAATCCAGTCATCCCTCCCCGCGGCCCGTAGGGCCTTACGGGCTTGCATCGGAGGGCGCGCTTATTCTTTGTGTTCGGGATTTTTATTTTGTCATGTTCTGTCTCCGTTTTTCCAATTTGTTTGGCAATTGGGCTAGGCTATCGCTCAAAACGTGACGTATCGCCATGCCTACATACGCACGCCGCCCATACCGCCGCCCCCGCCGTTGCTTGCTGCCCTATTACTCATCTCCGGATAATGAAAGTAATCTTAATTTGAAACTTGGAGCTGACTCGGTTTTTTTTTGTTTTATTTTCTTTCCAACCAATTTTCCCACCCCCATCGATGTCTCCCTGTCATCCCTCTCTCTGCTCCGGTCCTTCCATGCCATTCCACGCCCATCCATCTCCGCCGTCATCTCCGCCCATTACATCACACTATCGTCCGCCACCCCTCAATTCAACATGACAGCTACTTTGGGCAAGTCCGCCGGATGTCAGCAAAAGACTATTCGCCCTCGGACGTGGACATCCTGCGATCGCGAGTGAAGACTACAGGTATCAACGAGATATCGTTCAAGTATGATGATCACACCTACAAGGTGTTTGATGTGGGGGGCCAGCGCAGTGAGCGCCGCAAGTGGATTCATTGCTTTGAGAATCTGAACGCGGTGGTGTTTATGGTGTCGATGAGCGAATATGACCAGGTGTTACGGGAGGATGAGACCGTCGTATGTATTCTTCATTTCCAGCCCTGCTTGCGCTCTTGCACATGCGATAGGCTCGCCCCGACGAATGGGGGCTCCTTTACCCACTTCTCACACGCCGTTTCCTTTCACTCATAGAACCGAATGCAAGAGAGTCTGATATTATTCGACTCAATATGTAACTCGCGATGGTTTGGGGCAACATCGATGGTACGTTCAGTCCTCTGTTCTTGTGTGCACACCTCCCTTGCCCAGATCGCTGACTTGCAACACCCACCAACTCGAACTATACCATCCCTTTCCTACCTCCCTATGACCCTTGTTACAGATTCTCTTCCTCAACAAAATGGACCTTCTCGCGGACAAGGTGACACGATCACCGCTATCGCTGTACCTAACAGACTACGATGGGCCCAACACATACGAGGAGGCCGTGATCTACTTTAGGCGAACATTTATTCGGTGTAACCGGGAAGCAAAGACGATCTATACACATGTAACATGCGCAACGGATACAAGGCAGATCAAGTGTGCGTATCCCGTCTTTCTTCTCTCCTCGTACCTAATGCTGATAGCGCTCTCTGCATCTAGTTGTTCTAAAGGCGATGATTGATATCCTGATCAAGGAGCAGCTAAAGAACACAGGCTTCCTATAGCATCATTAGCTTTCGCTTCCTTATTTGGATTTTGGCCCTCGCTTTCTGTCGTCTGCTCTCAGAACTCCTCGCTTTCGTTGCCGCCCTACCCAACCCCCCCTTATACCTATCCGTCCCATCTCCCATCCATCCCTCTATCCTGAGCATAGCACGTCCATTCCCCCCTTCCCAGACTGGTTCCCCATGGCTCCCACCCTGACCCATCCGCTAAATTATCGCTTCCCGTGCCCCCTGGGTTTCCTTACCTTACCCCCCACCTTCCCCCCCTCATCTCTCTTTCCACTCTCGGTGTTTCCCTTGTCCCTGTTCTCTGCATCTCCAAGGCATCTCGGTTCCTCGCGGTCTTCTTATTGTGTCAATTTACCCAAGTCCTCTGGCCATATCCTTTCCTCTCCTCCCTCCTTAGCAACACTCTCCCCGATCTTATGCATGCATTATTCCATCGTCAATCTTTGACATTTTGCCCCTGCGTTCCCCTCAGGGACGCCACCGCACGCCATGGTTGTCACTTGCTAAGTGCTGTCCGGCGCTTCATGGAGAGATCCATGCTGCTTTTGCGGTTTTTTTCTTTTCTCTGGTTTTGCGCCCCGACCTTACCTCACTCCCTCGAATTTCAATTCTGCCTACCCTGTTTTCCTTCTTCCCTACCAATGTGGATGGATTCCATTTTTAGTATATATCTCTCCCTTTCTTTGCTGTGTCCTCTACGCCATCCTTTTTCTTCCTCTCCATATGCGTATACTCCCTTACTGTACACTAATTACTGAATCGAATGCTCCACCGGATATCAAATCTCCAATAGCCTTCCTGATGCGCGTGTGTGGCGATATGGTCCTTAAACGGTTGACAAAGCCTGGTTCATGGGCGGCAAGAGCGGTGAGATGGGGGAGGTGCAAATCACTTGCTTACTAGAAAGTGTTCGCGGAACCGACGTTCCATGATATGTTATGGTATTGTTGTAGCAAGAGATGTCAGCCTCGCCTAGAAGCACAGCGTCGAATACTGGATCTACACGAAGAGTCACCCGTCTGATTCACAAGCACCCACGGCGGTTCATAGTACTCGTCTCGCTTGCCGCTCGTCTCGTCGCGTGGACACTCGTCTTCCTCTCTGCCGGCGTCATCAACGGCGAGCCGTTCGATAGTTCTCCAGCGCTCGTCTCTTCAAGCTCTGCAGCTGCTGCTCTGCCTGTTTTAGGCTCACGTGCAGGCGTTTCCCCCTCTCCTTCCCCATTTGTTGAGCGTTTGGCGGGGTCCCAGCTACGATGGGACGCGATCCACTTTGCCCATATCGCGCAAACACTTCAAGTAGGACCTGGAGGGTGGACATCATTCGTGTACAAGTATGAATATGAGCACGAGTATGCGTGGCCGCCGGGTGTTCCGGCTCTAATGCGTATTGGAGCATATGTTGGGAGGGCGGTAGGATTGCTGCATGGGGATGGGCATACTTTTGAGATGTGGCAGCTGTTGCTTGGGAGTGCGGGACTGTCTATTCTGCTCGACCCCTCAGTTCATCTATACGAGTAAGTGCAGTTCTATCTTTGCTGTTGGCCCACTTTACGTCGGATCCATTCTTCAATAATTCAGCTCAGGCGTTCCGTGTTAACATTCTGATCCTTTTGTTTCTGCTCATATTCATTTTATACTATCCTCCCCCTATACCGCCCTGCGCCCTCAAACTCAAGACTCACACTTCTCCAACTCAAGTCGCCACGTCTCGCCCTGCTCGCCGCCCTCTCGTGTGCCATCGGAGGCACCTCTCCCGCCACTTGGCTATCTGGTGTCTACACCGAGCTTCCCTACACATTCTTTGCCATACGCGGGTTGATATTCTGCCATCAGGAACGGTGGCTATGGGCCTCGTTCGCATTCGCGTTCGCGACGGCGTTTCGCGCGAATGGAGTGTTGTTGGCGGGGTTCGTCGCGTGGGGCGTGGTTGTTGCACCATTACTGGGAGGGACGGCAGTAAGGCGAAGAGTAAGTTGGGTCCCTCTTCTCCTGTCGTCTAATGAACTAACGAGAATCGCTCTTGACTTGGTCACTTCCACTCGACTTCCTTCTCAGTTTACATCGATTACAATATCATTGGCAAAGTGTCTCGTTTTCATCCCCATATGCATCTCCCCATTCATCCTCCATCAGAAAAATGGGTATGATGCATTTTGTCAACAGTCGCCTTCTGGTCGTCCAGCTTGGTGCAGCAACAGAATCCCATCCATCTACGCTCACGTGCAATCACATTATTGGAACGTGGGGTTCCTGCGTTACTGGAGGCCAGAACAGATCCCAAATTTCTTCCTTGGCGCACCACCCCTGATAGTGGTGATACCAGCCGCGGTGAAGTGTGTGCGAGATGCTCTGACGAACCTATTGTCCTCAGCTAAGCCTAGCCCAACGACAAAGGAGTACGGCGGTCGTGGAGATGACCCACCACAAGCCGCCCTTTCCCTCCTCCCACACGCACTACATGCTCTAGCCCTGAGCTTCATCCTCGTTTTTGCCTCACATACACAAATCAGCCTGCGGGTCATCCCTACGCTCCCATTTTTCCACTGGGCTGTGGCACAATTGCTCTCCCAGAGACCGATGATCGCAGGAGGCTCCGATGCTGTGGGCTCAAATGAGAGAGGGAAGGCATTGTGGATCGGGTGGCTCGTGGTGTGGTGGCCCATTAGTTGTGTGCTTTGGGGGGCATTCTTACCGCCCGCGTGATGCAGAGTATGCTATCTTACTGCTGTTGGCATCTCCTAGTTGCCCCCGTGTACGGCATAATCGCAGCCCAAGGGAGAGTTGTTGCGATGTTGCCGCTGCTTTCACAATCAGCATTCAATGAGACAGAATCATGTCAGCATGTACTGGTTAGCTTTGGCATTATCGACAAGGTAGATATAAATGGTATGGCATGTTATAGTATACAATGCTATCGTGAAATGAGGTTGCAGAGTTTTATAGTGTGTGATTAATTTTGGATTGAAGGCTGCGGTCAAGAGTGATCGGGGAACGGTGAGGCCATCAGATGGTTCGCAAGCTGATCATCAGGCGTGGAACTGGCGAGGGGTGGATGCAGCCTCGACTTCTGCCTCGATATGCAGATCTCGCGCTACAAACCACGCACGGTTGTCAACACCACGAAGATTCCAGGAGCTTGCATACTCTTGCTTCGTTCCATCTTCCGTCTCTGCAAAGATGACGATCAGCGAATTTGAGGACAATAGAATAGAATAGCAGGTGCGTCACAAATGGACAAAAAACGAGATTTGTAGACATACCAACGCGAGCTACGAGCGAGAATTCTTCCACGCCAGCTGGAAGCTCAATGAATCCTTCCCAGAGACACCAGGCCCAGCTCTTCACCCCGAATTTAGAGTCCGTCTGCTTTCTTTCGTTAGAGTCCACTTTCACACCATTGATAAACGTCCCATCCTCTTTATCTAGTCGCTGTGCTTCCGTCCAGACTCCAAAATCGCGTGCCGCGCTCTTGATGGTGTTGATTTCTTCCAAGAGCAACGTGTGAGGGGAACGGATGAATGAAACGGGGGCGATCTGCACGCGAGAGATCGGGGATCCTGTAGTTATAGATCCGCCAATGGTTAGCAAGCGCTTCCCAAGTCGACGATCATAAAAATTGGTGCGGATTTACCATGGGCACCCATCGCATAGCCCTTGACGGCAATCAACCTCTGCGGATTTGCGTTTTCTTGAAGCACGAGCTGGGAGATGCTGTCGTGCATGGCTTCACCACGCAAAGTGTCGGGAGAAAGTAGACGGACACGATCTCCACTCATGGGCTTGGTGATCGCGCAGCTTGGCCCCTCTTCAGCAAGGGCTTGCGTACTGCGAAGCCGCTCCGCTCGATACCCCGATTTTTGGCTATCTCCAGACAGTTTGTTAAGTTCAAGATTATCCTTGGGCTCGATCCGCTTGTAGTCGAGGGCTGGTTTACCAACAAGGACATTATGGTTAGTGGGGCTAGGTCCTCGCATCACTAGATCGCACCTTGGTAGAAATTGGTGCTCTCATGATCTTCGATAGAAATTTCAGTGATCCACTTCACTGAACGCGCACCAATGTATCCAGGGAGGACTGCACGAAGAGGAAAGCCATGCTCCTTGGTGAGAGGCATCCCATTGTGTGTATGTGCCAAGATGACGGGGACCTCCTTCAATCTACTTTAATAAAGACAAATATTTAACCGTGGTTATGTCTGGGATTGATAATACTCAGGACATACTTGGATAGCGGAATGGACGAAGCGTAGTATGAATCGTCCTGAACCTTCTGGCTGCTTTTGAAGTGAATGTGGAAATTATCGAGGTTCGTAGAGCTGTTCATTAAATCGATGCCTTTCAACGCAAGTAGTTCGTGAAGCAGAGGGCCTACATATTGAGAATTATCCTGTAAGACATTGCGGCGAGTGTCATCATGAGTCAACTTGGGTACCTTGCCATTCAATATTTGATATGACCGATGAGCCCCATTCAATGCCCTCTGTCTTCTTTTCAATATTCATCTCAGAACGTCGGTTTCCAGCACACTGAAACATTGTGCGTGAGGAGTGCGCTGTACGGAGCGGCCATGGCTCACAACTTCACCTCGAGCGCCGCGACGAGGTCGCTCTGCTTCACGATCGTTTTGATATCAGCCAAAGATAATTGTGCGTTGATGGGCTCGCATTTCAATCCCGCAGCAACGAGCTCACGACAGACTGCCGGGGAAAGGGTGAGCTGCAAGCTATACGAATCTTCTGCGATTTCAGGGATCGAGCCATGGTTTCGAGCAAAGGCTTTCTCAATCGGGGTGACGAAACTTTCTGTCAATTCCCGTGGGTTTGGCTGGGCGTTGAAAGGATGCTGCTGAAGGACTTCCATGAGGATGAGGATGATAGTGGTAGTTGAATTGCCAGTATGCAGAGTGATCGTGGGAATCAACTGAGCTTATTCAGTTTTCTTTCTCCAAACCAACTTTGTGTGGCCTTGCTCTTTCCTAGCTGGTGCTCTTCGTCAACATGGAAAAAAACGAAAGGATGGTTCCTGTGGTCTTGAAGACGCAGACCACGTACCAGATACCATCGGATACCTTCATGTTGCCTTTGGGATGGAGGCGATTCCATCTTTCTCAGCTCATCAACAAGGTCCTTGCCCTGCCCAATCCTGTCCCATTTGACTTCATCATCAATGGTGAGATGCTATCGGCTACTGTGGGTGAATGGTGTAATGAGAAGGGAGTCGGCGAGGTGAGTGGTCAGTTCAAGGAGCGATAGAAAAAGTGAACCAACGTCGATTGCAAAGGAAGAAACACTGGAAATCGAATATGTACCTTCAGCTCTCCCCCCTGAACAAGTGGCGTCGATCCCTCAGCCCGATTGGGTATCTTCAGTTTCAGTGAAACGCAAAGGGTATGTTCTAGTCCGAAGCCACCATCCAAACTAAGCACCCAACTTTTTTTCGTCTCCTTCAGGCTCATACTGGCTGGCTCATACGATACTCACGTACGAGTGTTTAATGAGAGCCAGGAGGTCATCCATAGTATCCCTGGGCACACAGGACCCGTCAGCTCAGTATGCTGGATTGGCGCTTCAGACGGAGCCTCGACTGAGGGCTCCCACCTCATCGCCAGCTCGTCGTATGACACCACTGCTCGAATCACCTCGCTATCAGAATCTACTGCTACTGCCCTTGCTTCCCTTCACCTACACTCAGCCGCCGTCTCCTCCGTCGTTTCCAATGCATCAGGAACTCACCTTTTGACCGCAGGTGCAGACAAGCTTGTTGGTCTGTGGTCGACCTCCATCCCAGCAGATCATGAAGTTTCAGCCTCTCAATTCGCTACTGCTGAGCCCCAGCGCAAGAGGAGGAAAGTTGCCACTTCCACGTCTGAAGAGACGATAGACCCTGCGAAAAGGAAAGCTCCAGCATCAGTGCTCAAGTCGCACACGGCAAAAGTATCAAAAGCGCTGTTCACTCCCCAGGATGACGGGAAAGCTTACAGTGTTGGGTGGGACTGTGCGCTGAGGAGTTGGGATCTGGAAGTTGGTCTTTGTACAAACACTACGGTGAGACCGACAAAATATATATCCTTCGACTCTCGGCTTATCCTTATGACAAAGACCTCATCGGAGAGAGTTATGCTCGACATGGCTATTTCACCAGACTCGAGATCAGCATTTATTGCCTGTGCGGACCGACATGTATTACTATATTCTTTGAACAGTACGCCCCCCTGCTTCTGTCATTCTGGGGGAATTCTTGATGCTCACTCTCTTTGTTGTAGACTTGGAAACCAACGCAAAGCCAATCCTATTCCCACATACGTCAGCGCCAGTGGCAATTGCTTCACATCCGACCTCTCCCCACCATTTTGTCACTGCGTGTCAGGACGGCATCGTAAGGCTTTGGGATTCGCGAAGTTCGCAGGTAGCGATTGCTCAGTTCAACGGATTTGCCGATCCGGAGAAGAAGAAGGTTGTAAGCATTGATTGGGGTATGGACAATTTGGCAGTAACAGGTGGCGAGGGTGGACTGGCAATGTCCCGAGCAGCCATTGTATAGTCTTTCCTAATCTCAAAAAGGTGCATATGGGACGTAGGAATACGTATTCTATATTCCGCCGGCACCAGCCCTTATTGTATGTATATATGCCTGCCCGTGCTACCAAAGCTCCTATCGATTGCGTGATAGCCCGACTTTACACTTTTGCTACATAACAAGCAGAATACACGGTCAGGAATTGGAAGGAGTTGCACCGGCGTCCGAAAGTTGCGTGACACGTGAGGAAGGTGCGAATGCCACCCCTGCTCTGTTGTAACATATTTGGGGAATTGTCCCCTCTGTTGGCGGCGGTCAGCTCGCCATGTCCAAGGTCTCTGAAGACACCTACGATAGTTCAAAACCCGATGCGCACCCCGATGGCAAGGACCGCTCATCCAAAGGGTCCAAAGGCTCATCAAAGAGTGCGCGAATTCGTTTGCTGACAATGGCATAATCTTCCCCTTTGCTAATGACATGCCTCACTCCTTTCTCGTATGCATTTCTGTGGCATTTTGCTCGATCGGATGCACAGGCAAAGACCTGAGCCATGTCCCATGTCGTTTCTTCAAGGCCGGAGCTTGTACTGCAGGTGCTTCCTGTCCGTTCTCCCATGCGACTTCCGAGCCTGGTCAGCCAAAGGGCATCTGCCAGTGGTATGTCAAAGGCAACTGTAAATTCGGCCACAAGTGTGCCCTTGCGCATGTCCTTCCTGGCCAGCCTATGAACATGGACAGGAAAAATAAGCGTGCCGAGCAGCAGGCCGCCAAAGCAGGCGCTACTGCTGCAGCTGCTGGTAGTGGTGGGTCAGCACCATCCGCTCCCAAGGATCGAGAGAGCAACGATTCCAAGCGTGCACCTCACCATGAAAAGACAGAGAGTACCTCATCTTCGTCTGGGAAACCCTCTGGGACGACTGCAGCCTCTAATGGGACAACCTCCTCGTCCACTCCGCTCCGACCATCTTCCCTCTCTATTTCTTCTCGCCCACCCATGTTGATAGGCAAAGCAGCACCATCAGTTTCTGCAGTGGCATCCGAAAATGCGCTTCACCATGACTCCAATTTCGCCCCGACTGAGAACAAGCCCATTCGTGCATCAGGCATCACGACTAGTTTTGCTGCTGTTGCAGCAGGCTCCTCGGGTCTGTCTGCTCTCCGTTCAACGTCCCGTGCAAACAACGGCGCTGGCGCAGGTTCGACGTCGGGTTCATCGCCCTCTAATGGTCCTCCTATCACCATGAGCTCAAATGACCGAGATTCTCCCCCACTCACTACTAGCACTCCCGCCACTACCGCCGTTGAAGCTTCTCCCGCTTCACTTTCAGAACCAGCTAAAGCTGATGCCCCTCCATCTGGTCCCACCGCCCAGACCCCATCCCAACTTCCACAAGCGTCCGACCAAGTTCCCCACATTCCGCTCCCGGAGTCCCGTCCCGTCCATCATCATCGTCCAACTCACTCGAGCGACTTAGGGTTTGGACCTATAGGGTCTCCCCCTGCCACTTCACGGCTTGCTGGGGGTATTTCACCGGCGATGTCACCGCCTTCAGGAGGTATTGCCGCGGCTCGTGCTCGGATGTCGAACGGCATGTCACCCTCCCCGCGAGTAGGTGCGGGTGGAGGGCTCGAGGATGATGTTCCACAGGCCCTGTCATCCTCCATCCAAGGGAATTCTTCTCTCTTCGTTTCTCATGGACCTGGAGGATCTGTACCCGCGCGTTCGCAATTTGCATCGGCCGCAGAAACGCAAGCCGGTTTGGGGCTCGGTAGGCCGACAATTCGCTCGAGAGAATCTGGGGGAGGGAACAAGCCCAGTGTATGGGCTGGTTCACTCCCTGCCCGTGCGTTCTTAGACGGCGCTGCGGGAGAGAGTGCCATTGCAGACGATGACGAAGATGGCGCGGGTGACGACTTTGAAGACTGGGTCCCGTCTAGCCTCAATGAGCTGCTGACGCTGGACGAGCGGACGAGACGGATGAGTAGATCTGGCTTGGGTGGAGCTGGAAGGCCTAAATTTGACCCTGATTCAGAAGTTGTCGGGAGCCCTCGTCATACCTCTCATCTGCTCCAGCAGCCGCGAACCCCCCAACTACACTCTCCTCAACCCAAGTTTGTGAGCTCCGTCCCTACCGCGAGTATCTTGAACAACTTCCGCGGAATATGGGACGAGCCTGGAGCTTCGAATGACCCTGCCATTCAGCGGAACAATTTCAATACTGGAACTGAAGCCTGGGCGCGAGGTGGCGGCCCTTCTGGTGCTGTCAGTGCTGGTTTGCCAGGGTCATTCGGCCTTTCTGGTGTCGACGTCCCCTCCCCTTCTTTGTTGGGTACGTCCAATGCGTCAGCTGCTTTCCTATCTGGGCGCGGAGGTGGTGCTCTTCCTCGCGATGACATGTCCATGAACATGCCTGGTGTGAGCTCTTCGTACGATCGCTTCAATGCGCCATCCAACTTGGCGCAATCTCCTCCGCAATTCAATGGCGGCCTCCGAGGACATCCCTCGCAAGGTGCCAACCTTGGGGGCTTTGGCCTTCCCTCTGGGACGGGTCCGATATCGACCGCAGGTCCAGCTATAGGTGGCATGAACGATCGCTCGTACTACGGCCTCCACGACGCCTCACGTCAACCTACCTCAGCTCATGCACACGCGCATCCACAGCACCATCTCCATAACCCCCAAATGGCACTGTCTCCTACCACTCGGGCCCTCCGCGCTCACGAGCCTGGACAAAGTCTCCCTCAGGGACTAGCCGCTGGCCTCAGCCGTCTCCATCTCGTTCCTGCTGCCAACCCCATTAGCCCACCTGCGACAGGGAGTCCCGGCATGTCCGCCTCCATCATGTCGAACGGTGGCGGTAACGGCGGCTTTGCGAACCAGCAAAGTGCCTATGGCAGTTGGCTAGCGAGCACGAGCGGTGGCGAACTGACGAGCCCTCAGTTTGGCGCCCTCGGCCCCTCACCTGCAGGTATCGCCTCCCCGCCACGCTTTGCGCCACTTAATGGTGGCGCGTTCCCTGGTATGGTTCCGCGGGGTGTGAGTGGATCCGGTGCTCCAGGATCTGCTGGTGGGAGGAGAGGTGATGCTGCTGCGTGGGGTGCACATGTGACGAGCAGCCCGCTCGCTAGGCCGACAATCCCTGACGACGATGGGCTGTTCGACATGGATACATGAGCGACCAATATGTGGTCCTCGCCTCTCTCTCCTTTTCTCTCTCTTGAGAGTTACTACTGTCTGGTCAGTCCCACCAACACAGTCAGATGTTACCCAAGCTGACGTTCGAGCAGAGAGTGTATTGTGTACAATTAGGCAATGGCTGCGCCATCCTCGCATACCAAAGATAAAAAAATCGCCCCTTCCCTTTTATGGATTTCCCCATTTTTGTCGCTGTCAAAAGTATAAACGGCCCATCACGGCTTATTTCTGTGTACGCGTCCCAAATGGCGCATTCCTCCCCTTAAACCCCCTATTAGCCACCAGGCTTTCTCTCTGTAATATTAACACGTTGACTTGTTTTAATGTACAATGAACTCGTGTGATTTTTCCCTTTATTTATACGCGTCTGCGTTAGATATACGAACAATGCGGACTGGGGTGTGGTTGTTGAACTCTGTTGACGTTCGATCTGCCGACCTTCGCAAAACTTTTCTGGCTCAGCTAGTCATGCCTAAACGACGCGAAGAAACACCTTCTGAGGACGAAAGCGACTTTTCTGACTCTGATAATGCTCAGTTCTCGGACAATGACTCTGATGAGGATGGAGAGGGTGCTCGAGCTGCTCAGTGGATAGATGAAGACGAGTTGGATGGAATGCTAGACTCTGAGGAAGACGAGTTTGCCGATGAGAGAGAGGATCAGGAAGGCGTCGATGAGGTTCGTCTATAAATCCATCCCTGCATATGGTCTATTGTCTGTGCTCATCCTTGATGATCCAGTCTGCAGTGAACAAAGGTCTGGCTCCTCTTACCCTCATTCGCTTTCGCCTTATAATCCCCACTTCTCACTCATGACCATATGTTAATAGATCTATCCTCTCTATCATTTGGGGCCCTTGCGAAAGCGAACCGAATGCTGGAGGCCGAATCTGGTTCCAGTTCCGAGGAAGGCGATCATAATTCGGCGTCTGAAGATGACGCTCGCTCCGACGAGTCTTCTGATAGCGACGAAGACGCATCACTCAAGCCTAAAAGAATCGTAAAGGCAAAAGTAAAACGGCCCGACAAAAATGCGTGAGTGTTGAGTCGGCGAGTCCGAGCTTTCTACCTAACAAAACCCCCCTTTGTAGTCCAATGGAGGTCTCCTCTAAGAAACCTGTGTCGCGACGACGAACGGTTGTCGAGGCGCCGAAAATAGTATGCATTGAGTCCTCATCTATGTTTGATCTATCACCTAGACTAATCCTCCTTCATCCTTATCAGGAACGACGGGACCCTAGATTCTCTTCTTTGTCAGGGTCATTCGACCAAAGTCAATTCTCCAAGTCGTATTCCTTCATCACTGGCCTTCAAGAGACCGAAGTGGGCGACCTCAAAACGTCTCTATCGCGTGCTCGGAAATTGCTGGCCAACTCTCCAGCGCACCTGCGGGATGATCGAGCGGCGGAGGTGACCCGGCTGGAACGTGCATTGAAGCGAACGGAGAGTCATGTCGAGAGAGAAAAACGAGAGAGACGGCAGAGGGAGGTCTTGGGAGCAGCAAAGAAGGCGGAGCAGGCGAAACAGGCCGCAGGGAAAGGCATTTGGCACATGAAGAAATGTACGTCGCACCGTTTACGCCTCTTGCTCTCCTTTCATGGTACTAGGAGCCCATGACGCCCTTGACTACCGTCCTGGTGCTACTTAATATTGACAAACATCTCTTCTAGCGGAAAAATCAAAGCTCCTTAATGAAGCGAGATTCCAGGATTTAGCAGAACAGGGCAAAGGAGCTGTCCGCAAAGCTATTGCTAAGCGCCAGCTCAAGGTCTCACAAAAAGAGAAGAGGAGCCGACCTGGCCCCATTCCTACCTCCAAACCACGAGGGGACAAGCCGGCTTTCCAGCAGCGAAGAAATTCGCAAGGGGGAGGTGACTCACATAGGAATAAGAGACCTCGTTTTGGTTGATCTGCAACTATAACACTTGCTACATACTGAGTCTAAGACTTTTTTACTGACTCTCTTACTATTATTATCACTAAATTTTGTATTATACTTTCACTACTTTTGTTTGCCGTGGGGTACATGGAACAGTGTGCGAGAGTTGACAGAAAAGGAAGGTTGTCAAAACAAGCGCAAATAACCTTCCTCTCAAGCGCCCGGAATGAATAGTGAAAAGTTGGCCAAGCTCCAGGCCCAGGCGGCAAAGAACCGGATCGGTGAGTATATGGTTATTCTAGTCTACTCTTGTCGAAATCTCGCGGTCTTTTTCTTGATTTTGTCGCGATTTCCCTATGGTCGCGAGACTTGGCGCTAACACTCATCTTTGTTCGCTTTCTTCACCTTTTCCCAACCTATCCACAACCTCTTCATGTGCGATCCGATCACTAGGTGGCAAGGGCACACCAAGACGGAAGGTTGTCAAGAAGAGTGGCTCTGCTGCTGCTCAGGATGACAAAAAGCTGCAGGCGGCGTTGAAGAAGCTCAACGTGCAGGCCCTCCCTGGCATCGAGGAGGTCAACATGTTCCAGGAGGATGGAAACGTCCTTCATTTCAGCGCCCCCAAGGGTGAGCTTGTTCACTAATCTTTGGCAGCGTGTGTTGTAGCTCATACTGACTGCGTGCACGTTGTTGGCCAATCTACTCTTGCCTCTGCAATACGACACTAGTCCACGGAGCTCAGAGCTCCAACACCTTTGCTGTCTATGGCGCTGGCCACGTGAAGGATCTTACCGAGCTCGTTCCCGGCATCCTCAACCAACTTGGCCCAGATTCCCTCGCTTCCCTGAGGAAACTTGCCGAGTCGTACTCTAGCCTCCAGGCTAGCGCTGCTGCCGCTGGAAATGGCAAGGGTGTTGAGGATGATGACGATGATGATGTCCCTGATCTTGTCGAGAGCTTCGACGCCCCCGGCGAGACTGCTGCTGAGCCCGCCGCCAAGGAGGGTGAAGGACTCGAGGACCTCAACTAAGACCACCTTGTACGTCCCTTCCCTACCGTATATGAAGCAGGATCTCATCTATATCTCGATCACCAAAGTTATGCCACCATGTTGCATCTTGTGATACGATCTTTTCGGTGTTGCTCCCTGCCCTCCATATTGCCTGGACGGGGTTGTCTTCGTCTATGTCTTGTCCTTTCCTCCGCTCATTCGGGCAGACCCAAAATTGAATTCTCTTGTCGCTGTTTTTACTCCACACCTATCTCATGCCCTGCTGCTCGTTGCATCAAGCCCCAAACCTGGACGAGGGTGGCTCATGTTACGTCCTTGTTCGAATGCTTGATCTTTGACATCGTCCATCTCTGGCCCTCTTGGAATGCGTGCATTCACCTTGCAATTGCTGACCCACCGTGATTGGGCATGAATATTGACTCTCGATACTGCCAAGGTGCAGGGAGCGCGTGCAGAGTTGACTTCCCAATCAAGATGATTTCAATGTTTGTCTAAGTGAGGCAACTCTTCAATGATCGGATCGATACCCCGATCATGTTTCTCTTCTTAGGGGGATGATCATGAGCAGAATTTCTGGTCCCCCATAGTTGGCCAGCCCACGTGACCTCAAACTATAAGCAGAAACAAATCAAGTTGGGTTCCATGCATCTACTTTGAATATACATGTCCAGGTTCTACGTTCAAGCCAAGACATCCTGCTGTATTAAAATTTTTGGCTACTGTTGTATCCTGATAGAACAATATCAATACGAAGTCGTTCAGTCAAATGGATAGGTCGAGATATGTCTCGAATATTTCCTAGACCGTAGTTATCGACAGCGCACTTGTGGTCGAGAGGTAGCGGAGGGATCTTCCTATTACTGATACTGCTAGAGTATCAAATATAGATTTAAGCTATTTCTTCCCCAGTGGGCGCGAGCCCTTCAAATGCTTTCTGACTGCTAGGAACTGAGATGTAGTTGTCTGCGCCAGTGACCAATCTTGCTCTTCCAAACAAGGTATTAGTTCACGACAATTGAGTGTGCATGCGGGCATGGCGATTGCATTTTGCGTAGCGTATGGAAATACGAAACAAAGGATGAGATATGCGAAACTCTCAAGCGTGCGGGATATGAGATGCATGCCAGAGGGAGAGAGCGTGAGCAACAGGGGAAAGCGTGAGCGCTCGTTCACGGACTGGACTGCGCGCAGCAATACAGTCGGATGTAGGTGGTTCAAGGAGAGGAGTGATGAAAAGCAGTGCATAAAAACCAGGAAGCAAGTACAGGGATCGAAGTCATGGAGGTAGGGCGATTTTACTTCTTGGCAGGCTTTTGGCCAACAGTCTCAACGTTCAGTCCTAGATAACAGTAGATAAATCGCATGAGCATCCGTCCATAATAACATGGCGATTCAAAGGCCAAGAAAGCAATGGGTTGCTTCCATACTGAGATAACATACCTGGGGGCAGACTCGACGCAAGCTTGTCGGCTTTCTCGGGATCGTCAACAACGAGAGTGTACAGGTACCGCGAGCACCGAATCTTGAATTTGGTGACGGGCTTCTGGCCAGGCTTCTTGCTGGTCACCACGGACTTCTTTATCCTGGCAGCTGGATATCGTGCCGATTCGCCAGGTTAAGCACAGTGATGATGGTCGGATTTACAGCCAAGTGAGCAGATCGACGCATTAGAGCAGTCCCAGAGAGGTCCAGAGGGATAATGTGATAGAAAATCAGTGGCATGGTCCTAATATGTAGCGTCTGGTTGAGGTACACCCACCCTTAGCATCCTTCCTGCGCGCAATCTCGATGAACTGCTTAATGTCACGGATCTCCTTGGCCTATATAGACGTTCAAATCGTTAATAACGAGCTTGGTTGATGCGAAATGCTGGGATTCACGACCGACCATTTTGCGAATGTAGTTTGACGCTTGATTGCTAGTGTTTGGCAACGGCGCTTACAATGGCTTGAGTTTGACAGAAGCAATGCAACGCCGCGAGAGCAAAGAATGTGCATGGCTTGATTAATAACTCAATATCACGCTGAAGTGATGCAGCTTTGTAATCATTTGCTGAAATCCCATAAATTGTCTTATGTTGCCCCTCTCTGAGTTGGTGCATTTGATGAGCAATACCTAATAATTTCTGAACGATCTGATTCATTGCTTAGATTGGGAGTGCGCTAAATCTTCGAGCAGCCCTACGTGGCCGTTTTGTGGGTTGAATAAAATCGACATGCACCCCATGCAATATGTCACTGTAGTGTATGCAATTGCTTCTATCAAACATTTAGTGGTTCTTGATAGACACACTGAAGCCACTCAAACGCAGCCCGGTGGTCTATGACTTAGTACAGAGCCATTGGAACGTATATTCTTCTCGTGACAATATCCTCACGTCTGAGGGGTGACGGCTCGCAGCCATTGGTTCTACAACACTGAGATGCTATCGACAGGGGCGGCTTCAAATTGCCATTCGGAGAACTTCACTCTTCGGGCGTTTCCCGTATTCAAAGGAGTGTGGTGTGATTTCGCAGGATCGGGGGATCGGCGTACTATGTACAAATTGGCGAAAGGAGCGACGAGGCAGGTAGCAATATGAAGCAGAAATTGAGAGGCAAAGGGGGGCCCAAAGGAGTGTGTAGATGGTAGAAAGAAGAAAGTCCGAAGCTGCAAAAAGCGCGAAGATGACTAGAGAATATGCAATAGGCGAGGAAGAATTGCAAATACGAGACAAAGATAGAATGAAAGATTAGCGCTCTAAACAAAATCGATGAGTCCATCTCACGAATGAAATAAAAAAGACAAAGTAATAATATAGCAGCGAAGGGAAAGAAATGACTGAGACGATCCAGCGCGCAAATATTGGATGAAGTTGGTAATTCAAATATGATAAAGGGGATAACTCAGGAAGGATCGCAAGGCAGAGGTGTGATCAAAGGCAGGATGCCAGAGAGGTGATGGAAGAATGACGAGACGTAGGTTACTAGATGGACGGTCATGACTGTGCCTCATCAGCGTCCTTCTTGTGATTGTCGTTGGTGAGCAGAAGAGGATTTTTTCGGAGCTCTGGTTCCGAATCTAGCTCCTCATCGGTTTCGACGGTATGCCCGGGAGCATGCTCTTCGTCTTCCGTCAGAGTAGATGGAGGTACAGATTCCTCAAGGTCAGGTACGGTATCTTCTGCAGTTGATTTTTCGGCGACTTCGTCCGCCGCAGGCGGTGAGGAGGGAGTTGGGGTTGGAGGTTCTGGCTCCACTGGATCAGCAATGTCCGCAGGTGCCTCACTCGCAGGAGCAGGAGTGTTTGTAGAGTCTTCCTCTGGCTCTTCGAGGTCCAGATGCGAGAGGTCGATAGGGTTCTTGCCCTTGAAGTCCGTTTCGTAGTGGTTCGAGCTCTTCACTGGCTCTGGCTCTGGGTCTAGATTGGACAGATCCAGTGGTGTCTTGCCATTCAGGTCAGTCTCAACACCATGCTTGCCTCCCTTGCCGATTGTAGGTGACCAGGTAGGTTCCTCCTCGATCTCGTTTTCGATGTCCTCCAATGGTGGGGGGTCTGGCTCGTCTTCCAAGAACGCGATCGCAGTCTCGAGGAACCACTCATTGCGCTTGATGAAGTGCACAACAACTGTTCCGCCAAAGGCCCCCTCATCACCAAGCAGAACACCCTCAGCTAGGGTCTGGGCAGAGGCAGAGGATGCGGGGAGGCCAAGGGTTCTCATGCGTCGCGACTCTCTTCTTCGCCAGGCGCTTTCCACTTCTCGTTCCGTTGCTTCGCCTTTCGGTCCTCCAACTGTCTCATCCCGCAACCGACTCAGTGCTGATCCCTCCACGAGCGCTTCAACTTCCTGCTCGGTGGTGAGATTAGTGGCAGGGGGGTGATAATGCTGTCCAAAGCGTGATACCGTGGAGTGCGTTAGACTTGGGTCCACATCCGCACGGTTCATATTGGCATAATCGCTCGAGTGGATGGCGTTGGCATAGGGGGAGTCCTCAGGAGATGGCGAAGATGGAAGCAGGTGCAGTTGGCCAGGTGTGAGGCCCTTGGTAATCTCGTCTCGAATACGAGTCACCTCAGAGGGGAACAAGAAGCCGTGCGAGTACACTGTTCCCGCTCGAGGATGGTCATAGATCCAGCAGTGCTCAGAGCGCCATCGGACTTCGGGCGCACGGGGATGCATACGGATCCAACGTGCAGTCTAAAATCCGGTACAGAGTTAGTAGACTGCGGTGCGTTGAATAGACTCAACTTACCAGCTTGTCCTCAGCTCCGCTCGTCATCTGTCGAATTGTTGGGGTGCTAGCAATGTAGTCGACTAGAGATGATGAGAGTGCATAGAGCTCCCCAGCCATGAACCTCGCCTTTACCAGATCTATCATAAATCGAAATCAGCATCGGACCACTCATCGCAACTACAAAAGACGATACTAACAGCCCCAGTAGATCATCGGGTCGATGTTGACAGGCTCTTTGTGATCCTCCATCATTGGCCAATAGGGCGTAACAGCAGAGGTGGCGGGGCTCTGCTTCAAGACCTGGGTCGTGGACCTTGCAGGAAGCTGCACAGGAACTTTTGTGACCGATCCTTTCCCGTTTCCAGCAGCATTCACATTGGCATTCCCAGCATTTCCGGCCTCGGTGCCAGAGGGCATGGTCTCCTTTAGCGCACCATACCACTCGAGCCGTAGTCGCGCCTCCAGCTCAGAGAGCATCACAAAAGCGTCGTCGTCCGCTTTAATGACGAATTGCGGGCGTACCCAGTCTGCCTGCCCCTGTGCTTGGTTCATACCTTCCTCGTGATGTGGCTGAGGATCATGCGGAGCCAAAGCAGGTGCTGGAGCATGGTAATTCGCCGCAAAGCTCGGGAAGAATTCACGCTGTGTTGCGGTGGTATGGGGTGAGCTCGTACCAGGATAAGGGCTTGGGAAGGCCGAAGTGAGGTTAGCGTGCCGATGAGAGTGAGGATGAACTGCGGAAGGTGGGGGAACAAGTGCATGTTCGTTCGCCCAAGAGATATAGGCATGGGTCTTTCCATTGTTCATGTTTTCAGGGACAGGAAGAATGATCATGTCTTTGTATGCTGGAAAGGGAAGGTGCAGAATTAGAACGGGTGCCCGACGCCGCCATGGTCCAGACCACTCACATTCAGCCTCAAGCTGTATCCTCCTCGTCCAATCACTTTGAGGAATGCCCAGGATGAATCTTACAACAAGCCGGTCAGTTGAGCCATCGGTTCCTCTGCTGCGGACATGAGAAGCCCAAGTGCTTCGGATAAGCATTCTTCGCTCCACAGCAGTGTCTGTTGACATGACTCCAAGGAAGACGCCAACGGGTGGGTACTGAGCGAGCTCCTCTGCTGGGAAGGGAGGTTCCGTGGCGCAATAGGAACGCCATGGGAGCGGGGCTTTGTCGGGGTTGAGAAGATACATAAGGAAGAGGGTGATGGAGAGGCAGACAACCAGAATGATAGTCACGGAAAGGAGCTATTCGGCAGGCATTAGGTGAGTGAGAAGGACCCAATGGTTTATGAACAAGAGGCGAGGCTATAGTGCATACGTGATAGAGTTGAGACTTACGATAGTGGCTGGTTGTGAGGGAAAGAAGGGACTATTGACGATGACTTGCAGCACACGGCGAAAGCCATGAGTCCGCGGACCATTCGTCCTCCGTCTTCCACTACTCCTTCTGGATCTGGAAGGAGTAGGTGTGCTTTCTGAAAGCCACTTGCGATGGTTCGGAGCTCGTGCTGCGCGTCCAAGCAACGACGCATATGGCTGATCCTCGTCTGAGAAGAAGTATCCCTGGTGGCTGGGCGTTCTTAGTGAGGGTGCAGGAGATCCCGGGCGAGAATGGATTGGAGTTTGGTAGGAGGAAGTGACGTTTGAGTTGACGAGGTGGTGGTGATGATAGTGATGATGGTGCTCGCGCGCGCCATGGCTACGATGCTCGCGTGGGGACTGGTTCAGGTAATGAGTAGAGACCGAATAAGGATGCCTTTCAGTGTGGGTGTCGTCGGACGAGAGGGATTCAGTCTCGTAGGGATCGGGTGGAAATCGCGGAGATGCTGGGCTGGACCTCGTTCCAGACGTCGACGCAAACTGCGAATAATCCGACATGACGCAGGAGACGCAATAGTGCGAGTTTTCTCTCCTCGCTACACGGCCAGCACGGGGGGATAGAGGGAGAGGAAAACGGGGAAGGGAGGGAGGAAGGGATAAAACCAAATAAAACCAAATAAAGCGCTGCTAACGTAAGCCGTCGCGAACAGGAGACTTCTTTTCCTGAATCCGGATGCAGTCTGACATCACCACCATTAGCATTTATACTGAACTAGCCATCTTGTGCTTCTTGCTGCCGCTAAAACCACCAGGATAGACAATACGAATGTCCAACATCATGCGGGGTCTCAATTCCCTCACATCAAACGCCTATCTGAATTCAGATTCAGATCTTGACCCCACCTAGTCACCGCAGATCCTCTATGAATATCCTACGGACCCTCTCAATCCAAAGTTACTGCAGCAGTTCCGAAACGTCAATAACAAACGGCCTCCCTCCAATCAACCCTGTAGGACCGTCTTATCTGTTGAATGACAAACACTATGAATAAACCGATTGATCGTGTTCCAAAACAAAACTATTGTGCCCTTCTGTTCGTAGCCCAAATAACAATCAATCTAATGGATTTCGTGCGTTTGCAAATTCGACATATTGCCTCCTTTCCTTGCTCCAGTCAAGATGGCTTCTCCTACGAGCATCTCTTCAGTTCCTGTGGACGTCCTCATCAACATATTCCTGAAATTGGATGCAAATTCACTTCATAATTGCACACTGACTTGCCGAAGGTTCCGGGACGCGATCCAATCGTCGCTGCCGCTGAGCAGCCATTTGTGGGGTTATCACCCGCCTGCGATCCACTCGAATATCGGTTCGATCACCACCGAGGAGTCTCTCGAGCGCTTAACGCACCACATGAAAGCCTGGAAGTCCCTCGATTGGGAGGAGCACGAGTTTCGCCTCCCCCAAATAGGAGGGTCATTCACAATCGCCCAGGGTATATACGCGACTGTGTCACCGGAATCAGACATGTCCTCGGTGTATGTCTATCAACTCCCATCTCGACTAAAGAAAGCATCCTTCCAACAATACGTGATCGAAAATGTGGGATTCGAGGTGAAGGATCTCGCAATTGATCCGAGCCAGAACCTCTTAATTCTCCTAGAAATGTAAGGGGGCAAATATGGATCCCCGCTCTGATGCTGAAGAGGCTCGTTTAATCCAACAGGCAGGAGGTGGAGGGCGATGATTTCTGTCTCGCGCGGCTACACTCTTTCCAACTTTCAGAAGGTCCACCTACCGATCATCCTGATGGCCAGATGCATATAATGAACACAAACCATTCTGTGGACCCTGAGCTTACTTCGCAGCTGGCGATCTGGGGCTCGCGCGTAGCCTTCATGTGGAGAGAGGAGGACAGCTACCGGGAGGGTATTATACAGGTTTGGGATTGGAAACGAGGGGAAATGCTTTGGGTAACGGTCTTATCTCTCGCCTAGCTATCATCTTGCTCAGACTCACGACCCCTCTTTCACAATCAGTCAAGGGCAACACCTACAGAAGTGAATACATTCTGCTTCTTGACGCAAGATACTATCCTCCTTCCTTCGGTTTTCCAGACCATCTGGGAGATTGAAGTCTGGAAGATACCAGAGCAGCCAGGGAAAGGGGGAAAAATTCGGCGGTTCCTCTTGTCTTCAACCACGATGGTTCAGAGTACCCTCAAGATAATGGGCGAACTAACCCCGCCAAAACCCGGCCAACCCATATTCGCCCCCTCGCTAGAAGGTCAGAGGATCAAACTCCTCTGGGATATCAGTAGCAGTGGATCGGAGGAAACAGCTCAAACGAGATATGAGATATTCGTGCGAAGGGACACTTTCCTTCATGATTACCCACACCTTCCCTTTGCCCCTGTCTCATATTCCGACTGGGCTCCTGGAAACGTCATCGTCCTTCAGGACTCAGCGCCGAGTTCCTTCAACTTCCTCGAGATGTATAATTCTGCCGGACGTCATGCTAGGATGCTAGGCCCTACTGGCTCGACTGTTGAGATCGATGATTTCAACATAGACCGTTATACAATAGAGTCAAATTCCTCATCGGAAGCTGTGGCTCAAGTTGTTCCTCCAACCCGCAAGGTGCCAGTCGGAGGAGTTTCCACAGCAAACGACATCCTTCCGTCCTCTTCCTCTTATTGGACGGTTAGGCGGGATATTTCATTTAAGAGGGACTTGTCGTGGAAAGATACCATCATGCTTGATGAAGAGCGCATTATTTTCATGCAGGTATGTCCCTTTCCATAGGATATCCGAGCAATTTCTGATCCGACTCCTCCGTGCCATTGAAGGTGAACGGGTGGAGTAACCCTACAAATCTCAAGGTGTTTGTTCTGTAACTCAGGAGGCCGGATATCACTTAACCACTTCAACGGTTTCGAATAAGTTGTTGCACTTTGCGGTTTCTGTACAATTTAAGCATGTCGTGGATTCTCGACCAAGCTTGCGGGGTAAACTTGAATAGAATCATTGCAGCTCAAAGATACATCGAATAGGTATGCCGTAGAAATTATCGTGATCAAGTGCTTGTGCACTGGAACCAAGGTACTTGGAGTAGGAGAATAACTCTTCAAATATTCGCAGTCCAGAGTGACCCAAATAATGATGTGAAGGCGCGACTAGCGGTCCGCTGTGCAAGATTTCCCTTTAGGGGGACTTTGTCGAGCTTTCTGAGATCTCCCCTTACTCGAGCGTCATGGAGCATTGAGATAAAACCCACAATGACAAGATCGAGATCTTCGAGCGAAAGGCTGGATGATGCTGAAAACTTTGCCTCTGGAGGAGGGGCTGGTGCAGACTTAGACGCTATGGGTGCCGGGTCGTAGCGAGCCAGTGGCGCTTTGGTGACCGAGTCTAATAACTGAGAGGCAACACAAAAGATCTCGATCCCTCAGGAAAAATAAATGAAAGGGATTTGGTTGGCACAACAGACCTCAAGCTGTTTTGTAGAGAATGACCAGACCCATACACGTCCGTCTGCGAGCTTGACGGTTCGTTTTCTTGTCCCATCATTAGTCCATAGGATCCTAGGTTCGGTGATAGAAGCTAATTTACTTGCTCGGAAACGCCTCCTGAGGCAACACATCTGAGAGATATGCCTTCTCTTCTGTTTCGCCGGCCTCCCCTTCTTGATACCTCATCAGCACCTCGGGGTACAGCCAGGAGAGCGTTGCAACTCTCTTCCTGTCATCTCCAACGGTCCGGTATAGCAAAGTGACAGTCGATGGGCTCCGGGAAGTGCTATATGCTGGTGGGGGCGTTTCGACTTCGTATGATAGTGTCGCAGCTGACGAAGTACTGGAAAGCATGAAATTCTCGACACTCAGGGCCTCCCTTGAAATCTCGAATATTGTAAACGCTGTAGGAGACGAATCTGACGCCGAAGCTAATAAGGGGGCAGCTGTGGAGGCCATCAGAGTATAGGAATGGCGAGCTTGCTTGAGTGGCGGTATTTATAGGCATTCTTCTTGGGAACTCGATGAGCGCTCCGATTTTTCTCCGATGCTGCGATTCAGAGCATTCAGATGTTCTGCAAGAAGCTACCACTTGGTCGGGAGAGCTGGAGAGATACGTAAAGACAGGGAAAAGGCTGTGCACAAACAGCCGACAGTCTTGGCGCGCACTATCCACTTCAATCTGGCTTGAATCATCGTCTAACCAAAGAGGTTGACTGAGAGAAAGGATGTTGTGTTGAGACAGACCGGAAACTAATTTCCTTGTATAGCGAGTGCTGACAAGTGTGCTGCGATCAACATGTCAATGGTCAGAAGATGCTAGGGTGAGATAAGGGCGCAGAGGATTGTGTCTGCTGTGATAAGTCATAGCACCCTAGCAATCATGCAGAGAATATCAAAAGAGTCGAAGTGCCAATGGTTACAGAGCTCGATCCTGTTGATTGACACGGCGACTTGGAGGCAAAGCCCGAAACAATGTCCACATCATATCCGTATACCTTTACAGTATGGGTATCAGGTGAGTCGCTTCAGGCACGTCACTAAAGCCTTCTGGCCCCAGAGAAGAAAGTGGAGGAAGGGTGTCGAGCAGAAGACCATGAGAAGTGATGGATAGCTTTGGGTAACAGCCTTGTGTGCGTTTATCAGGGAAGGCTCGTAGGGCTGACTTCACTAGTCTCCTAGAGGATTTGAAGTGGAGGAGACGCGTCGTGTGATGTTATGATGAGCGGTACGTGTCATAGTCTGTCAGGATTGGAGGCAGAGTATCCGAGTATGGCCAAACAATTCTCTTGCCTTGACGAGTGTGCTCGATCGAAGATTTTCGACGTTTTGATATCCTTTATACCGCGATTTCTGATCTACTGTACTCCGAGAGCCTGAAGATGCTTAGGTTGCAAGGAGCGATGGGACAAGTTGACTCTGATGGTGGACACTTCAAGCAGTGGCACGCTCGACTGTGTGTGGCTGGTCCAGGCCTTAGCTAAAGTGCAACAGGCCTATGACCGTGCACCAGACCGTATCAGCGTGCGCCTCTGCTCAGTATCTCCTTGAGTTCTGGTCATACCATGAGTTTGGTGCTGGTTTGGGTTGGACTCACTTGGGGACTGAGAGAACAAATAGATGCACCCTCTGCAACAAGAATATCACCTGTTACACCAGTTTTTAAGCGCACAACAGCCTGTGATGGAGTCTTAGAAGAGGTCCTGAGATGAACTTAAATGTGTGCGATGTTGAAGTTCATGCTCGAGGTGCGACGATTTCGCTGCTGGTCCAGGCCCAGTGCTGCTTATTATTTGAACTCGGGGCCAACACGTGTAGGGAATAAGGATCGCAAGGGAGCAATGACGCCACGGCGGGACGATCGGAGAGCCCCCCTCCCTCCACCATAAGGGCTGCCCTGATGAGAAGCTTCATTTAACTGGATCGGGATCATTGTGAGGGAAAAGGGGCAGAGAAAGCCGGATATGGCAAATGTGAGAAGACGAGGGGGTAAAGTGTATTCAAGTAATGATCAGCACGAGGGGGGGAGTCCGAGCACATCCGGAAGTTGCGTTGAATTATATTTGGCGTGACAGCGTGTGTGTGCAGACATTCAGTGGCCGCGCGCGCACGAGCATGAGCGAGCGTTTGGGGGCCTGGCGCGCGAGAAAGAGTGTTGGTGGCTCGTAGCTTGGGAAGTGGAGACTGATATCGGCGATGTCTAATTGATTGTTTCTAGGATCGTAAAGCTTGGATGTGATAATGGTGGTAGTGAGTGAGTGAATACATTCGATGATGGATGCTTGGGCCGCAAAATCATAGACGTTGATTGGCAGACAAGAGAGCCCTCGTAGAAACGCCGGGAAAGCAAATAAATTCTCGGAGGACACTGGTATCGATTGACAGAATGGTGGATATTGAGACCTGTTGGATCTCTGGGAGCAACCATGAATGCCGCCACGGGGAATGACGGCCCTCGATGATGGATGCCGACATGCTTTGCAGCATTCGTTTTTGATAGGTTGTTCAAATGGCAACTGTGGGCTTTGAGGTGGCCCTAGTGAAAGCCCAGAGGTGCTGAAATTTTTTGGTTGTGTGATGGTCGCTCTCTAATCAACTTGCCCAATTTGGCTTAATTAGCAGCGGCAGCCACTCGATAGATGACGATGAACCTAGTAGCGACGTTGGAACAGCACAGGAGCAGAATCAAAAGAAATAAAGACATATCAGTCGCTATAGAATACCGTAATCTGAGACTCAGGGGCTAATTATTTTGGCTCCCAGCAGCCCGCCCGGCCGCGCATTTCGTGTTTCGTTTCCGTCGCCGAGACACATTGATATAAGCGCCGTATGCGGGAAAGTTCCGGCTTTACCTCTTCAAAGCGCCCTGCACCCTCGCTGCTGGGCTTTTCTTTTTCAGCAGTCCCCCTCCTCCGTCGCTCGTTGCGTGGAGGATTTCTGCTTGTGTCAGAGGACACAGACCTTCCGTCGGCTCCCTTGTAGCCTGCTGGCAGGTCTTCTTTGACCTTTTTTCGACTGTCGTCACCCGTTGGCCTCTGCGTCAACCACCACTCGCAAAAAAAACTTGACCAAAACCACAAAAGAACCACAAAAACTTGCTGTTTCACCATCGTGCGTATCGTGTGTGTATATAGGTCTATCCCAGAGCCCTTCTGACTAACAAGTGCTGATGGATTGTCCCCTGTAGAAATGAGCAAACCTGCCATCCAGACATCCCAGCAGCAGAATATCAAGGCACCCAACTCGGCGAACCCAGCACAACCTTCCCGTGTCTCGTCGTGGTCCAAGGGCCCCCCGGCGTTCACCCCTACTGCCAACGCCAACAGCGGTCCTGTTCCCCAGTCACCACGCACACCCACTGCTAATGCTGGTCCCGCCAACCGGTCGCATCCCTCGCATCAGAGGAAGTTGAGCACCCTAGGACCTAATGGCCCCTCCAAAGACGGCGTAACCATTCGCCCAATGAGCATCCAGTCCCCCACGTCTGGTGAGTCTTTGCCCCTCTTGTTCCCCTACCTTGCTGTGCACAGCGCTTATGACAATGTCCCCCCCTCTTGGGTCTTGTTTCATTTGTTGCGATCGGTGGCCATCGCTCGTTTCTTCTAGGTCAACCACTCATGTTCGGCTCTATCGACGATGCCTCAGCACCCCTCGCGTCCTCGCCAGCCGCGGCTCCCCCCGCTGCTCAGAATGGCGACGTCAAGTCATTCGGCTCACTCCAGGCTGACCCAGCCCCGGCTCCGAAGCAGCAACCAGCTGCTCCTGCTAATAATGGCGCTAACGACACGAAGCAGCAATCAGAGGCCACTGCCTCCTCGGTCACTCCTGATCCTAAGCAACAACCCACTCCTCCGCCGTCTGCCACTTCTACTCCGGCTGTCAAGCCTAAGAAAAAGTTCAATGTTGAATCGCTCTTCCAAGGCTCGTCTGCCCCAAGCAACCCGACTCCTGCTGCTGCTGCTGCCGTACCTCCATCACCAAGGCCAGTTCATCAGGCCCGTCAAAACGGCGCGGCTTCGCCTGCTATGTCACCCGCTGCACGAAACGCCCAGTTACCTAACGGAAACTTCCACCCACCCATGAGCCCAAGCCACTCGCACCGTCAGCTGCGAAACGGTGGAGCGTCTCCGGCCTCTCCCCAATTTGCTCGTGCTCAAGCTAACAACGGTCCTGGCAACATGAACCGCGGCGGGCCCCCTCCACCTAATGGTCCGAATGGCATGCCAATGCCACAACCCGGCGGCGCACCAATGAGCCCACAGGTTCCACAAGGTCAAATGCCCCCGCAAGCATATGGATACCAACCTTTTGTCGGTGTTCCAGGCCAAGGCCCGCCTCAGCCCTACGTGTATGGATATTATCCACAGGCCCCCGACGGGTCATTTGTACCTCAGGGGTGGTTTGTTCCACCGCCTGGCGGTATGCCTCCACCCCAGCCACCCCAGCAGCAGCCACAGCAAGGCGGCCCGCCTCACCCACATATCCCCCCTCATATTCCCCCCCATGCCCAAGGCTCGCCTGCGCCCATGAACTCACCGCGCAATCGCAATGCCCACCTCCCTCCACCGAGTCCGATGCCATCCACTCCCCTCGCGCACCAGATGCAAATTCCGCCAGCCACTCCCTCTACACCCAGTATGTCTACCCGCCCGCCTATCACCACACTCAACGGTGCACCTGCTGCTGCCCCTCCTCCAACTCCTCAACAACAACAACCGCCTCCACCAACTCCCCAAGCTCAGCCGTCGCTCTCGCGCACAGCTCCAGCCTTCACACCCCGCAATCCAAATCGCAGCAGTGCCATCACGTTCAAATCCCCTGATGGCAGGGAGCTCAACTTCCCTCAACAGCAGCCACGCGCTGTGTCAGCTGCTGTTGGCGCTTCAGCCACCCCTGTGAGGGCGAGCCACTCGAGGACTCCCTCGTTGGCCGTCCCAACCAGTGGGGGCCCAGAGAAGCGTGTGACAACCCCTGTTCGCCTGGAGTCTGTTGAAGCAAAGGAAAAGAGGCTCAAGGAGGAGGCAGAAGCCAAGCGCAAGATCGAGGAGGAAAAGGCTGAAGCCGAAGCAAAGGCAAAGGCTGCCGCTGAAGCTGAGGCCAAGGCCAAGGAGGAAGCCGAAGCCAAGCTCAAGGCCGAAGAGGAAGCTCGAGTAAAAGCTGAGGAAGAGGCAAAGGCCAAAGCTGAGGCAGAAGCCAAGGCCAAGGCTGAAGCCGAAGCGAAGGCTGCCGCTGAAGAAGCTGAACGCCTCAGGCTTGAGGAGGAGGCAAAGGTCAAGGCTGCTGCCGAGGAAGAAGAGAGGAAGCGCAAGGAGGAGGAGGCCAAGGCTGCCGCTGAAGCGGCCGAGGCTGCTGCCAAAGCGAAGGCTGAGGAGGAAGCTGCTGCAGCTGCAGCCGCTGCCGTTGCCGCTCGCGAAGAGGCAGAGCGCGTTGCCGCCAAATCGACCGTTGAGCTGCCTTCCGCCGAATCCACCGGCGAGTCCTCTGCTCCCGTCACTCCCCTTCCTCTCCCTCTCCCTGCTGCCGTTACAGGTCTGCGTCGCCCGACACCAAGCAAGCTTGATTTGTCGGTGACGAACCTCAAGGGTGCTCCCACTTCGGCTGTTCCGCTTGATTTGTCGGTGACGAACCTCAAGGGTGCTCCCACTTCGGCTGTTCCCATGAGTGCATTGGCGAGCGCGCGAATCATTGATGATATCTCCAAGGCGTCCTACCCCGAGGGCATCAAGAGCCCCGCTCCCGAGTTGAACGCTAATGCTGAGAAGGGCAAATACCGGTATGTTACCTCTTTTGTTCGCCATTGATTGTGCTCAAATTGACTGATGCTGTGGCGCTGCCTGCTGAATAGATACGACCGTGACTTCTTGATGCAGTTCTTCAAGGTCTGCCAGGAAAAACCCGACGCCATGTCTGATCTGGAGGCGCTTGGTATTGTAAACAACGGCGAGCCTGCTTCTATGGTTCCCAGCCGTGGTCCTCGCGCTCGTACCGGAAGCTCGATGGGCCCAGCCCGTGCTTCGTCTGTTGCTGGCCTGCAGTTTGGCGCCAAGAACGCGTTTGGTGGCGCGATGGGCAGCTTCAACTCGTCGGGCTCGAAGGCTACATCTGCAGATCGCTTCGCGGCGTCCAACAGCCCCATGTCTCGCAGTGTGAGCACTGCTGGTATGAACCGCGGTGTTGGCGGTGGCGCCCCCACGCCCATGTCGCGCTCATCGAGCCAGGGTGGCGTTGGTGCCCTCCCCCACAGCCCCAAGGATGCACACGCGACTACCCGCACAAGGAGCTCGCGTGGCGGACGCCGATCCGATAAACCTGGAGGCGCACCCAACGCGTCCAACCATTTCTCGACGCCCTCAATGTCAACCATCGGTCTCGAGCCTGTCGTCCCTCTGGAGTCGACCGAGAACCGTTGGGTCCCCACATCGGTCAACGCTCAGGCCACCAAGGACGCTGCTGCCCAGGCCGCGGTTGCCGCCGCCAGCACGGACGAGGCGCTCGTGATCCGTAAAGTCAAGGCTCTGCTGAACAAGTTGACTCCCGAAAAGTTCGACTCGATCGCGGCGCAGATTCTCGAGTGGGCGAACAAGTCTGTCAACGAGCGCGATGGACACACCCTCATGCTTGTCATTCGTCTCGTGTTCGATAAGGCAACTGATGAAGCTCCCTTCTCCCACATGTATGCGAAGCTGTGTCGCCTCATGTACGAGCGTATTAGCCCCCAGGTCATGGATGAGAGCGTCAAGAACAACGCTGGCCAGCCCATCACGGGCGGTCATCTCTTCCGCAAGTACTTGCTTAACCGCTGCCAGGAGGACTTCCAGCGTGGTTGGGCCGTTCGCGAGGCAACTGCTGCTGCTGCTGCCGGCAAGGCGGCCGAGGACAACGCGTCCAAGGCGGCTGCGGCTGGGCAGAGCGGTGAGGAAGGCGAGACAGTGCTGTACTCTGACGAGTATTACGCGGCCGAGAAGGCCAAGCGACGCGGTCTTGGTCTCGTCAAGTTCATCGGAGAGCTGTTCAAGTTGGACATGCTTACAGAGCGTATTATGCACGAGTGCATTAAGCAGCTGCTGTCCAACATTGAGAACCCCGAAGAGGAGGACATTGAGAGCTTGTGCAGGCTGCTCAACACTGTCGGCCAGGCGATGGATACCGACCGTGCAAGGGATCACATGAATGTGTACTTCTCGCGCATGAGCGACATGGCCAAGAACCCCAAGCTTTCTTCTCGTGTGCAATTCATGATTCAGGTATGCTTCTTCGTTCCTTGTTATGGCTTTCTCCTTTGCTCATAGATGTTATTCTTTTTGCGGTGTAGGATGTGATCGAGCTCAGGTCCCGCAAGTGGCAGTCGCGAACTAACGTTGCTGCTCCATCGACGATTGCGCAGATTCATGCAGAGGTATGTTCTCATTCTTTAGAGGGGAAAGGCGACGATGCTAAATTAATCTCTTCTCAGGCTGCGAAGGATCAGGCGATGAAAGAGCAACAGGCGTATAACAACCGCGCTGCATACCCCAACAATGTCGTGCCGATGTCCCGCACGGGATCTCGACGTGGTGGTCAGCGTGGCGAAGAAACCACCCAGGACGGATGGGCTGTGGCAGGTTCTGCTAATGCGACTCGCGTACAGGGCAGTCTGGCCAACTTTGGCAAGATTGGCAAGGCTACTCCCGCCGCCTCTTCTTCCAATCCCTTCGACGTATACGCACGCAAGAACGCCAAGGGCAGAGAGAGCGCTCCACCTCTGTCACGCGCAGGTTCCAATGCAAACATGACTGCAACCAACATGTTTTCCGCCCTCAACTCGGAGGCCCCGGCTGACGCACCCGCCACCAACTCGTCGAGCCGCGCCCCTAGTCGCAAGCCTTCCGTCGACCTGGGCCCTGGTGGAGTCCCTGAGGCCCCTGCTCAGCGCAAGAAGTTGGTCCTTGCTCCTCGCACTGTTCCCAACGAGACCGCAGAGCAACCCGAGGGTGCAGTTGCGGAGGAAGACTCTGCGGAGCCAGCGGGTGCCGCTGGATCTGCCGGTGGCTCGACGATGACGGAGGCTCAAGCGGATGCCAGGGTGTCGGAAGACGTGAAGGAGTTCTGGAACGGTCGCAATGTGGAGGAGGGCAAGCATTACTTCACTGTGCTGCCCGCCGAGTTCGTGCCAAAGCTTATCTCCAAGCTGGCGTTCTCGGCGTTGGAGAAGAAGGCTGATGAAGTGAAGCTCGTAGCGGATCTCTTCACGAGCGTTGCGGGTGAGACTTGCTCCGAGGATACATTTGTGGCGGGCATGCTGCCTCTTGTCGAGGGTGTCGACGACCTATCGGTCGACGTGCCCAAGGCATACACGTACATTGCTCAGCTCCTGCGCGGAACCAATCTCCCACTCGCAAAGGTCAAAGATCTGTCGACGAAGGTTCAATTCGAAGGCGATCCTCTTGTCCCACCCTCAAAACGACTCATGAAAGAGTATGAGAAGCTTTAGACTTTCCCCTCCTTCTCACCCACCCTTCATCATCACTCCTCATTTCTTCTGCATTTTCGTTCACGCCGCCCAGATACCACCACTCTTGCATCCCTTACTTCTATTGTCTAGATGCTTTCTTGCCCTTCCACTCCAGTCCGCTTCACCATGCGCTATGCTCTGCTATCATCTGCCTCCCATCCATCCGCGACACCTCTTCTCGCAATCTCCGCCATCGCATCATGTGTCTGTTGTTTCTCTATGCACTTATTCATGCAAGACTTCACCACTCACATCCATTCCACTTATTCATACCTAAGCTATTCCATGGGATCTGTCTCCTTGTCTGCATAGTCTTTCCTCTTTTTTTTCTACCTTACTTCTGCCTCTTTAGCTTACATTCCACTGTAGCTTCTGCGAATGCCACAGCCAGCCTACGAGCTGGCATCACTTCCTTCTCTCTGTCGGCCAAGAATCACTCATGCTTTGGATCCCTCGCCCGCCTCTCCACCCACCACCCTTCACCTCCATTATCATCCTCACGTTTTTGTCGATTTTTGACACGATCCGAACGAGAGAGCTACGTACGTACGGACACAGATGCCTAATAGTGATACAAGATATACTAGTATGCATTCCATACCTCTTGGGGTAGGATGTCTTGCATGACTGGTCCGTATGAGAGCATTGAGTGGTGTAAGATGTTAGTAAAGGTCTTGAAATTGCGATGAAGTAGAGGAGTAAACTGACTGGCAAAGTGCTCAGACGAGAGTTCTCCCTGCCATTTATTCAACTGATTATGTTTATCGGTGATGATCCAGTCCCTCTGCTCCGTTGGGTTGAAGCGTCCCAAAGCGTCGTCCGATGAGTTGGAGGCTCCCAAAAGTCGAGAGAGAGGCACCTCCCGCTCTGGAAGAGTCGCAAGCATGTGTTGCGAGGAACCAGAATCGAGGTAGTCGTCTGAAGTGACAGTGCGGAAGTCGAGGGTTGACTGATCGGTACAGAAGAAGACCTAGATTGAGGCTGATGAATAGGGCGTCATGGAACTGAACGTGCAGTTACACGTACTATATTGAGGAATGGGGTCTCTTCCCAGACATCCACAGGATAGGAGGAGTCATGGAAGGCTCGGCACGACGTGAAAAGGGATAGCAGCGTTGCAGTCACAGCGTGGGCCGCAGGAGAGTTCCATCGCCCAACAAAGTTCTAGTTTAGTAGTACCACAAGTTTTAGCGCAACTTCCGAGGATTTTGACTGAAACGGATTTAGAGAGCTGACACGTACCACTGTCAAGACACCATCATCTTTCAACAATAGCTTCAGCTCTTTCCAGAACTCAACGGTAAAAATGTGTTCTGGCACTCCACCGCCAGAAAAGCAATCGTGGATAATATAATCATATTGGAATTCCGGGAGCTGTGTAGCTTGGTTGAGGATTCTTGAATGTACCCATGCTCGTGCATCCTCGATATGTACAGAGCGAGGCTCATGCATCCCGAAATACTGTCGAGCGAATTTGTAGACTACTGGGTCAATCTCAACCACAGTAGTGTGGAAACCGTGTTGAATGAAGAAATTGACGGAAACGCCAACACCAAGTCCGCTGAAGAAAGAATCAATCGTCTGAGTTTGTCTTACAAATGGATGCTAGGTCCTAATTCTGATGGCTTACATCGTAAGGACACGAGGTGTCACCGTACTTGGGGCGCGTTTCGCGAGGATACCGGCCTCTTGCAGTGAGAATACACTGTAAATGGTTTCGCCAAGTAGAGGAGTTTGGTCCGGTTTGGGAATATATAGCCATCTCCCACCAAGAATCGAATGGTCACATCGCATATACCGCAAGGGTTTCGATAGATCCTCTCCAATAACAATCATGCCTGTATTGCTAAACTCACGGTCCAGCACTCGGACGCTTGCGCTGGAGTTGGCAATTGGGACAAGGAATGGAAAGGCGGGGGCTTGGCATGGCTGACTGCGCTGAGCAAGCACCGAAAGAAGGATCGGGACAGACAGCTGGAGCAGTCCACGAACTCCGGGGGCTGCTGCCCAGGTGCGAGACCTGACCGCACGAGATGCATTTTGCTTGTAGGTCTCGACCATTCCTCCCACTGCGGCAGCTGTTGAAGCACCAAGAGTCAAGAAGATGTACTGGGGGGTGGACCATTAGGCGTCGCTTGGCATTGAGTAGTTTGAGGGGAATCTTACCGGTGTACAACCCGAGGACATGCTTCCTATCTGGTCCCACCAGATTTGATCGCCTCTTGTCATCGTGAACCAAACGAGTAGGCCTGCCAGAGGTCTTCGGTAAGCTGGGCGAAACATCCCATCCGAGGCAGAGTCCTATGGGATTGACGTTATAACTGACTCAACGTCACAAAAAAGGTCATTAATTGGGCTCACAAGAGCAGACACTAGGATACAGGTGGCGAGTACTTGTATTGGAATGGAGCTGCTCAAGTGGGCGATGATGGGTCCCCAAATAGGGCTATTGGATGAGGCGGTTTTGATTCCAAGATAACGAATTGTAATGGGAGAGAGAGGGATGATAAGGCTTATGGTTGTCCAGAGCACACTCCGCACAGAGCTCCTCCATGGAAGAATTACAAGAGAGGATGAGAGACAAACAACAAGAGACATAGTTTGGAAGTGCTTCGACACTACCATCCCACCATAGAGAGGCCGTAGAGATATTTGGGATGCCACATTCGCCAGCGAGATGATGGCAATGAGATAGCTTGCAAGAATGAGGAAACCTACTGGCTCCACTTTCCTAGAGTTGCTGGATGCTTTTTGTACTGAAGTATTGGGCTCTGAGGAGGCATTTTTGTTCCTTGAGCGCTTGGGCATGGCTCACAAAGTACTGTTCTGAGCGGACGAGATTAGGGCCGCCACAAGGAAAGGAAGTTCTCGTGACAACCAGCGCTGTGACACGCCTCGTGTTTGTTGTGCCCTGTTTGCTCTGAAATGGATCCCGACTCAGCGATACGATCGACCGACTCAGACGCGGCACAAGCGCGGCTTTCGGCTGTAAATAAAGGCTATCTGGAGGACCCTTTCATAGCCTATTTTGTTCCTCGTGCACGATTCTTGTCCCCTCGCCCTCCACTCATCAATGTTGGAACATTTGTGCGCGCCACCGCGATTGACACCCTTGTGCACCAATGGATCGATATAAATCCTGAAAGCCAGATAGTTAGTCTTGGGGCAGGCAGCGATACTCGGTTCTGGAGATTATCGGTGAAACTCACCTTTCATGCCTGTCTAGCAAAGAGCTTATAGACATCTCTTGCTGCTCACACAGGCGCAGAGCCGCATATCCCGAGTCAGACACTATGTGGAGGTAGACTTCCCTGAAAATACTGCAAGGAAGACAGCCATTATCCGCAAAACCCCCTCCCTTAGCCAGTACCTTCTCGGTGTTGTTCGGACAGGTTTGTGTGGCACACTTTTTGGTCAAGGTTCTGGTGCCTAAGCTCTTCTCCAGAACAGGGAGGAATGGCTCTTCGTGCCACTAACTATACCCTCATACCTGCTGATCTACGCCTCCCCCCAGCTGCAACGCTTGGCCCTCTCCTGACTGGAGATACGCTTTCCCCGAACATACCAACACTGTTCATTTCGGAATGCGTCTTTGCCTATATGCCAAAAGCCTCATCCGATGCGCTCATCAATTGGTTTTCAGAGAACTTTGAGATTACCGCTGGTGCTTTGTATGAGATGTTTGGGCTTAATGACCCTTTTGGAAAGATTATGAGACAAAACTTGATGGTAGGCAATGACGAGCTCTTTAGCCGAATGTACATGCACATTTGCTAAATCTATTGAATTCTTAGAGTCGTAATGTATCATTGCCCGGGGTTGATGCGTATCCAGCATTGGACTCTCAGCGCGAACGCTACTTGAATGCATCATTTTCTCATGCCAATGCACTATCCTTGACAAAACTTGATGGTGGGCAATGACGAGCTCTTTAGCCGAATGTACATGCACATTTGCTAAATCTACTGAATTCTTAGAGTCGTAATGTATCCTTGCCCGGGGTTGATGCGTATCCAACATTGGACTCTCAGCGCGAACGCTACTTGAATGCATCATTTTCTCATGCCAATGCACTATCCTTGAAGAGAGTGAGGTGGTCCCATATACCTCCCGCCGAGGCGTCTAGGTGTGTTTCATTATATATCTGATGTTCCCGTGTTGACCGCTCTCTAATGATAGGATTGCCGCGCTGGAAATGCTTGATGAGGTGGAGGAGTTGGATCTAGTTCTCGAGCATTATGTTGTTGCCTGGGGGGTAAAGGTTCCCGATAAGGAAGCAGGGCCAGGGGATCTTATTGGTTGGGGATTAAAAGAGAATCCATCAGTACCAGTGAATGAAGGGTGGGAAGGGTGAATACCTTAACAATGCAATATTTCGTTTGCTTCTTGTTTTCGGAGTCTCCCGCTTGCTTCTACTTGAATCGTTGAATTCATTCGTCGAAGCTCCCGATAACATATCAGCTTGTCGGGATCTCCGATTATGATCTCATCTAGTTCAGCCACCAGATTTGGACCCTGTTTGCCCAAGTTTGGCAAACCCAACCCTGAGGCTCATGACAGTTTCAACCTCCTCGAGTTAACATCTGTGCTAGTGCTGCTGTCTCTACATACGACGCACTAGATCCATCTACGACACTCTTTTTTAATCTCAAGATGGTCCAAGCACGGGAGCTGTTCAAGCGCTACATCTGGATGAACCTCAACTTCTATCGAATCCACTTGATCACATTCTGTCTCATCCCGGTCATATCAGCTGCAATTATGTATGCCTGTAATGGGATGTATCCAACAAAGTACAGTGAGTCTTGGCTGACTGCTTGGCTTGTTCTCCCCAAACGCGGAGTGCCTGAAACCTATGGTGAATTATAGTAGATGCGCTCTTCAACAGCGTTTCTGCCATGACAGTCACTGGACTCACTTCAATAAACCTCAGCCAGCTCACTATATGGCAGCAAATGATTTTATATCTTCAAATGGCTGTTGGGAACATTGTCAGTTCAATCCTTCTGGTTCAGTGGCACCAGCCGTTTCCGCTCATATCTCGGTTCACACTACAGGTGACAGTCTCTTGGATCATGGTTCTTGTTAGGAAACACTTCTTTGAAGCAAAAGTGACGCATATTGTGGAAAATCTCATCGCGCAAAAGCACGGCGAGGAGGGTGGCCGCCCGTCCGTCCGCAAGGCTCCTCTCTCCACAACCCGCCGAATACTTTCCTCTATCCGAGGCTCTACGTCTCGCAAGTCCTCCCCAGAAAGAAGTCTTGGGCGGATCGTGTCTAAGGATGAGAAGCTCCGCCCTGATATGATCCGCCGCCTCACAAACCAGCCCCCTCAGCTGTTGAACCCAAACGGGCAGATCAGCATCAAGACTCCTACCATGGAGGCGGAAGAATCCAGTGCATTCTCTACCGGTGTTGTTCACCCAACTAGAACAAGTCCTGAATTGAGAGGGCGTGCGATTTCTCCTGGCCCTAGGTATGCCAAGCCCGCAGTTTTATCAAAAACAAGTCTCACTAATCATTTCATCCTGGCAGTGGGTCAGGAGAGGGACGTCTCACCCCAGACATTCGTGCTACATCCCCTGATGGTGCGCCTCACGCTTAGCCTCCTCATAGTAGATCGGCTCATTTTTTTTCTACCAGGAGTGGACAAAGCTGTCAACTTCGCAAACTCCCCCGCTATATCTAGACAAATCACGTCCGATGACGAAGATGTCCCGGCCTCAGCTCATCCGTTTCCGCGAACGCTTAGTGGTCCAGGCTTCCCGCGCACGTTGACCGTGGAATTCCAAGAGCCAGAAGGAATCACTCGCCGCGGCCGGCGCCAATCAGTACACCCACGCGGTAGCGGAGAAGTCCCCCTAGAATCAGTGCGCACCACGTCTCGTGATAGTCGGCGAAATCCCCACTCTTTTGAGGAGAGTGGTGGGCGCGCTCGCGCCTATTCTAGCACTGGCCAACGTCTCGACCGGACTGGAACACAGCACACAGCACGCTCGTTTGGTGCCTCGGGGTCACGTCATCAGCCAGAAGGTGTCTCGATGCGCCGGGCGGGTAGCATCGGCGGTGTGCCAGAGGACATTGGGTTTGGCGGCTTTCCTATGCCTCACCAGATCTTCGGACAGGTTGCGAACTATTTCATCCCTAAAATTTCCAACAAACTCCATCGCTCAGTGTCTGTACCTGCAAGGACCCTAACAATAGGTTCGCAACGAGTGGAGACGATGCGAAGTGCGGAAGGAGCCGGCGGCTCAACTCGTGGGACTGATGGAGGGCAAAGAGCGAGAGAAGCACCGTACATCTCGTTTGATGCGATTGTAGGGAGGAATTCGCAATTCTATGACCTGAGAGAAGAAGAACTCGAGGAGCTTGGTGGGGTGGAGTACAGAGCCCTTTCAATCTTGCTTTGGATCGTCCCTCTGGTATGTTTCACAAACTCTGGATCGTAGTTGGTGCCAACTCTTCGCCCTTAGTACCTTATTGGGATACAACTCATCGCGTTCATTGTCATCGCACCATACATGGCCCTGGGACGCTGGCAGTCCACATTTGCGAATGACAACGTACGCCCGGTGAACTCAACATGGTGTGTCTCAGTGTCCCCGCTCTATCATCCATTTCTATACGCTAATGCTACTTGTCTCGCTAGGTACTCAGCCTTCGTTATCATGTCGGCGTTCACCAATGCAGGGATGTCCCTTGTTGACACCTCCATGACAAATTTCAAGGATTCCTATCCACAGATTGTGTTTTTGGTGTGGATCATTCTAGCTGGAAATACCTGTTATCCTGCATTGTGAGCCATCCTTTCTCTCCATAAACTTTGTCAGACTTACGACCTCTGGGTGGTACAGCTTCCGCTTTCTCATGTGATTATCTGCGATCTCTCTTGTTATTTGTCTCTTGCTCATCACTAGCTTCGCATAGCTGGTGCGGATGGCGCTCTTCGCGGCTTGGCTCTCGTACGCGCGAAACTCTTCAGTTCCTGCTTGATCACCCTCGGCGCTGCTTTGTGTATCTTTTCCCTTCACACCAGACTTGGTTTCTGCTGATTTTCGTTGGACTTTTGACCGTGACTGATTGGGTCTCCTTCCTCCTCTTGGATATTGGGAATGCGGAAATTGATGCGATTCCTGTGGGCGAGAGGATGCTGGATGGACTTTTGCAGAGTGCAGCGGTGCGAGCCGCTGGTTTTGGAGTCGTGAGTTTATCCAACCTGGCGCCCGCCGTCAAGTAAGTGTGCATCAAGATCAACGGAAGCGTGGATATTAACTTTTCGTAATGTCTTGTAGGGTTCTCTATGTGGTCATGATGTATGTCTCCGTCTATCCCATCGCGCTGAGCGTGCGCTCGTCCAACGTGTACGAGGAGCGTTCGTTGGGGCTTGCGGTGGATCCGGAGCTGCTCTCTGAGGACCGAGATACCGATGATGACGAGGAGCCGCAAACGAGGGTTTGGGGCTCGTATCTTGCATGGCATGCCCGTAAACAGCTCGCCTTTGACATGTGGTGGATTGTGCTTGCACTGGTCCTGATATGTATCGTTGAGGTGCGCCTTGGCCCTATGTCAAGTGGAAGTTTCTAATCTCACGCGGCACATTTCATTGGAATAGAGGAGTCAGATTGAGAGCGAAAGTGGTATAGACATCTTTTCTTTGCGTAAGTAAACTAAACTTATATTCAAATCAACAAGTGAATTGACTATTGCTTTCACAGTTTTTGAAGTCATATCTGCGTATGGGACTGTTGGACTATCGCTTGGTGCCCCGGGTGTAAGTTGAACCTATTCACACCTTACCTGGACGACAACTCATTACCTCAAACAGCAAAACTATTCTCTTGCCGGCGCCCTCCACCCTCTGTCCAAGCTGATACTATGTGCCGTCATGATTCGTGGTCGACACCGAGGTACGGATCATCCCCCACTCCCTCTTCATGATCTCTAATCTTTGTCATTCCTCTCCTTCCATACTAGGTCTGCCTGTCGCCATTGATCGTGCTGTCATGCTTCCACATGAGTTCCGAGACGTCGCCAACCTCACGCTTGACGCTCACACCCGGACTGATGGCGGAGAAACAACCCTCGCTGATAATGAGAAGGTTCATATCCGGCGCACTAGCGAAAGGGTAGGCTTGGCTATTGGTCCCGCTCCGCCTCCCTCAAAAGATTCGACAGCTTTCTCCAAGAGCTCTCAGCATACAGGATTCGTGGTTTCTGATGGCGAAGGCAAAGATGATGGCACTGAGGAGGAGGTGGGGCAGGAGTTGAATCCAGTGCCACCTCGGGCTTCTACGGATAACCCAGCATTCATGCCGTTGCCTGCATCTCCCTCATACACTGGAATTGCTCCAATGGCCGCCGAAGATGCTTACAATGGCGTGGAAGGCGACGTGGAAGATGCCCACGAAGGAGGAAACTAGGATCGTCCAGTCGGGGAAGACCTGTCGGGGAGGCGGACTCCGCCTGTTCTGAGTCCTGCCATGGAGAAGATTTGACCCTAGCCGGAAGAGTCGGCCGAGCATTAGCGAGGACAGGAAGGGGAGACACCATATTGTCGTCCAGCACGCGCAATCAAAACCAATGAACTTAACATTGCTATCAAACATCTACAATACACACCGCACACACCTCAACATTCAAGCTCACACAATTCTCGCTCCAATGTGTGCTATTTTCTCTTTCAATTACGCCTTGTAGTATCGTCTCCCGAGCTTGCTAAAACTTCATAGATGCGATTTCTTTTTTTGCTGTTGTTTTATTCACGAAATAGCTATTATACCCATATAATTCAATTTTCAGTGTCAGTTTCGTCTCAGCTGATAGTCCTGAGAAGAGGGAGATGAGCATGAAGTTGGAAATGGATGTGGGCAGGGTCGGTCACCCAGCGCGTCCCTGAAACAAAATTCCTTTATCACCTGGACCTACGGTACATTAGAATTCTGGCCCACTGTATATGCACTGATAATCGCTCACGAATCTCAATTTCCCAAGGTTGAATCTACGAGACTTGGTGAGCTTGACGTCACGGCCGTGCCTCTCAGCTTCCTTCCCATGAGCGTAAAAAGGGGGATATCTCTGCCCTTAACTTCGGAAGGAGGCTGGAATTTTCGCCGCATGACAACAACTCTCCAGTATTGTCCATGAGTGCCAAACGCCGCCTGCGGCGCTGTGGGGGCTCGCCAGCTACTGCGATGGTGATCCAAAAAATAGCCACAGCCTGAACTGCTCGGGCTTTCGAGCTCCTCAATGAAGCTCCAACGTGAACTCTGAACTGATCAATATAGTCCAAAGGCCATATCATCGCATGAGGCCCCACGCACGGGTAGGGTTCCAGCTGGAGTTTGGTCAATGAGTGCATCGATAGTTATCGTGGTTGTGGATCTTGCGAAATCAGCCCAAAAAAACGGTGGGGCCCGGTCCGATGTGAGCAGCCGTTGGTTGAAGGGTTCTATGTGGGTATCTCCGGGAAAAGTCCACTATCAAGTCACCCCTGAAGTTGCGTGTTCTCTGAGAGAGAGCGGAAGGGATGAGAAGTCTCTTGGACCGCAATATTTTGGTTGTCAGTTGCCAAGCCGCGTCGTTGCCTGATTCAGGTTAGTTGCCCGAGTCCGCCAGAGATGAGCAGAATGCGTGTCTATTTGCTGTCTGTTCCTGGTTGCGATTTGCATTAGTCAGGGTCCTCCGGGACTTCCAGCGGGCATCATTCAAAGGAAGACCCAGTCTTCGTGTTATGAATGTGATCTGCGCTATCAGTCCATACCGCTGGCCATCTGGAAGTGCGTGCCCGAGGTGTGGCATGACGCAGACATCGAGAGGTGATGTTCAGCGCAAGATGGCAACCTCGGGGCGGAACATCTCACCGCCGTTGAGACTTGCGAGACTTTTTGGGTGCACAGGCAATGGTGAAATTCGCTGCGGATATTCTGTGGCCCTATTCACATGTGAGTTGTTCAGCTCTGACTTGTAAAGTCAACGTGCCCATATTGGAGTAGCACTGGCAAATCCGAATGATAAATCACTGTACAAGTGTGTGATTGCAAAAATTCTTCAATAAAGTCGCGAAAAAAAAGATGCGCGGAAGCTGAATCGATCGGCTTTGCCATGTTTGGGTTCATATAAGAGCCTTCTTCCCACCGTGTCCCACCTCCAAAACCCCCCGTCTTGTTTTGCTCGCTGCTTGACACAGATCCCAGAGTACATACCCCTAGCTTATGCCGACGTCCTTGGAGGATGGTCTGACTACGAATCCGAGGCGCCGGCCTCTCACCGTCACTGGTTATGCTCTTTTTCTTATGTCTGCCGAGGCTTTGGGCGTCGTCTTCAGCGATTTAGGAACCTCTCCAGTGTTCGCATCTAGTTTCTTTTCTCTGCTCTTGACCTCTGAGCTCGGTTCTGCGCGTGCTATGTCTATGTTCTTGCTCTGACGGCCCTCATCTGGTTCTCCCCGCATTGTTCAGATATACTCTCAATGGCATTTGGCCGTCAAACGGCGGCGTTCCTCCAGCAGAAGATGTGATCGGTGGTCTCAGCGCTATCTTCTGGGCTCTGACTATCATACCTTTGGTCAAATATGCACGTTCTTGCTCCATCTCGTCCTGCGTCACCGTCACTGACATGTGCTCGTCCATATCCCTGGTTCCCGTCCTCTTCCAATTTCCAACATTTCAGGTCCTTATTTGCCTAAGGTTCGGAACTCAAGAAGGTATGTCCTCCTAGTGCACAACACTCCCCATATTTTCGTCATTATTCTTGTCAACATATAAGATGAATAATGCTTTGCCCTATTGATTCCCTTTTCAGGCGAGGGCGGCACGTTCGCCCTATTCCAAGGATTATATCCCCAGGAAGCAGACGACGAACACGCGGACCAGGCCAGCACCGACGACCGTCAGTCCCGCCGAAGATCATCCAGCTTCCTGGCCAGAGCGTATTGGCCCCTGCGCATTTGGACCCTGTTTGGGAGCGCGCTCACACTCTCTGATGGAATATTCACGCCTGGTGAGCAATCATAAATCTTTCTAGCGCCCGCCGTGGCGTTCTTGCCAAGACACGGGACCCTGATGTGAGATGATCCTTCCCCGGAAGCTGTTTCTGTGAGGAGCGCTGTTGCCGGCATCGCCGTAGTGCGGCAAGAAATTCACAAAGACATCATCCCAATCTCAATCGTAAGTCACGGTTTATACCCTCATTCAAGTTCCCCCTCAATTCTAACGCTGCTGTCGATATCTAGGTCATCATCGTTCTGCTTTTCTTAGTGCAGCGAGTAGGAACATCGCGCATTGCAGCAGTGTTCGCACCTATCACCTTTCTGTGGCTTCTTTTGATTGGGGGGGCTGGTATCTCCAACATCACACAGTATCCCGGGATTTTTCGAGCCATTGATCCCTCTCGAGCAGTCATGTGTACGTCTAAAAGTCACATCAGCGGTCTGAAAATAAGTTTCGTAATGACCGTCAAATTCTCTTCCCACACTTCTTTCCTTGGCGCCCTTGTCCTGGCCCTGCATTTTGCTGATGCTCCATCAGGGTTTGTGCGGACGCAGCAGTTCGATAACTTGGCAGGGGTGCTCCTCGCTCTCACTGGATCGGAAGTCATGTTTGCAAAGTGCGTTTCTGCATCTATGTGATACACCAAAGCTTCTCACCATCTTCCCTTTCCAAATCATCTTTGGCCACTCAGTCTTGGCCAATTCAACGCCCTGTCTATCCAATTGTCCTTTTCGTTCTGTGTCTATCCATGCCTGATCCTCGCATACTTTGGACAAGGGGCTCGGCTGATCCACGATAAAGATGCCGTTCTCCAGAACCTGTTCTTCATGACAATTCCTGGTCCGCAAGGTGGAGCCTTCTACTGGTGAGTATGATTGATTGTGCTTCACTAGTTGGTGGGAGTGAATGCATTGTTGAAACTTCAACATCTGTCACAGGATTATGTGGGTCGTGTGTATCACGACGACGGTGAGGCTCTCTGTTTTACCTATCAATTCTGAAGACGCGAACTGATGAGACATTACAATAATTGCAGGCCATCGCATCGCAGACCTTAATCACTGCCACATTCAGCCTCACCCAACAGATGGTTGCCTTCAAGAGTCTCCCTCCGTACGGTCATCTCCCCGATCTGTCTCATAAACCAGTTATCTCACGCTAGGTTGGATTGTATGATTCCAATGGCTCAGATTCTACCTTATCCACACCAGTGACAAGATGCAAGGCCGTATATACGTTCCAGCGGCAAACTGGCTGCTGGTAAGTGCCTTCCAATGTCTCATAACATTGACCATCATATCGAACACGGTTACTCATCTCTTATCTTCGCTTGGTTCATTTCAGGCGGGAGCGACCATCATAGTTGTAGCCGCCTTTGAGGACATTGCCACGCTGAAGAATGCATATGGGTATGTTTGTTTTTCATAAAAATGAGCGCTCCACAGAATCACTCACTCATCCGTCCACTTTCTGGTTGACACGCCCGACGTTCTCAGTTTTTCTGTCTCTACAGTGTTCATCGTCACCACGTCCCTCATCGCCTTGCACATCTATTACCTCAAAAACCTCTCCGTTTATCTCAGCCTTGCCTTCTTCATATTTTTCTTCTTTTTTGATGGTCTATTCTGGGGTGCAGCCTTGAAAAAGGTCCCGCATGGTGCGTGGGTGCCATTAACCATTGGCGTCGCTTTGTGAGTGGTCTCGTCTTCTTGAATAACGCCACCATGCACGTTTGTGATTAACTGCTTTCGGTTGCTTTGGTTGTGGGTTAGAACGATATTTATGGTGTTCTGGACTTGGGCTCGGGTACGTCCGAGTATATGTCTCAACATTTTTCCCGAGAAATTACTTACCCGATGATTTTCGTCCCTTCTATTCCATACTATCCTAACGTGTGGTTCAGGGTCTGGAAGAGCGCTTCGACCAAGAAACCCGCCGGAGTCTCCGCCGATTCCTCATCTTCCACCAGGCACGCCAACCTTTCACGCTCCCACCAAAAGAATCGTCTTCCCCCCCTTCCCCTCACAGCTCCCATCACTCCCTGGCGGTCCCGAAGACCCCTTCTGCCGCCACATTATCACATATTGACGTTGACGTTCCGCCTGAATTGCACCTACGGCGGATCTCGAACGCGCGGCCAGGTGCTGCACCCGCAGCAGTTGGAAACTCACTCGCGCGACGTCGAGATGCGATTCTGAATGGGGATGCCATACACGAGGAAAATGAAGATAATTTACGAGAGGGACTCATGTTCCTGGACGATCACACTCATGCACAGCTTGAGATCGCAAGGGTTCCAACTTGTGCTATCTTTCACAAGTTCAGCCCGGGTACAAGCGTGCCGCATGCATTTTACGTCTTTGTGAAGCAATTGCCCGCTATCCCGCGCTTGGTGGTGAGTGACATGTGGTTTCCTAGATTGAAAACCTTATATACCAATCCTGGCTTCTATGTAGATATTTTTGACGGTGCAGCTTGTCAATCTTGCTCACGTCGAGCCAGAGAGAAAGTACAAAGTGCAAACGGTCCCAAGCCTTGAAGGTGGGTCTCCTCTGCTCTCATCTATTTATGAATTGCTCAATTCTTTTCGCCGCTCTCTCCTTGATGTTGCATATGGCAGGCTTTTATGGCGTGACGTACTCACTTGGTTTCCGCGACACATTTGACCCATCCACCTCTGAGATAATCGATCATATTGCCGCGCTGGAAGCCCGTGTGCACACAGCCGCGACTGCAAGGGAAGTTGTGGCAGAGATCGAATACTTGGCGGCACGAACTACGCATATGTCAGTTTATTCATTTGCCATCATCACTACCATAACTGATGTTGAAAAATGGCGCTTCCTATGCCATAGTATACCCCATTACCACATCCTCAGTGCAGAAGTCGCCCCTGGCCACTGGTGGAGCCTGAGTTTGAACGTCGTGAGACAGTTCCTGCTCGAAACTGTCTATCGAAGCTTCAGTAAGTAATGGGGGCTGTCGTAGGTTATAGCTGTCTAATGCCCTTTTTTCTCAAGGTTCTATGTTCCCTGAGACTGATAATTGGAAGCTGGACAACGAGGAGTAAGTGCTGCGGATTTCCTCCCGAAGATTTGAACTCACGTCCAGATTTTTAGCGTTCTGCGAGTCGGTGTGAACGCCATCGTTTAGTAGCTCTCACAAAACCCGCCCCTTCAACGACCTCGGTTACTTCTCCTGACTCAACTGCGCCGTACCTCATCCACATCTCCTTACTTTGGCATGTATTGCGCCTCACCACTACGGCTCTTATCCGCGACGCTATCCTGCTTTCCCCTTGCGCTACCCTTCATGAATTCTCATTCTGTATCATATAATTCAACTGCATCCACCAGTCCCCTCATCTTCAAGATCATTCACCTGTTGTCGTTACCAGTTGTTCTCTCGCTTTCGCTTTCGCTCCATCTCTTATCCTCAATTTTCGTTCTGGCTTTTCTTTTCAGTTTTGGTCTCCTTGTGGTTTGACTTGGACGTTTGCTCGATTAGCTGCAGCCATATGCCTCCTTTTCCCTCATCCCATAATCCTGCTCGAATGTTGGCAGTCGCCGATGCTTGCGGCCTCCCGCAGTTATTCTTTATCATATTTCGTTTCACTGGGAGCCCGGCGTGTAATTTGTAGCGTAGTAGTGGTTGTAGATGAGCGACAGCAGGCATTGATCTGGATACCTACTATAGAATGCTAGCAGCACCTTTACCACGTCCACCTGACATCACTGGGTCGGCATAATCCTGAAGGATTCGATTCCTGCCATTGTATGCTGTATGCTTTATGCGGCTAAGCCATAATCTGGAGCCACCATAACATTGGCCTTGTGCCCAACCACGCATTTGCGGTCATTCCTGTGCATCAAGGCCTACCATTTTGGATAGGACTTCTTCGACGGCTTCTCTCACTTCTGGGAGGTGCGTGTACATGGGATTGGCAATGGACCTTGGATCCTTTGGTCGGGGCCCAAAATCATCAATTATGGCGCGTACCCGATCAAGAGTGAAGGATCTCGTAGGACGAAGTTCCAGCTATATATCCAGCGGAGAGAAAGGTGCTGAGTATTTCTACACTCTGGGAGAACTGCAGGTGTGGAGACCGGGCTTACTGAAGCAGCCATCGTCTCGTTGTCAATGTTGCGAGAAATCATCCGGAAAAAGTCTTCCCAGCCCCATCCAGCGTCTAGTTTGAGGAGCGTATTTACTTGACGATGCCATTCGACACGCCAGTCGTCCTGAGGCGTCGTCTGGTCCGCTGAGTCAAGAGAGGTGGCATGGACTTGGATCAGCATACTCCGGACATCGGCAATGGCGGCTTCCACATCTTCCGTGGCTTCTTTCATGCTGCTGTAGAGAGATGGAAGGTTTACCGAGTTGCACCAGTTTTGGTTTAGCTAGAAACATTGGGGATCTTTGACGTTTAGTGCGTGGACCTGCAATGAGGAATGATGGGGGTAATTTTTACCGAGATGCAGTCGGTAAGGTTGATCACTTGGTGATACCATCCTGAGGGTACGAATATTGTTTCGCCAGGCTGGAATGATGATTGGGCGTCAGGTCAAAGGCGATTATTACGGAACCCTTGATTCGTACCTCCTGTATGATGACGATTTCATGCTTCTTCGCCTCAGGCCAGCTCGGGAACGTTTTTTCGTCCACATCACGAATATCAAAAACGATTTCGGAACGTCGATATGAGGGGTCGCGCCTCAAATGATGGGCTACTTGAGGTGGAAAAAAATGCCATATTTTCCTCCCGACGACATTAGTAGACCATGAGTATGACGTATCTGGAGAACGGGTTATAGGGTCGGGCTGCTCAAATCACAAGTCCAGACTCACAGACGTCACGATGAAGAGGAGTGAAACTACTTTCCACGCCAGCATAGCAGAATCTGAAGTCGTCACGGTCTGGCGGGACGTTGTTCAGCCCTGATAATCTGTGTGTCACGAGTCTGCTTCGTTAAGGGTTTCCATATTTGCTTATGGGCTCACAGTCATCCTGGAACAGGTTTGGCACGTCGTACGGCGACCTGTCTTCTGGGTCTGAGAGATCGCTGCTGTGCCGAACGAGATGCCAATCTTTAATATAGGGGATGTCAAGCCTACCATCCCTAGCTATCTGGAGCCTTTCAATGGCCTGCGAAAGTAGCATCTCTTCACGTTTCTGGTCGCTGAAGTCGCGAGTAGCGCAGTCTGCTACCGTGACGGTCTGAACACCATAGGTTTGCTGCAAGAATTGCCAGTTAGGGACACCTGGCAACAGTGTCCATTTCCGACGGCAGGGCCAGTTCGCGGTGAAGCTTGAAGAAAGTATACAGGGCTTGTTGGCTAGCAAATAAGAGTTCTGATCGTAGGAGTCAACAAATAGGTGATAGGGCACTGGACATAGTGATCGCAACTAGGAATTCATCATAAGAGCAATTCTCCACTCGCTCCATTTAGCAGTGCTCTTGTTCAGGGTATTATTGGAGGTGACAGTCAAAGTAAAGCGGATCGCTGGAAAAACGACAGTGTTTATGTTTTGATTTACGTATTTACATCTGTTGACTTGCCTTTGACCACAACGTTTGGCGCATGGAGCAGCGAGGGCGCATCTCTCTTGGCGTCCCTATTGCGCGCAACGACCGGAATGGTACTCCATCGAGAATGCGACGGCGCGCTGTGAGCGTGTCGGGACGCGCGGTAAGTGTTGTCTTTGGCGGTTGTGAGCACCATTGAAGGATGGTGCATGCTGAATACCCTTCGATCCCATCAGGTACCTCGGAAATCCATACTTAAGCACCATCGAACCTCCAACGATGCCTCAAGTGGTCGACCCTCCTTTGCGGGAGGTAGCGCTACTGGCGACACTGACTACCAGCAGGCTCTTTCTGACGCGCCGAGCGAGCTAAGAAACGCGCGCCCGAGCCTAGGCCGGCGCGTGAGCTTCAACTCCAACACTACTGTGCGGATATTCCAGCAGGGTAGTCCTAGTCCTGACCCTGATGAAGATGACTCTCCCCCTCGGGCTTCCTTCCCAAGCGAGGAGGAGCTCTCTCCCCTTCAACGCAAGTTGATTAACAACTCAGTTAAGCACGCGTCTGCCGCACAAACATCCCCTAGTCGCTCTGAAGCCCGTGTGGCATCGCCTGTCCGTCCCATCCCATCTCGCCTACGATCTCCTGCACCCCAAATCTCCATACCACCTCCCAGGGATGAGGATGATGATGACATGGATATCGCGGATGAATCCGAGTATATAAATCCACCTGCGCAAGAAGTTATTACTACTGCAGCCCCCCCACCTTCTCAACCTCTTCCTAGCCAAGCTCCATTTACCCTCCCATCTGCAAATCTCCCAGGGGATGACGAGGTCGATATGTCCATTGACGATTCCATGGAGATGGCTGCTCGTCGTGACTTGGGCTCTAGAGTGTCTGTAGCACCACTCACCTCTCGTCTATCAGTTCGTCCAAGGGACTCCGACATGTCCCTCGCTGAGGATTTTGCACCAAGTAGGAGGCCTTCTGTCTTCGTGGCAGATACGTCCGCAATGAGTTTACAAGAGGATGATTCTGAGCCTCCGGACGAACCTGCGAGCCAAGATTTCATGGTCCCTCTGGGCACACGGGTGCCACGAACGGATATCAATGGCCAATTCCTCTCCCCATCCCAGAAGGAGAAGGACAAAGCGGCTGCCATCGCCGAGTTCGCTGCCGTTGCTGGATTGGATCATGTCAACCAGGACGATTCTGATGATGATGATGACGTCCCTGTGGTCCCGATTCGCTCTGGTAGCGCGTTTTCAGTAGAGGATGCGGAGCGCCGCAATCGAGCTGCGTCTGAAGATGTCCCACTCGATCATGACGATGAATTTACATCATCTACTATGTCCATAGACACCACCAGGGCGTTCAATCCAGACGCGACCGTGAACATCACACAGTTACGAAAGTCTATGGGTAAATTGTCCTCTCCCTCCGCCTCTCCGCCTCCGCCTCCTGCCCCCGCGCTTCCTCCCGCTCCGCCGTCACCTTCAGCCACTCCACTGGCTCGAGTGCCGTCGAGCCCTGTGCGCCCTTCTGCCATCCCGATTCCAAAATCCCCCGCTCGAGCTTTGGCAGGAGCCGCCAAGCTCAACATCTTCACCACTTCCCCACCTCAATCGACCCAACCACTCCCTGCTGTAGAGCCCTCAGACTCTCATCCTCCCAAATCGCAACCTCAACCTTCTACGTCAATTTCCCGCCCAAGATCGCCAGCAAAACCTCCTTCCAAATCACCCGCACCCCCAAAGTCCCCTGCACCACAAGCCAAGCCAAAACCTACCTTCACAGCAGCCTTTGCTCCTCCATCAGTCTCGCCGAGGAAGCGGTCCCTCAGTACTACATCTCCCGCGCCATCCCCTGCAAAGCGACGAGCCTTGAGTGTTGAGCCACCTCGCTCCCCTGAAAAAACACGGGCGGCGCTCACCCTTGGGAAGGGCTCATTCCGCCCTACTCCATCGGGTAGAAAACCGAATGTCAAACCTACTTCAACGGGCTCTGCAAGCACTGCCACTTCTCGGGGTCCGTTCCTCACGGATTCACAACCTACCCTATCACAACCTGCCGCTCCCTCCAACTCAGTTACCATATCAGTATCTCAGACGGACAAGGAAAACATCGCGCAATCATCATCATCATCGTCAACGTCAACGAAGCCTTCACCTCGACAGCAAGATGTGCCGGTGGTAGACGGGGCGAGAAGTACTCCGCCTAGTGTAGCTCCCAATCAAGCTCAAACCGTCGACGGCGAGGTCATTGTCCAGCCCAAGAGGCCTGAGCAAGTACCACCCCAACCGCTCGCTTCAGCTTCTGGAGCTGAGAGCGTGAGGAAGCACAGAAATCCCTTCACTTCCTCACCAGCGAAAGCGTTGCCATCGAGATCGTCTTCGGATCCTTCAGCGCCCAAAACGGCGGCTTCCGATTTGCCACCTTCCAGGCTATCCGCTTCAACGTCTGCTCGGTCTAACCGGAACCCTTTCGCTGAATCATCTCAATCAACTACAACAGCTGCATTGGCCTCCTCAACTGCCTCCATCCCCACTTCAGTAGTTCCCCCAGCGTCCGCTGCACCAGCTACGTCACGACCCTCCATCACACCATTTTCGGCGGCCCCGGAGCCCACCAATGCAGTTCGGAATCGAATGTCAGCTGCATATCGACGCAGGAGTAGCGTGTTGCCCAACCGCAGGAGAGAGTCTATTGCTCCAGCATCCGGGTCCGCACCTACCTCGGTCCCAGCCATCATAGAGGAGGAGGTTGAGGAAGGAGCTCCTGTTTCGTCAGCACCAAACCCGTCCAACGATGTAGACGATGATACAGACATGGACATCGATGAAGAGGTCCCACTCCCTTCACCTAATTCTACGCAAGCATCGGCGCCCGCTCGCATTGAGTCCCCAAAGACTTCTAGTAAACCAGCGGCACCTCGTGCGGCGCTTGTGGTTGAGCCTAAAGATATCATACGGACGGATGGAGAGGTTTCTAACGTGTCGAAACCTACAGTAAGTCTTGTGCGCCTCGTTCCGTCCGCTACCTGTCTCAAACATATTTTTCTGTTTGTAGTCCACAAGTACATATGCGTCTCGTCGGCAGTCAATAACCAACACGACGGCAGACAAACCTAGGCGGAGAATGAGCTTTGCTCCTCGGGCTAGGCTATCGGTGGCGCCAGAAGAACAACCAGTCAAACCTGACGTTCCCTCACAAGCCAGCGTAGCCTCGTCGTCCCAGGTATGCCGCAAAACTGCTATTGCCTCAATCGTTATCCCCAGTGCTAATCTAATTCAATCGCAGAAACCTGACCCAGAAGCTTCACAACCTCCATCTGATACAGAAGCTGGGCCCTCAAAGCGTGGCCAAAGCCGCTTATCCGTCACTCGCCGAATGAGCCTGGCTGCACGAAAAAGTAGACGATCATCTGCACAACCAGCAAGTCTCCAATTAGTCTCTGGAGAGAGCGGTGCCGCTGTCGCGGCCAATGTCAGTGGTTTTTTTCTAGTCCTGCTTCTATAGCTCTAACCAACTTCTTTACAGCCTACCGAGCCGTCCCAGGCACTTTCAGAAGAGATATCCCAAATGTCTCTTCAACCCACCCCTAGAAAGGGTCGACGGTCAAATTTCACTCGAGCAAGCATCGCCCCCATGATCAAACTGCCCGTGTCAAGTAGAGCTAGTTTCCAACCTGCAACGCAATTAGTGAGTGGTCTGCAGTATCCTAGATATAGGTACACATAATAAGCTCCATAAACCCCCAGTCAAACGTCGAAGGGATGCCTCTCATGGAGTTCCTCCAACAAGCGGGGCATCGTTTCGATACCATACCTGTCGACCTTCGCATCCAATACCGGAATGACGGTGGCGAGGAGGCCCCAATAGGTACGTCTCCCCCATCGCACGAACTCCTCCCTTTCTTGACCTCGTCGCTCCAGAATACGACCTTGTGGATATTATGCAAGCAGTATCTGTAAACTATCCTCAGCTGGATTCCTATCAGGACGTGAGTGCATTAGTGTTGTGCTGCATCACACAGTCTGACACTCAACTGGGCAACAGTTCGTCAAGGAAATGCAAGCAGAGGTCGACGAATACGAAGCTGAATGTCAAGCAATTCTCGCTGGCGCTGATATAGAGCCCCTTGCCATCACTCAACAGTGGGTGCAGGCGACGGAGGCGGAGCGGGAAGATATTTCCTTGGACACGAAAATTCGTCGAGCCAATGCAGGCCTTCAGGCTCACGCTGCTTGGTATCCTTGGCGTCTCGATAATACCAGCAAAGATCTTGAACGGGCCATTGCGATTCGTGAGGATCTCGAGGACGTGAGCCCTTCATCCGCTACTTCTCAAGAAAAATGATCTAACTTGCTTCCCGTGTCAGCTCGGCACAATGGTTGATAACTACTGTGATAACGTGCCTCGGGTGCTCGACAGTCTCCAGAAGATGTACGATGACGTCCGTCAGGCTCTCGACAGTGAACTCGCTGTCAGCGCCGAGCTTGAGACATGTGATCAGGGCGAACTGGAGGATCTTCGACAAGAACTTGACGAGCAAACGTGAGCCGCAAACTTCTCATTTTCTCCAAAAGCAAGTCCTCACATTCCATTGTAGCGTGGAGCTGAAGGACAGGGAAAAGGCAATCCAAGTGGTTGTTGACGATGTTGAGCAAGTAGAAGCTGAGCATCAGAGGCTCGTATCCGCATTGGAGGAAGGCGAAAAGGCTTTAGCGAGCGACGAAGCGAAGATTGCACAGTCTGGAGACAATACTGAAGCTGGCGCGGCTCGTCTGGAGAGTACGTCGCACCCTTCTGTGTCGGGTGTGCATTCTTGTGCTGACATGCCTAATATATATAGGCCAACTCAACCACCTTCAATGGATGTTGCTTTGGCAAATCGTTCGGTTGGAACCTGATGGAATCGAGCTGATCTATGACTCATGGTTCATTGTAGAGATGAACTGCAAGAACTCGGTAGTTCAATCGGTGAACCTCTTGTTGCACCCAAAACTCAGCGCCCCCCACTCCCAGTTCCCCCACGTCAATGACGTGTTACTGGATATTGGTCGCAAGCGAATTGGAGATCTTCGAGTGAAGACTCCTCGTTCTGTAAGGTTACTCCACGTGTCAGAAACTACCATCCATTCTGAATTTCTCTGGTGCAGGTTGTTCGCGTTCTTGACTCTTTATGGGCGTCTGGGGCCCAACTAAACATGTCCCTCCGTCTCCTCAAGCTATTCCCCCTCCTCATCGAGCGGGAGGGCGAGTATGGAATCTCGGCCAAGGCAAAAATTCTCATGAAGCACCACTCCGGCCGAGCAGACGTCACATTCCACTTCACAGAGGATATTATTGCTGAATGCCCCATCCGCATTGCGGAAATCACCTACGATGTTTCGCTCGCGTATGGCCAGAATGTCACGTATGTCCTGATTCACCTCTGTTCCCTCATCTTGACAAAGCGGCTGAACATCTTATATCACTAGTCTTGAAGCTATACGTCGACGGCTCGATGGAAACCTTGGTGGCATTCCGCCTGACCAGCAAAGTTATAGCGTTCTTGGTTCAGCTTGTGTGGATCTACAGGAAATCGGTGGCCCTGAGGAACTAGAATGATAGATTTATTCTCATTATTTATTCTCATATTTTCGCGATCTACTGTATCTACCCTTGTACTAGTTTGTAGGTAACTGGATAGACCGAGGCTTGGACCCAGGTTTATCAATATCACACGGCTTCAAACTAGTGGGCTGGAGCGATAAATTAACGTGATATTACACTGCATGAGATCATGAAGCGAGTTGTGTATGTGATTACAATGTAGATGCAGGAAGAATAGATGCTAGCTAACGCGATACAAAACAAAATCATGACAGTCATCAATATTCTTGAGCATTGTCATCGAATTTTAGATCAACCAGTGATCGGCGAACGTAGGTTGAGTCATCACCTGAAATCAAACGAAGAGACAGACGTCCAGGGAACTGAGCATCATCTTCAGCATTGCCCTTTCACTCTTCACGACCTGCACCTCATCACTCGCCACTGCCCCAACAGCCTCCCACTCCCTCGCTGCCTTACCGAGGCACATGGCAGCTATTTCAGTATTCAGCTCCTCCTGGATGATGATGTTCTTCGCGTCTCGTGCGCGAGTGACAGAGTACACTGTCGACAGCTCTGATTCCAGGGACGAGATGCGGGTCTGCTGCGTAAGCGTGATAGCTTCGCGTTCCTCAAAGTGTGCGTGGAACTCTTCCAGCTCGGCCTCGAGGGATGAAACACGGACTTTGAGCATGAGGGATTCAGATTCTGCGCCCTCACCATCCGTGGTGTCTTCCTTCGGAGCAGACCTAGGCGCAGAGTCATGCGAGTCAAGCGGTGAAATGGCGCCAGAGCGGGCAGATTGAGCGCCTGCTGGGTCAAAGATGAGACGCGAGATATTATATCCGCTCTCGCTCCCAGCCCCATATCCATTTCGGCCCCCATTGTATAACTGGCGACGTCCAGGGTTGACGCTAGCTGGGCTACCAACGCTCATGCTTGTAGCAGCACTGGGGGATGTTAGAACACCCATCCCAGCAAGCTCGTGCATCTCGTTTTCATTCACAAGTAGTGATTCATCCGAGATCACTGAGACATTCGCTGACGGAACAAATGGCGCAGATATATCTCGCAACATGTTTTCCATGATACCGTCTTCGTCATCCGTGTCGCGAGCATACTCCCTAGAACGCTCGAACGATGCTTCGAGTGGCATGAATGAATGTCGCGGATTGTTGGATGAAAATGGCGAGTGGGGGCGGCTTCGCAGAGTAGGGCGTCGACGTCGTGCTGTCACATTCTGTGTAGAAGTATTTGCTCTGAGAGTAGTTGTGCGTTGGCGTTGTTGAGGTGGTTTGAGCAGGGTTGCTTTGGTCTGGTTGGAAGGAAAGGTTGATTTGGAGGGCTGTTTGAATTTTAATTGCGAGTTGCTGCGTTCGTTTGTCGTCTGGTCGTCATCTGCGTCATCGTCGTCTGCGGTTGTCGTGGAGTGTCGCGAGGAGAGGGAGCCAGGGAGACGGAAGTGAAAGGAATCATCAGGGCCACCAATTTCGTCTTCATCCTCAGGGATTCCCGAGAACGTCATATCTGCCAAAGGAGTTGCTGCAATGCGTCTCTTTGGCACTGAGAAGGTGTTTTGCGCGGCGTTCGAGTTCGCTCCAGAGCGAGTTGAGCTACGGGGGGTGGTGGGACCAGGGGCATTAGAAGCTGGTGGTGGGGGTGTACTGTGGCGAGTAACTTCGCGGGGATGGAATTGGGGAGGACGGGCGAGTGGATTCGAGCTACCACTAGCCGAACCAAGCATCGACGGTGTTACCTCGCTCCGTCGCCTCTTAGTCAAGAGAGTGCGTTCGGATGACTCCGAGGCAGTCCGTGGGCCCACGTTGCTCTTGAAATGGGGTGGGACACCAATAGACTGTCGTGTCCGACCCCCAATAGCGCCATTGGGGCGTGGGAGTGTTGACGTACGACTTGGCCCTACCTTTGTTGGAGCGGAGGCAGCTTCTATCTCAGATGCGGAAGCTTTCTCGCCCTTCTTGGCATTCGCATCTGAATGGGTATCCGTTTCAGATGCCGCAGACTGAGCTGCGCTGGCAAGCGATTGTGCCACAGAGGGCATGTTACGCAGGCTACGCCTAGGAAGCGGACTGACAGCTCGCTCGGGATATTTGCTAGGCTCTGGCGCTCCACGATTAGCCGTAGCGGAGCTTGCAGGCCGTGATACAGGCCTGTTGCCGCTGGTGGACGCCGACAATCGCTCATTGGCTTGAACATTCTGCTCTGTCAAAGCCTGAGCTGTTCCCGGAGGTGGGGGAGGAGGCATTGAGGCGGCACCGAGAAAAATAGCAGACGTGGGTCGAGCTTTTGGTTGGCGTAGGCCCGACTGTTTAGCCTTTTCCTTCTCGAGTACTACTTTGGGCATAGCAACCACAGGAGGGTTTGTTCGAACACTTGGAGATGGAGATTTCTTCACCCTACGGCTAGCGGTTGGCGAAGGGGTTTGACTACTTGGGGATGAGGATCCAGCACGGGCTGGTGATTCTGTACCTTGTCGCCCACCAAGTGCTCGTACTATTGGGGTTCTGGCTGCAGCACTACCTGGACGTGAGGATGAATTGTCGTCAGCATCTGAGGCCTTATTTTTGCGCAGAGCGGCCGTCCTCGCTATTGTGAGAGTTGGGGAGGGAGGATTTACGAGGGTATTTGTGGATTGTTTCAGCGGGGAAGTTTGGTCCTCGGAGGCCGATTTGCCAATGACATTGCGAGGCTTATTCCCACTGGAGGATGATTCTACGGCTGTTGACGAGTCTCCTGGGTCTTCTGAGGGCTGGCGCCGTAATGGGGGCTTAATGGCACTAGGGGAAGTGTTGATCTTTGGCCGCTGTGGTGGTGGGACTTCTTGCTTCCGGCTATGTACAACGTCGGCAAGGGCTTTGGTCAATGATCGACGGGTGGCTGAGTGAAGATTGGGATTAGGGACGGGTGCTTCAGGTTTAGAGGTGGGCACTGGAGCTGGCTGGGGCGGCCGAGTGGCTGCTTTACTACCAAAGAGCGGCATGGTCCACAACCTATTGAAGCACGCGTGCTATAGTGCGCCTGTGATACTACAAACTCTCAGATAGCTCACCTCGTTTAGCAAACCGAATAATAATGATAGCAAAACGTGTCAGAGGCTGTCAGTGTAACGTTGTCAATGTTGTTGGGTCGCTTTGTTTGGACATGCGTCGCCCTGTCAACAGGGATAAACAGCGTCCCCAGACTCTTTCGCAGCCTCAGTCAACCGTTCGATTGTGGCCCAATTGCAATTAATCAGATGTGGCTTTTCCTTAAAATTCCGTGATTCATCTATCTTGGAACTCCGCTCCCGCAATTCGTGATCAAGGAATCGTCGAATTCCAATTCCACGCATTTGCCTCGAGGCTCCCAGGAAGCAGCAGCGTGCTATCCAATGAGATTCCGGCTCCTCATCAGCGATGTTGCCACGCTACCAACGCTGTCATTGGGTACTGCCTGTACCATCCATCTTCCCTTTCACGCCCCAGGATTCGCCATTACAGCGCGAGCCCGCTGATGATCTTAAGGTTTGTGTCCACGAGGCAATTCGGGTTGATGGACGCGCGTGACGCCGGCATTGCTTACGCCTACTTAAGTCGTTCCTAGCTCTTCCTCCTCCTGCCCTCCCCGTCCAGAGTACGATCCTGCCCCCTGCTTCCTGAAAGTGCTTTGCTCCCGTCAACGCTACCAACAGTCTGCTAGCCAGCTCCTTGAGTAGTCAAACGTGTTGTTTTCCGTATCGCCTGCGGCCATCCTCCCCTTGCAACGCTTCTAGAAGTTTCCGCCTCCTTGCCTCCTGCCTGCCCTCTCGCCATCCGTCTCTTCACCACAACCTCTCTCGTATACTCTTGCCTTTCCGACAACTAAACAATCAGCGATGTCTGCAGTCGAAGGGATGGCATTCAACCCCCCTCTTGTAGAGGGCGCTCCTGAATCGGCCGTCCTATCGCCCGAATGGCATGGCCCGGAGGCCTTCTCAGTGCCTCAAACCCCTGGCGGAGCGCTCTCCATCCACTCTTCCGGAGGATCCCGCGGCCCCGACATGGCCCCGCTCAATGATCTGGTTGGGTCCATGAAAGGGACTTTAGATCATCTCGGAGGCGTGTTTGATTCGCTGGGAGAACAGTAAGCATTCTCACGTCCTGCTGTCTCCACGTGCAGGGCGAGGGTCACTGATCGACCTTGGTCGCGTGTTATTACAGCACTGCGCGTGTTGCAAGCATTGCTCCGGCCCTCCAAGCTGCACATCAAATCAAGCAACTGAAGCGTCAATTGGTTGTGCAAGACCAAAGACAGGAAGAGCGCGTCCAAAATCTCAAAGTCGTAAGCAAACCCAACTTTACTCACACATCACCAAGTGGAATTAATGTCGTCATTGGGGGTACCTTTGTTAGTTACTTCGTGACGTTCTGAAGGCTCAGATCGGCGATCATCTGAGACATCATGTTCATTTGATTATTCAAGAGAAGGTATGCGAGAGCAAACGAGTTGTGTGGCGATAGAAAGGCGAACTGATCTTCACCGCACTTGACAGGTTAAGGAGCGAGTAGCCGCTCATGTTGAAAACCAGGTATGCGACTCTTTTCATCTCCTCCAGATGATCACAACCATGCCCACATGTTTTACGATCTAGTTGAACAAGCAATTCCCTCCCGCCCTCCGAGAACAGGGTATGTCCACTGGTTACTATTTGCACCAGCTGTCTCCTCATTTCAGCCTCTTCTTCTTTTCCTTACTTTTCTAGTTGCACGCCACAAGCGTCAACTACAGGGTGTCAAACAGAGCTTGTGGGATTCGTAAGTCATGCTATCATAAGGTGATTGTACTTTGACTTACCAAATTGAACTGTACCCGCCAATAGCAATGCTCGGCGTCAAAACGCGATCCTGAAAGATCATCAGCTTGAGGAACCCCTCCAGCCCCTCATGAAACCGGACGGCGGCATCAGCTGGATATTCCCCAAGAGGCTAGCTGATCTCTTCTCCTTGGATGGTAAGTAATGTGATGGTGGCACTGGACTCCATCGACAATCCCCGATATGGATAGACGAGCATACTTTGCTGACTGCCTCTTTTGTTTTATGTGGCTCCGTTCTCGACCTTTCCTCCCCACCTCGACATTCAACTGGATGTGTTACAGCCAAGGAAGCCCTGCAGCTTTGCCAGGAATATGATCTGCCAGTTGGTACGTACGAAATCACATCTCCTATGTTCCGTGAAGTGGGACTGGGCGTCTCCATGACGGAGGCAATCAGTTGAATGGGTGTCGCCCATTCTGTACTATCAACTTGCCCAATTGTTCCGACTTCCCTTATGTGGTATCTTGACTTGTGGACGATGACACTGATGAACTGAATCCTTTTCCCCGCTTTTTTCGTTTTAATTATCCTCGACGCGTCCCTGCTCCACTCATTGCCAACGCAACCCTGACAGTTGAAGGAGGCCCACATGACCGTGAAGACAACTTAAATACGTTTATGCATCACATCGGAACGATCTTCCACGTCGAGCCGCCTCCACCTCGGGAGGCTTTCCGGTCGCTCACGTTCGCCATGTGAGCGAAAGCTTAAATGGACGAGCGACGACAAGGCGTGGTCGGTGGGTTGTCAATTAGTTGTGGAAAACCGAGATGATTTCAGGAGTTGCCCGAGCTTGATGCTCAAGGGCCACTGGCCGAGCTCATTCCGCCCCCTGGTCTTGATATGAATGATGGCATCAAGCCCAAGGAAGACTCGGTGCCGTGCGGTTGAGGAGTACTTGGTGGTGGTATCAGGAGACTGTCAGGAGCAGTGCCAGGTACTTGATGATTATGGACTAAATTTGTCGATCCTTTGTTTTGTATATTCGATTTCCCTTTTCTATTCTCTTACACACTGTACAAGATGCCAATCCCTGACGATAGCAACCAGATTTTGTCCCTCGATCCTTGTCCGATCTTCAGTAACATGATGTGTGTGAATGAAATCTCCTGTCAGCGGCTCCTGTCTCTCCTCGTGTGCTGGTCTCATCTCGCAGGATACAATGACTGAAGAGGAGATAAATGTTACTCAGAATAGGTTTCTACTACGTTCTACACGCGACGCCGACGGCATAGGAGCGTCAGACAAATTCCCGCCCGCCAGTCTCCCGAACGCGCTCCGACATAAACAAAGAACTCAACATCTCACTTCTTTCCGTCATCTTGGATCCCCTCCTCCTTCCTACCACCACCATCTACCTTCCCGCTGTCTCAGCCGTCTAGCGCGCCACCACCGTCACCGTAGCCAACCATGTCGGACACGCCCTTCCCTCTTCCCCCTCCCATGCTCGACCCCCCACATAATCCGTCACGCCTGATTCTCAAATTCATGTCAGGGCTCCCTGCGTTCCTCACGTACTCTGGCGTCGAAGTCCGCGATCTGACAAATGTGGACCAGTGGAGGGCTTGCGGAAATGCTTGGTACGCGTGCCCTCGTCTCTCTAACTCTCTGGGAAATAATAACTCAAAGTGCATTTGACCTGGTGGAATTTCTGCTCGTGGGATCAATGTTCTGGGCGATCGGGTTTTTCTGGTTGCTGCGCTCGCACCCGCTCGTTTCCGAATACTTCTTATCATTGTTCGATCGCATCGTGCCTGCGTGCGCTGCCATCGTCCCTGGATGCAGTCTCCTCAAGGTCGGACTCGCTACTGAAGGCGGCAACAAAAAAGAAGTGTACAACGTGGTGGCCATCTGGCTGCGCGTGATCGCGACAACACACCAAGAAGAGGTCATGCCTGTGACGATGCTTGTGCAGCAGTGGTTCAATATGTATGGACGCTGGCCGCTCACTCTCGCGTTCTTCATCAGCTGCATGCCCTCGGGCGACAAACCAGGCGCAGACCTTGTCCCTCCCGTACTGAGGGCTGGTACCGATGTCTATGAGGCTGCGATGAACTTCAAGGCACATCTCACGCTGCTTGCGAGGACCTATTATGCCCAGCCTATGTTGCCGCTGTTTTGGGAGGTAAGCCCTTGAATCCTGCTCTGCTATCATTGCATCGATAAGCCCTCGACCTCGAGATTGCCTGCTCTATCCATCCTCTATCATTTGGCGTTTTAATCTTCGAGATGGCAAAAATGCTGACCGTTTTTCATTAAAGGATAACTTTGCTCTCAGAATGGCACTGAACAAGGTATGTGCTCCATGACTAGTCAGTGTCAAGCGTGTTATGACGGTTAACCCGATGTCTTATCCTGGCGTAGGTCCTGAGTACCAACCCACCCATCTCCTCTAGCCTTGCGAATACCGTAAGTGTTTCCCGGGCTTGATGTGACCGCTGTTTAGAGTTGACAACTTTCGAATGATAGGCATCGAACGCTTTGGCCGCTACAATGACTCCTTCCGCTGGCACGAACCCCTCCACCTTGAATTCTTCGACCTCCGCGCCTCCTGCGCAACATGATGCCGTAAGTCCATACCAAATTTGTCCAGACCTTTCCCTGACGATCACTTTCTGTGGCTTCTAGGCTGTCAATGTGAGTAAACATAAACTCAATGCCCAGGGTAAGGCCTTGGCTTGACCGATTATTTTAGGCTATGCGTCGCTTGGACCTGAGTGAAGATGATGACTCTCTTTCGGGTGATTCTGGATCAGATGGCGCTTCGACTCCACGAGGTCAAACTGAGGATGAAGGCGAAGGACCTCAGCAGGCGCCGGCCAAAGAAGCTCCAGGTGATGGGCCTGCTTCCACAGTCGGAGAGCCGTCCAAGGCAGATGCAGCTACTACTAGTACACCTGTCACCACGATCACACAGGCGAGCTAAAGGCGAAGCTGGGGTCGTTTGTGTGTGCTAGCACTATCACACTCTCCTTCACGTTCGCTATACTTCTTGTCTCGCTCATACGCTATCTGGTATGCGACACCCCCCTCTTTGATGCTCGTACCTCGTCACTGATTACGCACTTCCCTGATAGAATCCCGCTCGTTCCTACTCGCTGATCATTCTACTTGACAATTCAAAGCCCGCAAAGAGGCACCTAGCCCCACTGATCGCCCAGGGCCGATCCACCTCATCAACTCTATCCTATATATGGATTTGTCGCTGTCATCCCTAAGCTATATCTGTTTCTCTTCTCCTCGTTTCTCTGGGGTGCCAATACTCTTCATGTTTCGAGTTGGATTTTTTTTTCTCATTTTCCTGTACCCAACACGTCGGGGCCGCCCACCAGCTCCATCCCTTAGGGCCCCCTCGGACTTTCTCGTTCCTTTTCTTGTACATAGCAAGCATGTTTTGTTTCGGCTCTCTTCAGTGTTCCATAACCCCTCCCTCCATCACCATCTGAAACTATACCACTCCATACCACCCTATTTCCTGAAGGATCGCTGGACAGGTTGTCCAGCATATATGAAGCTTCTCATACCCGTCGATTAGGCTCCAGCGTGAGTTAATGGGACAATCATTATCACTTGCTGTTGTATACGGAACAATCTGAGTGGGGTACTCACCTTCCCAGAAGGGTATGTGGGGAAACGGGGCCAGTATGCGGAGTACCGGTGTATCCGATTGGCCGGGCCGTACCCACCCGCAACTCACTTGTTATATCAACACTGTGACTGGCCTCCACCTCCTGACACCTTCTTCCTGGAGGTCCACCACCAACTAACATCTTGAACGACAGACTACGACTATGGCAGGAGGAAAGCCTATTAGCGGCGAGGTCGTTGCTCAGCACAACTCGCGGGAGAGCTGCTGGATTATCGTCCACGGTGCGTGCAGCTTGTTCACATGGATAGTGCGCATCATCATCGTGCGCTCATCGATACCCCGAACGAATCAACCTTGCGTACCATGCGCGTGATGGGGTTGCGGTGGGTCTTGTTGGCATGACGAAACACTCTAGGCAAAGTCTATGATGTTACCGACTTCTTGGACGAGCATCCTGGTGAGTTAGCACATGTTTCTCTCAGCTATACTGGCGAATCCTGACCCCAGCAATTTTCTTAAACCCCTCATCCTCCCGAATACACGTGATCTCCCCTTGACATGCCTATCGCGTGATGCTATGCAGGCGGAAGTAAGATTATCCTGAAATATGCAGGCAAGGATGCGACGTGAGTGGGTTGTGTGCAAGTCACCGGGACGCCTCGTGTTGAGTGAAAATTTGGGGCGCATTATCTTCTGCTACACTGCTGAACTACAGGGAGGAATACGATCCCATACATCCTCCCGATGCTATCTCGAATAACTTGCCCAAGGAGAAGCAGTATGTCCTTCCACCAATCGACTCGATGCTACCTGTCTTGAATCTCATGAGTGGATGTCACATGTGCGCCCTGTCTATCCGGCTCCCGATGCACTTAGTTTGGGTGCTGTGGATCTGGGTACAGTCAAAAAAGTGGTCAAGGAGGTGACGCAAGAGGAAAAGGAGCGCCTCGCTCGCTTTGAGAGCCGTCCTCCATTGGATGAGTGCCTCAGCTTGCATGACTTCGAGGTGAGTCCGAGTTCTGGACACCCAGAGGCTTCTAGATGACTTCTGATAATTTGAACCAATAAAACCACATTCTTATATTCCTATTTGTCTGTTCAGGCTGTAGCAAAAGACGTTATGCCTTCGAAAGGCTGGGCGTATTACTCCTCGGCCGCAGACGACGAGATAACGCACCGAGAGAACCACTTGGCGTACCACCGCATTTGGTTCCGACCTCGCATCCTCCGAGACGTGACGACGGTTGACTTCAGCACTACAATTCTTGGATGCAAGACGACTATGCCGATATACATCACTGCGACGGCGTTGGGCAAGTTGGGCCATCCGGAAGGAGAGCTTAACCTGACCCGGGCAGCAGGGAAGAGGGGTATTATTCAGATGGTGAGTTTCCCTTTTCAAGGAAGGCTTGGACCGGCGGCATCCGTCCTCGAGCTCAATGCATTCACTTCACACTAGATCCCCACCCTTGCGAGCTGCTCGTTCGATCAGATCATGGATGCCGCGCAGCCCAATCAACCCCAGTTCTTCCAGCTCTATGTAAACAAGGACCGTTCTGTAACAGAGAAGATTGTCCGACATGCAGAGGAGCGAGGGATCAAAGGTCTCTTCATTACTGTCGATGCTCCTCAGCTAGGCCGCCGCGAGAAGGACATGCGTATGAAGTTCGAGGATGAGGCCAGTGATTTGTTGAAGGGTGATGAGGAGAAAATCGACCGGAGCCAAGGGGCAGCCAAGGCTATTACGGTGAGTCCGGTTTTTGCCTTCATTGAGACCCTAAAGATTTACACTACCTTGCGTATTTTTTCTAGTCTTTCATTGATCCTGGCCTATCATGGCCCGACATCCCCTGGTTCAAGACCATTACGAAAAGTCAGTCATGGGAGACTCATGACATCCGAGCAGACTGAACTAATCAGCCATTTTGATAATCTGAACGACAGTGCCAATCATCTTGAAAGGTGTTCAGTGCTGGGAAGATGCTGTTATGGCATACGAAGCAGGATGCCAAGGCATTGTCCTATCTAACCATGGTGGGAGACAGCTCGAGGTGCGCCGACTGTATTACATCATTCCTTTCTCGTGACCTCATGTTCCGTTCGCTTCGCCTCCTGCAGTTCGCTCGTTCTGGGATTGAGGTTCTTGTCGAGGTTGTTGCGGCGCTGAAGGAACGGGGAATGTTCCCTGATCCGAACTTTTCTATCTTCATTGATGGAGGCGTTCGGAGAGCATCTGATGTTCTGAAGGCCGTTGCTCTGGGTGCTACTGCTGGTGTGTTCCGTCATCATCACACATGAGCCACGAGACATGTGTTCAAGCGCCGCCGGCTATTATTTCTGATCCTTACATTCTTGGCAGTTGGAATTGGGCGGCCTTTTATCTATGCTTACTCTGCATATGGACAAGAAGGTACGCAAATGATCAATTTCGCAATTGTTCAAAACGTTGAATGGCACCTCCAATCGTTCATCTTGTCTTATCACTTAATTCGCCATGCAGGCGTGGAGAAAGCTCTGCAGATCCTTCACGTGAGTTTCATCTTGCTGTCTCTGTTTTGCCGCCAAGCCACTCGCCACACTTGAGCTACTGCGCGGTGCTAATGGGGTCACCCTTTTCTACCCCTTCATACAGGATGAGTTTGAGATGAACATGCGCCTTCTCGGCGCCCGGAACTTGAAGGAGGTCGTGCCTTCCATGGTCGACGCGAACAGTATTTCGAACCATTCTGTCTCTGTTCCAGAAGATAGGCTATATGGAACAAATTGTGCGTAAATCCTTTCTGCGGTTGATCGAAACGTTCTAAAATCGTCGCACTGATGCGTTGCTTCTGCAACTCATACGTGACTTCTCATCATCACATAGACGAAGGACTCAAAGGCCCACACCTCAGCAATATCAAAAAAGCCAAGCTCTGATGCTTTTCGGGTCCCATCAAGGCGGGTTCCCCGCTTGGCATCTTCGCTTCAGAAAGATATCCAAACGTTCACCTTCATCCCCGCGGGAGATGTGCCGATAATCGTTATCAAAACGTTACCCACGTCCATATAAATAAGATTTCGGTATTCATAGAACTAGCACTCAGAATTTTCCATGGATCGAGATAGTACAAATTGGGAAGATAGTAAAGATAGATCATTTGTGGGAGTGTAAAACTTTCCAGCAGGAGCGTTCACTGGTCCTTCTATAAGGGACCCAATGACTGGCTGCTGGAGGCCTTGTAGAAGGAAAACGAAGAATAAACGGCGCGGATGGCACGGGTCGGGGTATAGGATGCCATGCGATCACCTGCTGAGAAGAGGGCATAATGGGTCGTAAAGAGTCGGGACAGAGGTGGTCATACTTCCAACACAAAACACGATGTACATGGAATAAGATAGGAGACGTTCAGATTGCCCTAGTGGGTGCTCGAACATAGATACTCGGTCTTGGAAAATGCTCATATATTGTTGATCTCCTCCTCATCGCTGTCCACCTCCACGGGCTTGAAGGTGGCTTTGAGCGGGCTTGAGACTTTTGCTGGAGAATAACAGGTCGTCGTTTTCAGAATTAGTATCATGCAAGACATGAGGCAATCTGGAGAGGTTCACTCACGAGCATACGCCGAACTCCTTTGACGAGCCCGTTCCAAAGGTGGCAACGAGTCTAAAGAGAATAGGATAGATGAGCAATTGGTTGACTGTCATAAGTTGAATGTGAACGAACTAGCGATAGAGGGCTTTGAGAATGATAATCGAATTGATGGCTCTTGGGACTCTTCCTCTTCCTCCTCCGCCATAGACGGCAAGGATGAAGGTCCCATTGTCCCCGGGAAAAGATTTGAGGGACCAGAGATATCGAATGCGGGGACCATGGATTTTCGCCGCTGATGACGGAGAAAAGGAGAACATGGTAAGCCAGGTTTCGGTGTGGGTAGGTGGGATAGGGACTTACTTTACCACCTGTCACAACAGGTTCGAGTTCGTCAACAATGAATCTCGCCTCGTCCACCTTTTCTCGCTTCTCCGTGCATTCAACAACCCATCCAATCCCAACCATGAACGGCTTGGGGTCGTTATAGAGCTTGTGCTTGGATAGTGTCGTAGGTGAGCCCGACTTGAACACAATGTGAGTGATGCTTGGTGTAAGTCGCGATATGATCTATATAGAGGCCACAACAGGGAGGTCAGTGTTCCAGCCCGGGAGCCCCGAATAATCTGCACATACCCTCGCGCCGAGTCCCTTCAACATATTGACAAACAACTCGCCAGCATCAGCACCGTCGTCAGTCTTGACATCCACATAGATCACACAATCTTTGAGGATTGTGAGTTTCTTTGCCTTCTTTTTCTCGCCACTCGCACCAACTTCTGCACCGGGAGATATGACAGTAGAGTCATTTGCCTCGGGCATCATCATGGTCTCATCGGCAAGGGAACGTGAAGCAATGGAGGCTCGTCGATTACGCTGCTCACGGCTCGTTGAGGGGCCAGCTTGCTCAGGGGAGGTAAGGCCAATAGCTGCAGTGGTGCCCGGGCTGCTCGCAACAACAGTGGCATCTAAAGGTGTCTGAGCCTCCTCGATAGGGCCTGAAAGCGCAGCAGCTTGAAATACTGTTTCGGCTCGAGCAGCAAGAGCGGCGCTGGCACTTCTGGCCGGAGGCGGCCCCATAGCGGACAGGGTGCGGCGGGCAGGAATGCCAGCAGTCGTACCAGAGGGGCGTCCGCGGCCAATCTGAGCGTAGGGGCCAGCACCCGGGCCAGTCGATCGGCGCAACATTCCCCCACTTGCCATACTCCCGGCACCAGGTCGTGTCACGATGGCCGAGGAGGCTCGTGCAAGAGGTCTATGCACTCCCGTTCCAGCGCTACGCAAGGGTTTCGGGGGTACGCTCGTCGATGCACCAGGGGTTGAGCTGCCTGCGATCTCAGACGAAGCCCCTCCACCAAGGGATGCACGGATCCTCGGCATAGCGAGTTTCTCGAGAGCAGAGGTCAAATTCGACAACGACGTTTGGGTTGATGTATGAAGGGTGGATCGTTCCGAGAATCCCAGAGATGTACCTGGACGGGAAGGCACATCAGTGAAGACTGGTGCTGTGCCACTCGAAACAGATCTCTTGCTTGGATGAGGGAGAGACTTTGACGGTGAACGGGGAGGGAAGGATTTCTGAGCCTTCAGTGATGTCGAGGGTGCATTGCCACCAGTACTTGATGCTGTAGAGGAATGCAAAGGTGTGGATGCTGGAGGCGGAAGAGCGGTAGAAGAGCCGCCAGAACCCGCTGGAGCGTGGAAGAATGCGGTAATCTTGGATTGCGGTGCCGCTGACGAGCTGGAAGCAACTCGTTTGGGGATCAACGAGGCTTTGGGTACTGGAAGACTGCTACCAGAGGCCACTTTGGATTTCTTGGATGGAGAATCAACAAGCACCGATATCTCATTCGCCTCTTGGATGGATCTTTTGTTCCTCCGTTCCACAGCTGGGCTGGGCGCGCCAACCTCAAGTTGAGAGGAGCCCGTTCTGCTTGTACGTGCGAATAGCTCACCCGACAAATTTCCTGTTGGTGCACTAGCCGATTTGACCATGGAGAGGCCTGTCGCAGAGCTTGGAGGGCTATTGATCGTAATGAACGGATCAGCCAAAGAGATCGGGATGATCGTTGTTCGAGTTGGCGACGCGGATCCACGAGGCATTGAGAGTCCATCCATGAATGGGTCGGAAGAGACAGGGACCGTGTTTTTTGGTGGTCGGATCATGCTCTGAGACGAGGCATCGTGGTTGGAGCCCAGTGATGAGGCAACAGGACGAGTGGGAGAGGTGTGGAGCACAAAAGGTTTCAGCCTCTTCACAGGAGCCGGTGGGCGCTGCTCATCTTCGGACGGCGATACAGCGCGCTTTTTACCAAGGGCTGCTGGTTTTGGCAAAGGTTTCTTGGGAAGTTCTTTAGAATGTTCGTTTCTTGGCATCTTTGTTGGAGAATTGGTAAGTGCGTCTCCAAGAGGCTGGCGTCCAAGGTGCTCGACTTGAGCTCTTGTGCGAATGATATAACGTTGTCTAGTCACAGTGTTAGGGACGAAGGTAGGGGCATGCTTCCTTCTATTCGTGGATGGCCGCGTCGGGTTTGACATCGGTCAAGTCACCATGCGCGATTGTACAAGGTGAAAGCAAGGTTATAACACCTCTTTCCAGGTACTTTCCAGACGTTATCGAATGCGACCAGAAGGTTCAGTTGAGCGATTGGGCTCCCAGTGGTGTCGCGATGATGTTGTTGGCGTGTTGAGCAACAAGTCCAAATAAGTCACCACACCACTATCGCGCCGCAGCGACCTCTTGTTTCCAACTTTACTCTTGTTGAATCGGCTGCTCAATGAAACTCGTGTTTACGAGAAACCCATGCGCTCCAATTGACGGCCCTCGCCGTGCTCCTTGTGCTAGATCACGCCCCCAAATTGGTCAATGATGCACAGTTCATTCCATCCTCCCGAGTCCCAAGCAAGAAGGCGTATTGACAACATGTCCAGCCTCGTGGGTGGCATAAATTTGAGGAAGCGCCCAGTCTATAATTATGGATGTCCGCAAGCCCATGACACTGGCGCCCGTTTCACCAGTCATCCGAGGAATCCATTCACCATAGTATCGGCTAGAATTGTGTCTGCTTAGTCATGATCACAGCGTGCAGTTGCTTCCTCAAAGATTGTTGGCCATGAGCCGTCCAGAGTTGTGGAGCTCATTTTTGTTATTCTCTATGACATCAATCGCTTAGAACACACCGTTGTATATCAAGACTATCCTTGTTCCCCTGCCCCTAAGTGCGCAGAAACAAGCTGATTATCGACGAGGCTCATGCAATTTGCACCCTTTTGCTTGAGCGAGTGAACCTCGTAGGCTCAGCTATGGGTGATCAGGTAGTACTCTATAATGTTTCAGACCAATCGCGCCTCGGATCTTTTCCAAGTCTCCTCATATCCTCGGCGCATGCAGGTTGACGCTTGGGGCTCTCGGGGCCGGTTGAAGATCTTCACTAGCCTCCACCTGAGGAAGTAAATCCAATCACTGACTGGATGCACAATCAGATCTTTCATTTTACTGTTTATGAAAAGAACCAGCGGCGTCTGTCTTACTCCCCGAACAACTCATTTCGCGATCACTTCCGCATGACGGACCGGCTGAATCCCCTTTATAAGCATTTGTACGATTGCGACGATCCCTCTGGTTTTTACCCCTCAGTCCTCTTTGCACGATACCCTGTCCTTTTTCGTCTTTTTTTTCTTTTATATTTTCTCCATTTTCCATCCACCACCCCCGCTTCTCCCTCGGGTCGCGGCGAAGCCCATACCATCACAATGTCGAACTCTACCACCACACCCCAGATCCCGGTAGCTGAGATGACCCTCTTAGCCCGGGACTTGGTGGGCCCATTACTAGTGGGCGCCTTGCTCAACGCCTGGCTGGTGAGTGCTTACCCGATTCTCCGGAAGCGGATCAACGAGCTAAACGATTCGGATCCCCTAGTATGGTGCCTTCATGATGCAGGTCTTCAAGTACTTCCAGCAAGCACCAAAGTGCGTGTTCCCTCATAGCGTATTTTCTTCATAGACTCGATGCTAACTATCCGAAAAGAGATCCGCTGTGGATGAAGGGCATGGTTGGTGGCCTCGCACTTCTCGACACTTTGAACTCGGCCCTCTCCTGCGCTGTAGCATATGATTTTGCTGTCAATGATTTTGGTGTGCTTCCTCCTGCGTTATTTTGTGGCCACTTCTCTAAACTTGCTTGTCTGTTAGGCGATGTTTCCAAGATTCTCGTAGGCACCCCAGGTAAGCAGTCTTTTGACCAGAGGCGTTCATCCTTCTGACATTCACTCCAGTGTTTGCTGCTAGTCAGTATTCGATTCACCACACCTCCGCAACGACATCACCCCACTAACCTTTGGCATTCGTCACCTCTACAGTGATTATCTCGGTCAGTTCACCAACGAGCCATGCATACGCGCAGTTCGTAGCTCACAACAATGTCTCGAAATTAGGTCGCAATCACCGGCTCTGTCGTGCAGATGTTTTTTGGATTGTAAGTTGACCAGGTTGAACTAATTGAGTCACATCGCCGTGCGTAGCTCCATGGACTAACTGTTGCAATTTGCGCATATAGCCGTGTAAAGTGGCTTACCGGAAATCTCTGGTTGGGGTGGGCAGTGATTTCTGCTGCATTCCTGCAAGGCCGTAAGTGCCAAAGAATTCTCCCGACTCAGTGTCACTTCGGATGATTATTGACCACTGACTCTTCAATTCAGTGCTTGGAATTGCTACCTCCACTGGTAGGTATCTCATTTCGGCACGCGAGTCTTCTGTCGATCAGCTACTAAAGTTTGGAACCGCTAGCCGGCTATGTTATTCGAGAATTCGTACAATACTACAAGTTTCGAGGTTTGGTCACTGGTATGTTGCCTTGACTACTAAATCTCCATCGTAACTGGTCTCGTCTGATCCATGAAGTGTGGCTGTACTTCTCTGTAGCTTGGCTAATTCTCGCTGCCGTTATCGACTTGTCTATTGCCACTGTTCTCGTCACTTTCTTAAGGAAGGCGAGGACAGGGTTTGAGGAGACAGACGACTTTTTGGCGTCCCTAACCAGGCGTGAGTGTTTCTCGCTTGCGTTGATGACAATAAAACTCATGAACCTCTCACTCAGTGACCATTCAAACGGGATTGATCACTGGTGCGCGCGGACAAACCATCCCATGCTGCCGGCAAGCTAACCAGTTGACCCATCATTACAGCTGTGTGGGCGACCGTTGACGCCATCATCTTCGTCAGTGCTGTCCCAACTATCAAATTCACTGCTGCTCTGACTGACTCATATCGCCCATACAGCTGACTCTGGACAACAACTGGCATTTCGTGTTGGTCATGTCATTGGCAAAGCTGTTGAGTTGATCGCGCTAATCCCCCGCATAACAAGTACTAACCCGCGGCTTTCCAGATACGGGAACTGCCTTATGAGTTCTCTCAACGCTCGTGCAGAACATTCTCAACAGTTGAGTTCGGCGAGACGACAGAAATATGTACGTCAAAGCTTGTTGATTGAATCCTGTGGCTGGGCCACTGATTAATCTTCTGCGCGCAAATGGCCTCCTCTCACCATCATGTAGTCCGGCCAAAGTAAACAAAACAACACCCATGTGGATGTCCACGTCACCACATCCTCGGGTGTCCACGTGGATGAGTTCGAGATGGAGGTCCCACGTGTCTATAGCGCACCTCCAAGCCCCATCAACCGACATCACAGACAGCCAGCTCCTAGTGCTGGGCCAACCTTTGTGCCGATCCATGAGGTTGCGAGCATCGGGAGCAGCCGGCAAGATGACCGAAAACTTGTCTGGGATATGTGAGATAGCACCCCGTATTATGCTAGCTCATTTCGGCCGTTATCTCCGCTTTGCTGTATTATTGTTCGCTCACCTTCTATTATCCGCGCCACCGATCATTTATGTATAACGTAGCTTTCCTGTAACAACAGCGCCCAAGGACATTCACGCGTCGCTCCTTTCTTGCAATCTATTTTGGGCTCATTTGGGGCTGGGTGGCCCATCATTGCCACCCTCACGAGATATCAAGACAGCATCATTACCTTGTTATCAGGCGAACGGTATACATGTATAGATATACATTCTGATAAGCGAGCACATGTCGTATATCACCCTGATGTTGATCATCGCGACGTAACAATCTTGGCAAGCTCTGCCTGCGGCTCACGAGCCAGGAAGAAAGAAGAGTGTATGATCCTATGGATACTATGGGTCGGAAATATGTTAGAGAACAACAGAAGCTGATTGTGAAACTCCACATTGAAGATCACAGTTGGCATACCCTGAAACAATCAAGACAAGTTCTTGATCATCAAAAGGGTGATACCTCAGCATAGGATACTATTTAGCGCAGATGCATACCAAAGGAGGAAGTGCATTGCTATTCGTCAGGATATGTCACTACTATTGGAGTCAATGTGAGGACTCGAGCGTTTTGCCTTGCGACTTTCGAATTGAACGTCGCCATGCTTGCGACCTTATCCCACAACACGGACTCGATATGTACGTAGGCGGCGTGTTCGTCAAGAGCTAGTTTCCTCTGGTTGAGTGGGATCGGGATTTCCTTGAACGGGTGGATTAGACGGGACAGTTAGCGATGAAGTAGTGCAACAAATTTTTGAATCATACACTGACAGATAGAGCGAAGCCTAGGCGCACTTAACAGGAAATAACGTCTCAAAAGCCCAAAACCATACTGCCGGGATCACCGTCATTATTCGGGTTGACTACATTAACCTAGTTTCTGCCGACATCGAGAAATGAAGACGACAATGGAGAGGAGACACAGATTGAGCCTAATAAACTTGCATTTAGTATAAACGTCCCGATACTCAGCAGTGCCGATGGCAGTGCTGGTGCTAGGCAATGGACAATGGACAATGGACAATGGACAATGCCGCAGAATTGGTTGCACCAGGCTACTGTTACTACGGTATGACTCATGACTTGCAATGAGATTTAATGAGCGCCGAAGAGAAGAGCCCGCCTCGTTGGACCAGACTGTTCGGGACCAGGTAATGCAGAAGCCGGGCGTTCGCGGTTGGCAAGATCACCATTCTCTTATAATTAGAGAATACCTCGATCATGTGTCACTCTTTCTTTTTAGTAACCTGGACTTTGGGAGCTCGAGAATTGACCCGACAAGACGGCACATTAGGTTTATTTCACTCCCGACTTGGCGCGGGCTTTTACAGACCATAGGAAGTAGGCCACAGTAAGAGTATTAATGGCAGCGAGATTGTAGGAAAGAAGGGAAGTCACAGATCCATGCCAACACCCAACCGGATTGATTCGGAGTTGTAGGTGCGAGTCACATCAATGGAGTACAGACAGGCCCATTGTAGTTACGTTGTGTATCACTGCTGGTGCCAATGCCAATGGAGAGATGGAGTCCTAGGGCAAGAGGAAAGTAGCTATCGATCTTGAGCTGCGTACGACTATCGAAAATTCAAGGCAAGAGCGGAGAGATGATGCATCGAGCCAGAGAAGCTGGTAGAGCTGACATTTCCATGGAGTGTGCACTTATCGAGTGCGAGAGTTTTTAATATGTCGGTTAGGCATTAGATCAGAACAACATCCACCCCCATTGAATCGCCTCAAGAGGGTGGGCCCTTGACAAACAGACTTCAAGTGGGTCACGAGCAATGTTCCCACGATCAGGATTTTGTTGGTTCCCATGGCCCACACTCAGTTCACGTTTCGTCTTGCACCTGGCATCAGACAGGTATAACGGCAATACAGACCAGACGCAGCAGGTCATGCTAGTGTTTATAGCGATGTTCTTGTCTAGCGTAGCTCTCTCACGAACCAACCTCAAACGTGTGTCTGATTGCCCAGAAAGCGGCCAATAGTGTTGCTCCCATAAACCTTTGGGTACCATCAGAATAAGGCTCAGCCGCTTCACATGATACTATCCTTGCCATGATAGCAAGATTCAAGCAGGAGGGGTGGGCATTGGCCCAGCCTTTACACCGCGCATTAAATTTCCCTCAGAAGCACCCCCTTCATATACGAAAACTTTGCACACCAGTCCCACAGACAAGCAAACCAAGGCATCTGTTCCACACCAGACTTCTATATTCCGTCGATCGACCATCTAGGTGAAGGGGATACGATTTTCGTGGACCGTGCGGGCGGAGCTTTCATGCCAGCCAATTCTGGCAAGCGGGGGAGATTTACTTTTCCTCGTATATGCACGCTCCAGGGCTAGTTTTTCAACGCGCCTTTAGGTATGAGCCTCCCATACTGGGAACACTAAGGTATAGCAATCTTCTCGTCATGCTGTTAACTACTTGGATCGATCAGATGAGCTTTTGAGTGTGGACTATCGGAGCTGGTCGAGGATGTTCGCTTCGTGGAGCCGGCCCCGAATGAGATAGGCGGCCTCCCGCCTTAGGAACTAAATCAATCACCGACCAGGTCTCGATGAAATTAGCTTGCGGCGTCCTTCTGGCTCCCCGGGTGACTTTTTTCGCGACAGTTCCGCATGAACGCCCGGCTGGGTTGCACCTTATAAGCCCCAGTTGATGTGGCGGGCCCTCTGGTTGATATCGCCCCTCTATTTTCGTGCCCCGATACCCTCTTATCTTCTCTCTCCCTTCTTTTGTGTTTTTCTCTCAGTCATCTCATTCATCCCCTGGGCAGTGGCAAGCTCCGTATCCTCACAATGTCCGACTCGCCGATCTCGACAGCCGAGATGCTGCTTTTGGCTCGAGACTTGGTGGGCCCATTACTTCTGGGCGCTTTGCTCAATGTGTGGCTTGTGAGTGTCTCCTTGGCTCATGTGAAGCAATTCAAAGCCCTGAGCGACTCGAATCGACTAGTACGGTGCATTCATGATGCAGGTTCTAACCTACTTCCATCATGCACCAAAGTGAGCTGCTCTTGTTTTGCCTGTCTTTTTATGTGGTCTAATGACTATCTGGATAGAGACCCGATGTGGATGAAGATCATGGTTGGAGGGCTTACAATCATCGACACTGTGAACTCCGTTCTCTCTTGCTATGTCGCATATGATTTCTCTGTCAACGATTTCGGTCTGTGCCTTGCTCTGCTGTTTACCACCCCCATGGTACTCTTTTGAACTCAATCGGCTTGTTAGGTGACGTCTCAAGGATCCTTACGGCTACTCCAGGTAAGCCAAGTTATCTGAAGAGTATTACTTGATCTAACATCGCTGTCAGTGTTCGCTGTTAGTTAGTATCAATCTTACCCTATCTCGACGATCACATGAGGCTAATTGACCTTCAAAACCTCCACCTTCTTAGTGATCATCACCGTCAGTCCATGGTCTACGCGCACACAGACTTCAAAGCTCACACCTGCCTCTTCAATCTAGATTGCGGTCACCGGCTCCATCGTGCAAATATTCTTCGGATTGTACGTTGACCATTCTGCGCATACTGATAAAAATTATTGCCCTAACTAATTGCACGCAAATTTTACACGATTTCGCTTGTAGCCGTGTAAAATGGCTTACTGGGAATCTGTGGCTGGGATGGTCAATTATTTTCGCTGCTTTTATGCAGGGCCGTGAGTCGAAAATAAGCCGCTAATGAAGTGTCAACACCCTGACGATTGAACTTGAACTTAGTGCTTGGGATAGGGTGCTCGATAGGTGTGTGCTGAATCCCCAAGCGAATTTTTTGATGAGCGGTCGCTGAACATCCGTTCTACTAGGCGGCTATATTGTCTTAGAATTCGTGGAATTCCAGAAGTTCAGAGGCCTTGTCGTTGGTATGTTGCAATGACTACCAAGTCCGATTCATCGCCGAATTCATCTAATTTATGAATCACATCTGTGCCTTGACGATAGCCTGGTTGGTCATAGCCGCCATCGTGGACCTCACCATCGCAGCCGTTCTTGTCTCCTTCTTGAGAAAAGCAAGGACTGGGTTCGAGGATACAGACGACTTTTTGGCGACCCTTACTAGGCGTAAGCATGTCTCGCAAACTAGCTGCTCTGGATTTGGATACTTACAAGCCCATAACCCAGTCACAATCCAAACTGGACTAATTACTGGTGAGCGCGACGAATGCGATCCATCCGCCTAACATTTTCCGCCTACTCACTTATTACACGGATATAGCTGTATGGGCGACGGTCGATTGTGTCCTTTTCGTCAGTCCTGAATACATCACAGTGCGGCCCTTATTAACTCTTCTCATTTTTCTAGTTGACTGAGGATAATAATTGGCATTTTATGCTAAACATGGCATTGGCGAAGCTGTTGAGTCGCTTTTCTTAGCTTCAAACATCAAATACTCACGCATGACGTTTTCCAGGTACGGTAACTGCCTGATGAGTTCTCTGAACGCTCGCATGGAGTGGCAACATTCTCAACTGAGCTCAGCAAGACGGCAGAGATTCGTACGTTTCATCATAAATTATTCTTCTTGGAACTGTACTAAGGTGCTGATGCGGATCTTCTCATGTATGACCCCCTTCCTTCACGAAGTCAACGACCGGCAAGCAGCACCCCATCCATACCAACGTCCACGTCACGACATCGTCAGGCATCCACGTGGACGACATCGAGATGGAAGCCCCGCACGTTTATCCTAGACCTCAAAGCCCCGTCGCCCGAGATCACAAGCAAGTGGCTCCCGGTGGCACCACTTTCGGGGTGCCGATCAATCGCGCCGTAAGCATTGGAAGCAGCCGACAAGAGGACGGAAAGCTTGTCTGGGATATGTAACCGCCCCCGGGATGCACCTTCTCTAGTGCTTGTTCATTTCGGCTGCCATTTCATTATTCCTCCCTCACCCTCTATTTCTCATGCCACAAGCCATATTAATTATGTTTTCACTGGAACACTAACAGTTGAATACAGCCACTCATCACTCGTTTCTCCTCATCTATTTCGGCCTCACCGGACTTGGGTGGCCAATCGCTGTCCCTTACGAGATGTATCTCAGAACACTGTTAACATAGTGTTACCAGACAGATGGTATACATGGCTACTAATACATGTACAAATATTTCCGATCCGCTCTCACATTACGTCTATCGGGTTCATGCCGATTATTGAGAGCCACCATTCTTGGCAAGGGCGGTGTACGGCGCACGCCCGGGGAAGAAAGAAGAAGGCATGGTTCTAAAAATGTAACGGTTGTCTTAATTGGTATGGAGCGATAGAGAAGAAAATGGAGTAACTCACGGGGTAGGGATGGGCGAAATAGATGTAAACCCAGCAGTGAGGTCTCCTGCCATGCTAGTGGGAGTGGTGTAGCCGCTGGGCTCCGTCATCGTAGAGGTGGTGACGGCGTAGCTCGTGTATGACGATCCGCTGTGAATGCAACCCAAACCAGTGCCATATGCGCTCTCGCACTTGGCGAGGCCCGCACCGCTCTGAGACCACATGTTGACGTTCGAGAGGGTGATACCACGGCAGGGGGCACCATCCGCACAGATCAATGCAACAGGAGGACGAGTATCACCATCCACTGTTTTCCATCGGAGGATGTTACAATCAAACAACTACTAAGCATGAAAGAATGTCGATACCTACCCACGTTACCGTCCCAGTTCGTGAATTGAATGTTGCTGAGCTCAACACCATCTCCTGCTTGAACAGCCTCGGAGCTCCAGTATTGATTGATGTAGAGACCATACGCCGTGCCTTTGGCGATGAATTGGTCGAAGAGGACATTGGTCTACAGCCCAGCAAGCACAGTGAGGGTCTGGATCAATTGGCCGGAAGGAATGCCTTGAAACTCACCACTGTACCACTGCCTCCGTTCGACTTGATCATGAACACCTGGTTTCCACCTGCGGTGAGAGATTGAGCACCCCATATTACGGTAGATAAGTAGTAAGTTAAATTGCCCCTACCATTGGTGTAAACGTACTGATACTCGACGTTGCTGATGGCAGTGCCAACGCCGAGCGAACCAATAGCGCTGCCGCCGGATTGATTGCACCAAACTATGATTATTGACGCGATTAGAAAATGAGTGGAAATGGAGAAAGCAGATGCAAAATGACAGGCTCACTTTGTTGAACCAGGATGTTTGATGCCGGGGACTATGGAGAAGAAACTCAGTAGCTGGGAATTTTCTCAGTCTCCAGCACTCAAACAATACCTTGACGGTCACACACTCGTCTCTGTTCGTGACCTCAACGTCGTGAACCCAGATATTATCACCTAGCAGTGGGGTGTCAGCTCAAGCATTCGTCTATGGGATCCAAGCGTTACACACCCCAAACGTCAATACCGTCAGAGCCACCACTACGTCATAGTTTAGGACATGTCAAGGCTGCATATGATACACCAACTCACATATCTGCACCACTGTCAGAGAATCATCTCCGTGAGTATACGTGAGAAAGATGTGATGGGTTCATCAAACATACCGAATCGCCATGTTGTAGATATTGCCCCTGGAGCCAGTGTCGATGATCAGATGGAACTCCGGCGCTAAACAAAACGCATTTTTTAATACCAAGACCCGTGATAGTATAAGGGAAAGGGTAGTGTACGCTGGAGCGAGACTTACAGTCAACAAGAACCAAGTCATGCACAGAGAAACTCGTAGAGGTAACGATGCGGATGAGACGCGGGCCGGCATCACGACACTGGTATCCATTGCCTTGGATACCGCCAGCACTAGTGCTAGAATAGAACTCAAAGTCGGTGGCGCTCGTGATGACAATCATGTGGCCGGTGGTAGTGGAGGTGCGGGCTAGAATAGAGGAGGTATAAGTAAAACGCCATGATATCAAGATAAAATTCTACCCACTAATGAAGCCATCAAGCTGGAAGGCCCACTTCGTGCCACCACTCAAGTTCACCCAGGTCTCCATATTGTAGCTCCCCTGAAGGACAGGTGGTTAGACATAAAGTCAATAGCTTCACGGATCCCACGAACCGCAGGAACATAGAGAGTCGAACCCGAGTTCTTCAACACACAGTTCGTGAACGCGCTGGAGATCGCAGGACCTGAAGGAGAACTATTCAGGGATAACGCTGGGTGCTGTTGTGAAGGAGGATCTCACCGATGTCACTAGAACCAATCGCACCACCATAATCAAGAACGCTACAAATAGTTGTTCGCTTAGCGCTATGAGAAGTGGTTGGTCCAACGGTTTCTGTTAGCTGAGCAACAGCGAAACCTGCGAGGCCCAAAGAAGCCAAGACCGATAGACGCATGGTTGACAAAGAGACGTTCTTAGGAGCTCTTGTTGTGCGAGGGGAAGGCCATCTATATAGCAAGCGCGAGGTCCATTTCGCCGACTCCGGAGAGTGGTGATGTGGCATGAAGATCACGAATCGGAGCTAGGACGGACCGCTTGATGGACCAGAGACCTCAGCTGACATTGCATGCTTTCTCCTCCAGAAATAGTATAGCGGGGGGAGTCTTCGGGATGGAACAATATTTGCTAGTAGTCCGGCATAGTCTGATTAAAGCTCAACCATTCACTGGCTGGAGCGAGGAATCAAGGAAGCTACTTGCTACTAGCACCGCACAGAATATATTCACCATACCAAGCTTCAATAGATATTATTATTTACGAAACGCCTTATTGGGCCTTACTGGTGTGTGTTGGAGGGGGCATATGAGACTTTTGGAGAAAGCAGCAAGAGAAATGGGAGAGAGTTGTGATGAGGAAGCTGTAGTAACAACAGCGAGCGGCTGCAAGAAATGAGTGAAAATCATGGTATCCAGCTGATGTACTGCGGATATTTGTACGGTATTCGTAGCGCTCGATGTCTAGGTGAAGGCTGTGGCTTCCTGGGGGTTCCGCCGCGGTTCATTTCATGATCAAGATGCTCGGTGCTAAAAATAGGACGAGATTGTAGAACCCCACGGAGAGACACGGACCGGCGGTAACGTAGAAAGACCCCGTCAGTCACGATGGACTGCGTACGACGCCGCCCTATATCTCTAATCAAAGAATGGAGGCATGGGGACTGAACACAAAGCTGCTTTTGTGTGGTTGGCTTTGTCCCTGTTTACGACTATGGCTACCAAGCCTCTCAAGCATGTCACCCCTCGTTCCTGCCACCTCAACAAGAAATAATCGATCTGTTCGTCCTTCATCGTTACCATTGTTGTTTCTTTTCTTTTCCAGTGGGCCTGCCGATAGAGTGGTGGGTCATACGCGCGTATATAATTGTGGCATCAATGGAGCCTTCCAATAGTCCTGCTGTGTTCCAAGTACTTATGGTTCATGACAATAGCCGCTCATTGTGAGTTTGATGTCTGATATACGCACACAGTAGCTATCATATGAATAGTAGCCCAGTGCTGGACTTGGCGTCAACCCCTGATGAGCGACTTCATGGCTGTCTCACAAGATTTGGTCCCGGACCAATGGTTCAGTAGTAGACAACGGCCCGAAGGAGGGTAATTTCGAATGATAAAGGAACCGGTCCTTGATGATCCTCATCAAATTTGAGCTCAGATAAACAATCTCGGTAAATCGGGGGCAGTAAGGAGCAAGATCTTCGAAGCTTTCGGGCGACTTCCTTACGGGGTGTCGTACCCCAGCGGCCCGTTGTATTACTTGAAGTCCCTCGATTGAGTTTAAGAGTTCACTGTCATGGTCAGCAGCAAATGTC